>CAMAOD020000262.1:0-25326 GCA_945859595.2 Megachile willughbiella
CTTATTTTTATCCTTATAACTATTATTATTATCGTAATAACTCTCATTTTTATCCTTATTTCTATTATTATTATCGTAATAACTATTATTTTCAGCCTTATTCCTATTTTAATTATTTAAGAACTCTTATTTTTATCCTTATTACTATTATTATTATCGTAATAACTATTATTTTCAGCCTTATCACTATTATTATTACATAAATAACTCTTATTTTTATCCATATTACTATTATTATTATCGTAATAACTCTTATTTTTATGCTTACAACTATTACTATTATCGTAATAACTCTTACTTTTGTCGTTATTCCTATTTTATCATCATATTAACTCTTACTTTTATCCTTATTACTATTATTATTATGGTAATAACTAATATTTTCAGCCTTGTCACTATTATTATTATATAAATAACTCTTATTTTTATCCTTATTCCTATTTTTATTGTCGTATTAACTCTTACTTTTATCCTTATTACTATTATTATTATCGCAATAACTCTTATTTTTGTCCTTATTTCTATTATTATTATCATTATAACTATTATTTTAGCCTTGTTACTATTATTATTATCGTAATAACTCTTATTTTTATCCTTATTACTATTATTATTATCATTATAACTATTATTTTCAACCTTATAACCACTTTTATTATTGTAATAACTCTTATTCTTATCCTTACTTTTATTATTATTATCACTATAACTATTGCTATCAGCCTTATTCCAATATTTATTATCTTACAACTCTTATTTTTATCCTTATTACTATTATTATTATCGCAATATCTGTTATTTTCATCCTTGTTACTATTATTATTGTCATTATAACTATTATTTTCCGCCTTATTCCTATTTTTATTATCGTAATAACTCTTATTTTAATCCTTATTACTACTATTATTATCGTAATATCTGTTAGTTTTATCCTTATTCCTATTATTATTATCAAATAACTCTTATTTTTATCCCTATTACTATTATTATTATCGCTGTAACTAATATTTTCAGCCTTTTTCCTATTTTTATTATCGTAATAACTCTTATTTTGATCCTTATTACTATTATTATTATCGCAATAACTCTTATTTTTATCCTTATTTCTATTATTATTATCATTATAACTATTATTTTCAGCCTTATATCTATTTTTATTATCGTAATAACTGTTAGTTTTATCCTTATTACTATTATTATTATCGTAATAGCTCTTATTTTTATCCTTATTACTATTATTATTATCGTTATAACTATTATTTTCAGCCTTATTCCTATTTTTGTTATCTAATAACTCTTATTTTGATCCTTATTACTATTATTATTATCGCAATAACTCTTATTTTTGTCCTTAGTTCTATTATTATTATCATTATAACTATTATTTTAGCCTTGTTACTATTATTATTATCGTAATAACTCTTATTTTTATCCTTATTACTATTATTATTATCATTATAACTATTATTTTCAGCCTTATAACCACTTTTATTATTGTAATAACTCTTATTCTTATCCTTATTTTTATTATTATTATCACTATAACTATTGCTATCAGCCTTATTCCGATTTTTATTATCAAATAACTCTTATTTTTATCCTTATTACTATTATTATTATCGTAATATCTGTTATTTTCATCCTTGTTACTATTATTATTATCATTATAACTATTATTTTCAGCCTTATTCCTATTTTTATTATCGTAATAACTCTTATTTTAATCCTTATTACTACTATTATTATCGTAATATCTGTTAGTTTTATCCTTATTCCTGTTATTATTATCAAATAACTCTTATTTTTATCCTTATTACTATTATTATTATCGCTGTAACTAATATTTTCAGCCTTTTTCCTATTTTTATTATCGTAATAACTCTTATTTTGATCCTTATTACTATTATTATTATCGCAATAACTCTTATTTTTATCCTTATTTCTATTATTATTATCATTATAACTATTATTTTCAGCCTTATATCTATTTTTATTATCGTAATAACACTTATTTTTATCCTTATTTTTATGATTATTATCACTATAACTATTGCTTTCAGCCTTGTTCCAATTTTTATTATCTTACAACTCTTATTTTTATCCTTATTACTACTATTATTATCGTAATATCTGTTAGTTTTATCCTTATTACTATTATTATTATCGTAATAGCTCTTATTTTTATCCTTATTACTATTATTATTATCGTTATAACTAATGTTTTCAGCCTTATTCCTATTTTAATTATTTAAGAACTCTTATTTTTATCCTTATTACTATTATTATTATCGTAATAACTATTATTTTCAGCCTTATCACTATTATTATTATATAAATAACTCTTATTTTTATCCATATTACTATTATTATTATCGTAATAACTCTTATTTTTATGCTTACAACTATTACTATTATCGTAATAACTCTTACTTTTGTCGTTATTCCTATTTTATCATCATATTAACTCTTACTTTTATCCTTATTACTATTATTATTATGGTAATAACTATTATTTTCAGCCTTGTCACTATTATTATTATATAAATAACTGTTATTTTTATCCTTATTCCTATTTTTATTGTCGTATTAACTCTTACTTTTATCCTTATTACTATTATTATTATCGCAATAACTCTTATTTTTGTCCTTATTTCTATTATTATTATCATTATAACTATTATTTTAGCCTTGTTACTATTATTATTATCGTAATAACTCTTATTCTTATCCTTATTACTATTATTATTATCGCAATATCTGTTATTTTCATCCTTGTTACTATTATTATTGTCATTATAACTATTATTTTCCGCCTTATTCCTATTTTTATTATCGTAATAACTCTTATTTAAATCCTTATTACTACTATTATTATCGTAATATCTGTTAGTTTTATCCTTATTACTATTATTATTATCAAATAACTCTTATTTTTATCCTTATTACTATTATTATTATCGCTGTAACTAATATTTTCAGCCTTATTCCTATTTTTATTATCGTAATAACTCTTATTTTGATCCTTGTTACTATTATTATTATCGCAATAACTCTTACTTTTATCCTTATTTCTATTATTATTATCATTATAACTATTATTTTCAGCCTTATATCTATTTTTATTATCGTAATAACTCTTATTTTTATCCTTATTTTTATTATTATTATCACTATAACTATTGCTTTCAGCCTTATTCCTATTTTTATTATCTTACAACTCTTATTTTTATCCTTATTTCTACTATTATTATCGTAATATCTGTTAGTTTTATCCTTATTACTATTATTATTATCGTAAATCCTGTTATTTTTATCCTTATTTCTATTATTATTATCATTATAACGATTATTTTCAGCCTTGTTACCATTATTATTATCGTAATAACTCTGATTTTTATCCTTATTTCTATTATTATTATCGTTATAACAAATGTCTTCAGCCTTATTCCTATTTTTATTATCGTAATAACTCCTGTTTTTATCCTTATTACTATTATTATTATTGTAATAACTCTTATTTTTATCATTATTTCTATTTGTTTTTTGACCACGGTATCCAACGAGCTGTCTCTAGTTGGCTGAGTGGTCAGTGGATCACTAATTCTCTCCTAACAAGGAGACGGAGCACAGGCGGGTTAGGACAAAAATCACGGAATGTTGATGAAATAAAAAAAAACACACAGTTGGCACGTTCACACAGTTATTTAATAAATGTTTGACACTCACGACGGACACTGGACGACAATAACGATATTAAAAAAGTTGGTTAACAAAACGAGATTTGATTCGGTTGAAAGTCTGGATGAAAATTGCGAATGCGTCGACTTCGCTCAAGGTTTACACGGACAAAGATTTTAAAGTTAAACGGTAATCAGAATTGTATTTTGATCCGGTCGATGGCGTGGCGGTAGGACTAATCCCGTGCGGGAGGGATTAACGCAGGTACGCAGCGTCGTAGCAAGGCTTAGACGTGCCTAGGTTATTATTTTTATTTCGGAACATACCGCCCGCCTCGGATCTTATGGATCCGACTAACCATCTTACAGCAAAATAGAACAAGAAAACATACAAAACTATCGTTAACGTAAATAAGGATGCCGCCCGCCATACGAAATATTTACAATCTTATAATCTACAATATACATATACAAACTTAAATCTAAGATGCCGCCCGCCATACGCATGGTTACAATATTATGGTATTTACAAAGGATTAGCGCACTGTCGATTTATCATGGGTGTTGATATCGACGGGTAGAAAACAAAGTTTCGTAATAGGTCGCCGATATTCACTTTGTGCCGTCTTCACGGTAACGACGCGAGTAATCCCGTCGGATCCGGGATGGCAATGCGTTATTCGTCCGAGTTCCCATTTGCAGGGAGGCGCGAGAGGGTTTCGAATTAAAACGATACGCCCAGGTTTCGCAAGGTCGGTTCTAGTACGCCATTTCGGTCGCTGCTGTAACGTGTGTAAATAATCCGTAGACCAAGCTTGCCAAAAGCTCTCGTTCATTTGTTTTATTAATTGCCATCGTGACAATCGTGTTTCGCGGACATCTAAGAACGTCGGTGATGGGATCGCATTCAGAGCGGAGCCGATGAGGAAGTGACCAGGTGTTAGTGAAGTGTAATCATCATAATTATCGGATACCGGAGCGATCGGACGTGAATTTAAACATGCTTCGACTTGGCACAGCAGTGTTGTGAATTCTTCAAATGTGAGTGTATGTGCACCTATAACACGTTTGAGGTGGTATTTCACGCTTCGAACTCCAGCTTCCCACAGCCCTCCGAAGTGAGGAGCGGAGGGAGGAATAAAATTCCAGGTGACATGCTCACTGACCAATCTATTATGGAAATCTGGATTACGTGTCGCGGCTTTAAACATTTGGTTCAGTTCCTTTTCAGTTCCTTGGAAATTAGTACCATTGTCGGAATATACAGTGGTTGGTATACCTCGACGGGAACAAAAACGCTCGAATGCAGCTAGGAATGCTGCGGTTGAATAATCGCTAACTAATTCTAGATGAATCGCGCGGGTAGTTAGGCATATAAATAACGCAATATATGCCTTTCTCGATTTGTGGCCGCGCCCGGAGGCTAAACGGACGAGGACAGGACCAGCGTAATCCACGCCACAGTGAAGGAATGCACGTTCGACTTTCTTTACTCGCGGAGAAGGAAGATTCCCCATTAGTTCGGTAGCGGTACTTGCACGTTCACGAGCACAAACCACGCATCGGTACAGTACAGAACGGATAAGTTGGCGAGCGCGGAGGAGCCAAAACTGTTGGCGTAGGACAGCAAGCGTGAGCTGGGATCCGCCATGAAGCGTGCGGAGATGTGTAAAATGGATAAGGAGCTTGACAAGCGGATGAGAACCAAGAACTATTGGATTTTTGGAATCTTCAGGTAATTTCGATTTATTTAATCGTCCGCCAACACGAATTAATCCGTCCGCGTCAATATATACATTCAGCGATACAAGCGCGCTGTTTCGAGGAAGCGGCTGGGTGTTTTGTAAACATTGCAATTCATTCAAGAATAGGCTACGCTGAATGTATTTCAACCAAAATAGACGGGCTTGTTGAATTTCATTCGGATTTAACACATCACTATCACCTTTATCATGAGTGGAATCACGTGGGGTATTCGTCAGTTTTGGGAAAGAGGACAGTCGCCTTAATCTGTTAATAAATCGGAATATATATGCTGTGACTCTTAGTAATTTTGTCCAATTGGAATATCGGTCGGCAAGATCCCAGGTCGGTACGGGGGTTGCTATATTTACAGGGAGAGAACGCTCTTCCAGCGAAGTGGACGCGATCACGGACGTATCCTGCGGCCAGTCAGCCGACGAAAGTCTAAGCCACGACGGACCAGTCCACCAAATAGACTGGGAATCTAATTGATCGCAATCTAATCCTCGAGATGCACAATCCGCTGGGTTGTCATCGGTAGGCACGTGGTGCCATTTTACATTCGGTAAATTGGTTTGGATCTCGGCAACCCTATTAGCGACGAATGTTTTCCAACGGGATGGGTGTTGAGATACCCAGGCTAAAACTATTGTAGAGTCTGTCCAACAATAGCTAGTCACCGCTTGAAGTGCGAGCGTCGATTTGACAAACACAAGAAGACGAGATAACAACACAGCGGCGCATAATTCAAGTCGAGGAATACTTATAGATTTGAGCGGTGCGACTTTAGATTTTGCAGTTAAAAGCGATATTGTGACGTCTCCGGATAATGTTGTAATTTTTAAATAAACAACGGCAGCATAAGCAGAAGATGAGGCATCTGCAAAACCGTGTAATTCGCATGACTTCACGTACGACCCGTAATTTACCCATCGTGGCAGTGACAGTTGACGTAAACACGGGAGTTGTTTATAATACGAAGTCCATTCATCAAGGATCGCAATTGGAATGTTTACGTCCCAGTCACACTTGAGGAGCCACAAACGTTGCATGAAAATCTTTGCTTTAATAACCACAGGAGTGACCCAACCCAATGGATCAAAAAATTTTGCTATGGTGGACAAAATTGTGCGCTTCGTGTTAGGTACGGTTTCTTCAATACGGATATTGAACTGGAAAGAGTCGACATTAGGGTTCTACGACACTCCTAGTACTTTTAAGTCAGGTTGCAGAGGTTTATTCGGTTGCAATGTTTTATTGCTGGTGACGCTGAGGTCATTTGGATTAATGTCGGATAATAGGGTAGGAGCGTTACTTGCCCATTTACGGAGGATGAATCCTGCACGATTCAGGAGCGAAATCAATTGATCTCGAATTTGTCGAGCGAGGTCGACATCATCTGCACCAAAAACACAGTCATCAACATAAATTTGATTCTGTAAGACAGGCATTGCCAAGGGATAATGAAGTCCATCATCCTCTGCAAGCTGTCGAAGTACACGGAGAGCGAGGTAAGGAGCGGGAGCAGTCCCATACGTAACCGTGCGAAGACTAAAGTGACGGAGAGGTTCTTGCGGAGATGCACGCCAAACTATGCGTTGGTAATCAATGTCGCGTTTGTCAACAAGGATTTGGCGGTACATTTTCTCAATGTCCGCGAGGAAAACGTAGCGATGTAATCGCCATTGCAATATGACTGCGGGCAAATCTAATTGTAGTTTTTGACCGGTAAACAGATGGTCATTGAGAGAGGTACCATTGGAGGTTTTGCTGGATGCGTTAAACACGACGCGAAGACGTGTAGTAACGCTGGATTCCTTAATTACAGCGTGATGCGGAATATAAACAGTTTGATGGGAGACAGAGCTGGGTTCAGGAACTTCGACCATATGATTCAAGGTCTCATATTCGCGCATAAATTTTGCGTATTCGTGAGCTAGCTCAGGATTAGCTTGCAATCGTTTTTCTTGTCGGTACCACAAGAGTTTTGCAGTAGGAAGAGATGCGCCGATATCGATTGGAGGTCCCTGTACGAAAGGTAACCTAACACAGTACCGTCCTTCTTCGGTACGTGTGTGTGTTTGTTCAAAATGTTTTTCACATTCCTGTTCCGCAGGAGTTAACCGTGAAGACATCGGAATCTGTTCAAGCTCCCAAAACTGACGGAGTGCACCATCCAATGATTCGATAGGCGTACAGTGATGCATGGACAAACGAGAGGAAGGATTTTCACTGTTCGCAGGAAGAGGACCGGAAAGGATCCAGCCTAATACTGTATTTTGCGCAACTGGTTCGTTAGGAGCGCCTCTTCGAACGCCATCAATTAACATTAGTCCGTAAAGATCAGCGCCGATGATCATTTCAACGGGATCGGAAGAGAAGGGAGTGTCATCCGCGAGATCAAGACCGGTTAAGTGTTCGAGTTTGAAGTTGCCGTTAATTAGCGGCGGTAAATAAGTCGATAACTTGTTTACTATTAGCGCGGTCGTGGAATATGCTGGTCCTGCTCGTTTACATGGTGTTAGCCGGACCATCGTGGACGCTTTACACGTGGTTTCGTTATCACCTACGCCGGTAATGGAAATAGAAACGCGATCGCGCGGCGTTTTTAGACGTTGAGCTAAATTTTCGGTGATCAAGGACGCGACAGATCCTTGATCAAGGAGAACCCGAATTCGTTGAGTTCGACCGTTAGAAGAGTGTATATTGACTCTTGCGGTGGCTAATAGGACACGCGAAGGTACTGTTGTGGTTCGCGTAACGGACAAAGACGGTACATTTGTTGATGTATTCGTTTCGTTATTGTTTGCGGAGACGGTTGAAACATCGTTCGCGAGGGGATTTGAAACGACGTTCGCGTTATTAAAATGTAACAACGTATGATGTCGCTTGTGACATTTCTGACACGAATAAATGCTCTTACAATCTCTCTGCTGATGTTGAGTACTAAGGCAGTTGATGCAACGCTTTCCCTTTTTAACATAGTCAATGCGCTGGGATATCGTTTTTTCGCGAAAGACCGGACATTGGTTAAGGCCGTGATTCGTGCGACACAGTGGGCAATTTGGACTATTGGAATTTGTCGCATGCGATGGATAATGTTGCGCTGGTGTTTGTTTAACAGCCATCTTCCCGGTTGAGGACCCGGGTCTCGGAACGAGAATCGCTTCAAGAGATCGAATTCGCGTTTCAAGAAATGTATCTAGCTCAGCGAACCGGGGAAATTCGGTAGATGTTCCTAATTGCAGTTCCCAAGCACGACGGGAATTTCGGTCGAGGCAATTAACTATCAAACAAACTAAGATCTCGTTCCACTGGTCAACGGCGCAGCCTAACTTTTTTAACGCTTGAATGGCCATATTCGAACGGTCCCGGATTTCATTTAGCGCGGATTTTGACTCGACGTTAGTACTCGGTAAGTTTAGCAAAGCTTGGACATGCACTGTTATGAGCCGACGTTTATTTTCGTAACGGCGAACAAGGAGATTCCACGCGATTTGAAAATTAGTATCAGTTACAGCGAGATTACGAATGATATCGAGCGGTTCGTTATTGACGCAAGAAAACAAATATTGTAATTTTGATACTTCTGAGATCGCCTTGTTACCCACGATCATGGCTTGAAAGCGGTCGCGGAAACTTTCCCACTCGTCGAGGGCCCCGGAGAACGTAGGAAGATGCAGCTGCGGTAAACGGTCCACGGATGCTGCTTGCTGTTGGATGTTCTGGTCCGGTTCTGCCTTTCCAGCGGGACGCTTCAGCCTTAATTCCTCCTCGAGATGGTTAAGGACTTCCGCCATGAAATCGGAGGTGGATAGATATGCCTCATGGGTCAGCATAAACTGATGCGACAAGAAATACTCGTATTTCTTGTGATGATCGGGGGTGGCGATCGCCACGATTTGACGATGAAGGCTTTGGGTTTCCTTGAACGCGTTCTCCAGTTTGGCAATACGGTTGCGTACCGTTGCAATTGTGTAGTTGTTCTTGCCAATCTTTTTAAAATTGTCTAGTGCGCGAAGGACGAAATACATCGCGTCTTGTTGTTGATTTATGAGACTTTCTATCTCACTCATGTTGAACACACACGACAGAGTTTGTTTATCACAAGTCGTCCGCAACGGTTGGCTTCGAGGTCGAAATCGTTTCTAACGGTAACTACTGGTTGCAGTTTTGAATTTTTCGCACTGATTTTTGCTCCGATCCGGCTCGAAGGACCAATGTTTTTTGACCACGGTATCCAACGAGCTGTCTCTAGTTGGCTGAGTGGTCAGTGGATCACTAATTCTCTCCTAACAAGGAGACGGAGCACAGGCGGGTTAGGACAAAAATCACGGAATGTTGATGAAATAAAAAAAACACACAGTTGGCACGTTCACACAGTTATTTAATAAATGTTTGACACTCACGACGGACACTGGACGACAATAACGATATTAAAAAAGTTGGTTAACAAAACGAGATTTGATTCGGTTGAAAGTCTGGATGAAAATTGCGAATGCGTCGACTTCGCTCAAGGTTTACACGGACAAAGATTTTAAAGTTAAACGGTAATCAGAATTGTATTTTGATCCGGTCGATGGCGTGGCGGTAGGACTAATCCCGTGCGGGAGGGATTAACGCAGGTACGCAGCGTCGTAGCAAGGCTTAGACGTGCCTAGGTTATTATTTTTATTTCGGAACACTATTATTATTATCATTATAACTATTATTTTCAGCCTTATACCTACTTTTATTATCGTAATAACTCTTATTTTTATCCTTATTTGTATTATTATTATCACTGTAACTATTACATTCAGCCTTATTGCTATTTTTATTATCGTAATAACTCATATTTTTATCTTTATCTTTATTATTATTAGCACTATAACTATTACTTTCAGCCTTATTCCTATTTTTATTATGTAATAACTCTTATTTTTATCCTTATTACTATTATTATTATCGTAATATCTGTTCTTTTCATCATTGTTACTATTATTATTATCATTATAACAATTACTTTCAGCCTTATTCCTATTTTTATTGTCGTAATAACTCTTATTTTAATCCTTATTACTACAATTATTATCGTAATATCTGTTAGTTTTATCCTTATTACTATTGTTATTATCGTAATAACTGTTATTATTATTCTTATTACTATTATTATTATCATTATAACTATTATTTTCAGCCTTATACCTACTTTTATTATCGTAATAACTCTTATTTTTATCCTCTTATTTGTATTATTATTATCACTGTAACTATTACATTCAGCCTTATTCCTATTTTTATTATCGTAATAACTCATATTTTTATCCTCATTACTATTATTATTATCGTTATAACCAATTTTTTCAGCCTTATTCCTATTTTTATTATCGTAATAACACCTGTTTTTGTCCTTATAACTATTATTATTATTGTAATAACTCTGATTTTTATCCTTATTTCTATTATTATTATCCTTTAACTATTATTTTCAGCCTTATATCTATTTTTATTATCGTAATAACTCTTATTTTTAACCTTGTTTTTATTATTATTATCACTATAACTATTGCTTTCAGCCTTATTCCTATTTTTATTATCTAATAACTCTTATTTTTATCCTTATTACTATTATTATTATTGTAATATCTGTTACTTTTATCCTTATTACTATTATTATTATCGTAATAACTGTTAGTTTTATCCTTATTACTATTATTATTATCGTAATAACTGTTATTTTTATCCTTATTACTATTATTATTATCGTAATAACTATTACTTTCAGCCTTGTTACTATTATTATTATCGTAATAACTCTTATTTTTATCCTTATTACTATTATTATTATCATTATAACTATTATTTTCAGCCTTGTTACTATTATTATTATCGTAATAACTCTTATTTTTATCCTTATTACTATTATTATTATCATTATAACTATTATTTTCGGCCTTATTCCGATTTTTATTATCTAATAACTCTTATTTTTATCCTTATTACTGTTATTATTATCGTAATATCTGTTATTTTCATCCTCGTTACTATTATTATTATCATTATAACTATTATTTTCAGCCTTGTTAATATTATTATTATCGTAATAACTCTTATTTTTATGCTTATTACTATTATTATTATCATTATAACTATTATTTTCAGCCTTATAACTACTTTTATTATCGTAATAACTCTTATTTTTATCCTTATTACTATTATTATTATCATTATAACTATTATTATCAGCCTTATAACTACTTTTACTATCGTAATAACTCTTATTTTTATCATTATTTCTATTATTATTATCACTATAACTGTTACTTTCAGCCTTATTCCTATTTTTATTATCTAATAACTCGTATTTTTATCCTTATTGATTATTATTATCGTAATATCTGTTACTTTTATCCTTATTACTATTATTATTATCTAATAACTCTTATTTTTATCCTTATTACTATCATTATTATCGCTGCAACTAATATATTCAGCCTTATTCCTATTTTTATTATCGTAATAACTCTTATTTTTATCCTTATTACTATTATAATTGTCGCAATAACTCTTATTTTTATCCTTATTTCTACTATTATTATCATTATAACTATTACTTTCAGCCTTGTTACTATTATTATTATCGTAATAACTCTTATTTTTATCCTTATTACTATTATTATTATCATTATAACTATTATTTTCAGCCTTGTTACTATTATTATTATCGTAATAACTCTTATTTTTATGCTTATTACTATTATTATTATCATTATAACTATTATTTTCAGCCTTATAACTACTTTTATTATCGTAATAACTCTTATTTTTATCCTTATTACTATTATTATTATCGCAATAACTCTTATTTTTATCCTTATTTCCATTATTATTATCACTATAACTATTACTTTCAGCCTTGTTCCTATCTTTATTATCTAATAACTCTTATTTTTATCCTTATTACTATTATTACTATCGTAATATCTGTGATTTTCATCATTGTTACTATTATTATTATCATTATAACTATTATTTTCAGTCTTATAACTACTTTTATTATTGTAATAACTCTTATTTTTACCATTATTTCTATTATTATTATCATTATAACTATTATTTTCAGCCTTATACCTACTTTTATTATCGTAATACCTCTTATTTTGATCCTTATTTCTACTATTATTGTATCTATAACTATTACTTTCAGCCTTATTCCTATTTTTATTATCGTAATAACTCTTATTTTTATCCTTATTTCTATTATTATTATCATTATAACTATCATTTTCAGCCTTGTTACTATTATTATTATCGTAATAACTCTTATTTTTATCCTTATTACTATTATTATTATCATTATAACTATTATTTTCAGCCTTATTCCTATTTTTATCATCTAATAACTCTTATTTTTATCCTTATTACTGTTATTATTATCGTAATATCTGTTATTTTCATCCTCGTTACTATTATTATTATCATTATAACTATTATTTTCAGCCTTATTCCTATTTTTATTATCGTAATCTCTTATTTTTATCCTTATTACTATTATTTTATCATTATAACTATTATTTTCAGCCTTATAACTACTTTTATTACCGTAATAACTCATATTTTTATCCTCATTACTATTATTATTATCGTTATAACCAATTTTTTCAGCCTTATTCCTATTTTTATTATCGTAATAACACCTGTTTTTGTCCTTATAACTATTATTATTATTGTAATAACTCTGATTTCTATCCTTATTTCTATTATTATTATCCTTTAACTATTATTTTCAGCCTTATATCTATTTTTATTATCGTAATAACTCTTATTTTTAACCTTGTTTTTATTATTATTATCACTATAACTATTGCTTTCAGCCTTATTCCTATTTTTATTATCTAATAACTCTTATTTTTATCCTTATTGCTATTATTATTATTGTAATATCTGTTACTTTTATCCTTATTACTATTATTATTATCGTAATAACTATTATTATCAGCCTTATAACTACTTTTATTATTGTAATAACTCTTATTTTTATCATTATTTCTATTATTATTATCATTATAACTATTATTTTCAGCCTTATACCTACTTTTATTATTATAATAACTCTTAATTTTATCCGTATTTCTATTATTATTATCACTATAACTATTAATTTCAGCCTTATTCCTATTTTTGTTATCTAATAACTCTTATTTTTATCCTTGTTACTATTATTATTGTCGCAATAACTCTTATTTTTATCCTTATTTCTATTATTATTATCATTATAACTATTACTTTCAGCCTTGTTACTATTATTATTATCGTAATAACTCTTATTTTTATCCTTATTACTATTATTATTATCATTATAACTATTATTTTCAGCCTTGTTACTATTATTATTATCGTAATAACTCTTATTTTTATCCTTATTACTATTATTATTATCATTATAACTATTATTTTCGGCCTTATTCCGATTTTTATTATCTAATAACTCTTATTTTTATCCTTATTACTGTTATTATTATCGTAATATCTGTTATTTTCATCCTCGTTACTATTATTATTATCATTATAACTATTATTTTCGGCCTTGTTAATATTATTATTATCGTAATAACTCTTATTTTTATGCTTATTACTATTATTATTATCATTATAACTATTATTTTCAGCCTTATAACTACTTTTATTATCGTAATAACTCTTATTTTTATCCTTATTACTATTATTATTATCATTATAACTATTATTATCAGCCTTATAACTACTTTTACTATCGTAATAACTCTTATTTTTATCATTATTTCTATTATTATTATCACTATAACTGTTACTTTCAGCCTTATTCCTATTTTTATTATCTAATAACTCGTATTTTTATCCTTATTGATTATTATTATCGTAATATCTGTTACTTTTATCCTTATTACTATTATTATTATCTAATAACTCTTATTTTTATCCTTATTACTATCATTATTATCGCTGCACCTAATATATTCAGCCTTATTCCTATTTTTATTATCGTAATAACTCTTATTTTTATCCTTATTACTATTATAATTGTCGCAATAACTCTTATTTTTATCCTTATTTCTATTATTATTATCATTATAACTATTACTTTCAGCCTTGTTACTATTATTATTATCGTAATAACTC
The DNA here is from genome assembly GCA_945859595.2 of Megachile willughbiella. Lineage (NCBI taxonomy): Eukaryota > Metazoa > Arthropoda > Insecta > Hymenoptera > Megachilidae > Megachile > Megachile willughbiella. The sequence goes on from CAMAOD020000262.1 coordinate 14,562, forward strand.
TTATTTTTATCCTTATTACTATTATTATTATCATTATAACTATTATTTTCAGCCTTGTTACTATTATTATTATCGTAATAACTCTTATTTTTATGCTTATTACTATTATTATTATCATTATAACTATTATTTTCAGCCTTATAACTACTTTTATTATCGTAATAACTCTTATTTTTATCCTTATTACTATTATTATTATCGCAATAACTCTTATTTTTATCCTTATTTCCATTATTATTATCACTATAACTATTACTTTCAGCCTTGTTAATATTATTATTATCGTAATAACTCTTATTTTTATGCTTATTACTATTATTATTATCATTATAACTATTATTTTCAGCCTTATAACTACTTTTATTATCGTAATAACTCTTATTTTTATCCTTATTACTATTATTATTATCATTATAACTATTATTATCTGCCTTATAACTACTTTTACTATCGTAATAACTCTTATTTTTATCATTATTTCTATTATTATTATCACTATAACTGTTACTTTCAGCCTTATTCCTATTTTTATTATCTAATAACTCTTATTTTTGTCCTTATTCCTATTTTTGTTATCTAATAACTCTTATTTTTATCCTTGTTACTATTATTATTATCGTAATAACTGTTATTTTTATCCTTATTCCTATTTTTATTATCGTTATAACTCTTATCTTAATCCTTATTTTTATTATTATTATCACTATAACTATTGCTTTCAGCCTTATTCCTATTTTTATTATCTAATAACTCTTATTTTTATCCTTATTTCTATTATTATTATCACTATAACTGTTACTTTCAGCCTTATTCCTATTCTTATTATCGTTATAACTCTTATCTTAATCCTTATTTTTATTATTATTATCACTATAACTATTACTTTCAGCCTTATTCCTATTTTTATTATCTAATAACTCTTATTTTTATCCTTACTACTGTTATTATTATCGTAATATCTGTTTTTTTCATCCTTGTTACTATTATTATTATCATTATAACTATTATTTTCAGCCTTATTCCTGTTTTTATTATCGTAATAACTCTTGTTTTTATGCTTATTACTATTATTATTATCATTATAACTATTATTTTAAGCCTTATACCTACTTTTATTATCGTAATAACTCTTAATTTTATCCGTATTTCTATTATTATTATCACTATAACTATTACTTTCAGCCTTATTCCTATTTTTGTTATCTAATAACTCTTATTTTTATCCTTGTTACTATTATTATTATCGTAATAACTGTTATTTTTATCCTTATTTCTATTATTATTATCATTATAACTATTATTTTCAGCCTTATTCCTATTTTTATTATCGTAATAACTCTTATTTTTATCCTTATTTCTATTATTATTATCATTATAACTATTATTTTCATCCTTGTTACTATTATTATTATCGTAATAACTCTTAATTTTATCCGTATTTCTATTATTATTATCACTATAACTATTACTTTCAGCCTTATTCCTATTTTTGTTATCCAATAACTCTTATTTTTATCCTTGTTTTTATTATTACTATCACTATAACTATTGCTTTCAGCCTTATTCCTATTTTTATTATCTAGTAACTCTTATTTTTATCCTTATTACTATTATTATTATCGTAATATCTGTTACTTTTATCCTTATTACTATTATTATTATCTAATAACTCTTATTTTTATCCTTATTACTATTATTATTATCACTATAACTGTTACTTTCAGCCTTATTCCTATTCTTATTATCGTTATAACTCTTATCTTAATCCTTATTTTTATTATTATTATCACTGTAACTATTACTTTCAGTATTATTCCTATTTTTATTATCTAATAACTCTTATTTTTATCCTTACTACTGTTATTATTATCGTAATATCTGTTATTTTCATTCTTGTTACTATTATTATTATCATTATAACTATTATTTTCAGCCTTATTCCTATTTTTATTATCGTAATAACTCTTATTTTTACCATTATTTCTATTATTATTATCATTATAACTATTATTTTCAGCCTTATACCTACTTTTATTATCGTAATACCTCTTACTTTTATCCTTATTTCCACTATTATTGTCTCTATAACTATTACTTTCAGCCTTATTCCTATTTTTATTATCGTAATAACTCTTATTTTTATCCTTATTACTGTTATTATTATCGTAATATCTGTTACTTTTATCCTTATTACTATTATTATTATCTAATAACTCTTATTTTTATCCTTATTACTATTATTATTATCGTAATAACTCTTACTTTTATCCTTATTTCTATTATTATTATCATTATAGCTATCATTTTCAGCCTTGTTACTCTTATTATTATCGTAATAACTCTTATTGTTATCCTTATTACTATTATTATTATCATTATAACTATTATTTTCAGCCTTATTCCTATTTTTATTATCTAATAACTCTTATTTTTATCCTTATTACTGTTATTATTATCGTAATATCTGTTATTTTCATCCTCGTTACTATTATTATTATCATTATAACTATTATTTTCAGCCTTATACCTACTTTTATTATTATAATAACTCTTAATTTTATCCGTATTTCTATTATTATTATCACTATAATTATTACTTTCAGCCTTATTCCTATTTTTGTTATCTAATAACTCTTATTTTTATCCTTGTTACTATTATTATTATCGTAATAACTGTTAGTTTTGTCCTTATTACTATTATTATTATCGTAATAACTGTTATTTTTATCCTTATTACTATTATTATTGTCGCAATAACTCTTATTTTTATCCTTATTTCTATTATTACTATCATTATAACTATTACTTTCAGCCTTGTTACTATTATTATTATCGTAATAACTCTTATTTTTATCCTTATTACTATTATTATTATCATTATAGCTATTATTTTCAGCCTTATGCCTATTTTTATTATCTAATAACTCTTATTTTTATCCTTATTACTGTTATTATTATCGTAATATCTGTTATTTTCATCCTCGTTACTATTATTATTATCATTATAACTATTATTTTCAGCCTTATTCCTATTTTTATTATCGTAATCTCTTATTTTTATCCTTATTACTATTATTTTATCATTATAACTATTATTTTCAGCCTTATAACTACTTTTATTATCGTAATAACTCATATTTTTATCCTCATTACTATTATTATTATCGTTATAACCAATTTTTTCAGCCTTAATCCTATTTTTATTATCGTAATAACACCTGTTTTTGTCCTTATAACTATTATTATTATTGTAATAACTCTGATTTTTATCCTTATTTCTATTATTATTATCCTTTAACTATTATTTTCAGCCTTATTCCTATTTTTATTATCGTAATAACTACCGTTTTTATCCTTATTACTATTATTATTATCATTATAACTATTATTTTCAGCCTTATAACTACTTTTATTATCGTAATAACTCTTATTTTTATCCTTATTACTGCTATTATTATCATTATAACTATTACTTTCAGTCTTACAACTACTTTTATTATCGTCATAACTCTTATTTTTATCCTTATTTCTATTATTATTGTCTCTATAACTATTACTTTCAGTCTTATTCCTATTTTTGTTATCTAATAACTCATATTTTTATCCTGATTACTATTATTATTATCGTTATAACCAATTTTTTCAGCCTTATACCTATTTTTATTATCGTAATAACACCTGTTTTTGTCCTTATAACTATTATTATTATTGTAATAACTCTGATTTTTATCCTTATTTCTATTATTATTATCCTTTAACTATTATTTTCAGCCTTATTCCTATTTTTATTATCGTAATAACTACCGTTTTTATCCTTATTACTATTATTGTTATTCCAACAACTCTAATTTTTATCATTATTTCTATTATTATTATCATTATAACTATTATTTTCAGCCTTATATCTATTTTTATTATCGTAATAACTCTTATTTTTATCCTTGTTTTTATTATTATTATCACTATAACTATTGCTTTCAGCCTTATTCCTATTTTTATTATCGTAATAACTCTTATTTTTATGCTTATTACTATTATTATTATCATTATAACTATTATTTTAAGCCTTATACCTACTTTTATTATCGTAATAACTCTTAATTTTATCCGTATTTCTATTATTATTATCACTATAACTATTACTTTCAGCCTTATTCCTATTTTTGTTATCTAATAACTCTTATTTTTATCCTTGTTTTTATTATTACTATCACTATAACTATTGCTTTCAGCCTTATTCCTATTTTTATTATCGTAATAACTCTTATTTTTACCATTATTTCTATTATTATTATCATTATAACTATTATTTTCAGCCTTATACCTACTTTTATTATCGTAATACCTCTTATTTTTAGCCTTATTTCCACTATTATTGTCTCTATAACTATTACTTTCAGCCTTATTCCTATTTTTATTATCGTAATAACTCTTATTTTTATCCTTATTACTGTTATTATTATCGTAATATCTGTTATTTTCATCCTCGTTACTATTATTATTATCATTATAACTATTATTTTCAGCCTTATTCCTATTTTTATTATCGTAATCTCTTATTTTTATCCTTATTACTATTACTTTATCATTATAACTATTATTTTCAGCCTTATAACTACTTTTATTATCGTAATAACTCATATTTTTATCCTCATTACTATTATTATTATCGTTATAACCAATTTTTTCAGCCTTATTCCTATTTTTATTATCGTATTAACACCTGTTTTTGTCCTTATAACTATTATTATTATTGTAATAACTCTGATTTTTATCCTTATTTCTATTATTATTATCCTTTAACTATTATTTTCAGCCTTATAACTACTTTTATTATCGTAATAACTCATATTTTTATCCTCATTACTATTATTATTATCGTTATAACCAATTTTTTCAGCCTTATTCCTATTTTTATTATCGTAATAACACCTGTTTTTGTCCTTATAACTATTATTATTATTGTAATAACTCTGATTTTTATCCTTATTTCTTATTATTATCCTTTAACTATTATTTTCAGCCTTATTCCTATTTTTATTATCGTAATAACTACCGTTTTTATCCTTATTACTATTATTATTATCATTATAACTATTATTTTCAGCCTTATAACTACTTTTATTATCGTAATAACTCTTATTTTTATCCTTATTACTGTTATTATTATCATTATAACTATTATTTTCAGTCTTACAACTACTTTTATTATCGTCATAACTCTTATTTTTATCCTTATTTCTATTATTATTGTCTCTATAACTATTACTTTCAGTCTTATTCCTATTTTTGTTATCTAATAACTCATATTTTTATCCTGATTACTATTATTATTATCGTTATAACCAATTTTTTCAGCCTTATACCTATTTTTATTATCGTAATAGCACCTGTTTTTGTCCTTATAACTATTATTATTATTGTAATAACTCTGATTTTTATCCTTATTTCTATTATTATTATCCTTTAACTATTATTTTCAGCCTTATTCCTATTTTTATTATCGTAATAACTACCGTTTTTATCCTTATTACTATTATTGTTATTCCAACAACTCTAATTTTTATCATTATTTCTATTATTATTATCATTATAACTATTATTTTCAGCCTTATATCTATTTTTATTATCGTAATAACTCTTATTTTTATCCTTGTTTTTATTATTATTATCACTATAACTATTGCTTTCAGCCTTATTCCTATTTTTATTATCGTAATAACTCTTATTTTTATGCTTATTACTATTATTATTATCATTATAACTATTATTTTCAGCCTTATAACTACTTTTATTATCGTAATAACTCTTATTTTTATCCTTATTACTATTATTATTATCATTATAACTATTATTATCTGCCTTATAACTACTTTTACTATCGTAATAACTCTTATTTTTATCATTATTTCTATTATTATTATCACTATAACTGTTACTTTCAGCCTTATTCCTATTTTTATTATCTAATAACTCTTATTTTTGTCCTTATTCCTATTTTTGTTATCTAATAACTCTTATTTTTATCCTTGTTACTATTATTATTATCGTAATAACTGTTATTTTTGTCCTTATTCCTATTTTTATTATCGTTATAACTCTTATCTTAATCCTTATTTTTATTATTATTATCACTATAACTATTACTTTCAGCCTTATTCCTATTTTTATTATCTAATAACTCTTATTTTTATCCTTACTACTGTTATTATTATCGTAATATCTGTTATTTTCATCCTTGTTACTATTATTATTATCATTATAACTATTATTTTCAGCCTTATTCCTGTTTTTATTATCGTAATAACTCTTGTTTTTATGCTTATTACTATTATTATTATCATTATAACTATTATTTTAAGCCTTATACCTACTTTTATTATCGTAATAACTCTTAATTTTATCCGTATTTCTATTATTATTATCACTATAACTATTACTTTCAGCCTTATTCCTATTTTTGTTATCTAATAACTCTTATTTTTATCCTTGTTACTATTATTATTATCGTAATAACTGTTATTTTTATCCTTATTTCTATTATTATTATCATTATAACTATTATTTTCAGCCTTATTCCTATTTTTATTATCGTAGTAACTCTTATTTTTATCCTTATTTCTATTATTATTATCATTATAACTATTATTTTCATCCTTGTTACTATTATTATTATCGTAATAACTCTTAATTTTATCCGTATTTCTATTATTATTATCACTATAACTATTACTTTCAGCCTTATTCCTATTTTTGTTATCCAATAACTCTTATTTTTATCCTTGTTTTTATTATTACTATCACTATAACTATTGCTTTCAGCCTTATTCCTATTTTTATTATCTAGTAACTCTTATTTTTATCCTTATTACTATTATTATTATCGTAATATCTGTTACTTTTATCCTTATTACTATTATTATTATCTAATAACTCTTATTTTCATCCTTATTACTATTATTATTATCACTATAACTGTTACTTTCAGCCTTATTCCTATTCTTATTATCGTTATAACTCTTATCTTAATCCTTATTTTTATTATTATTATCACTGTAACTATTACTTTCAGCCTTATTCCTATTTTTATTATCTAATAACTCTTATTTTTATCCTTACTACTGTTATTATTATCGTAATATCTGTTATTTTCATTCTTGTTACTATTATTATTATCATTATAACTATTATTTTCAGCCTTATTCCTATTTTTATTATCGTAATAACTCTTATTTTTACCATTATTTCTATTATTATTATCATTATAACTATTATTTTCAGCCTTATACCTACTTTTATTATCGTAATACCTCTTATTTTTATCCTTATTTCCACTATTATTGTCTCTATAACTATTACTTTCAGCCTTATTCCTATTTTTATTATCGTAATAACTCTTATTTTTATCCTTATTACTGTTATTATTATCGTAATATCTGTTACTTTTATCCTTATTACTATTATTATTATCTAATAACTCTTATTTTTATCCTTATTACTATTATTATTATCGTAATAACTCTTACTTTTATCCTTATTTCTATTATTATTATCATTATAGCTATCATTTTCAGCCTTGTTACTCTTATTATTATCGTAATAACTCTTATTTTTATCCTTATTACTATTATTATTATCATTATAACTATTATTTTCAGCCTTATTCCTATTTTTATTATCTAATAACTCTTATTTTTATCCTTATTACTGTTATTATTATCGTAATATCTGTTATTTTCATCCTCGTTACTATTATTATTATCATTATAACTATTATTTTCAGCCTTATTCCTATTTTTATTATCGTAATCTCTTATTTTTATCCTTATTACTATTATTTTATCATTATAACTATTATTTTCAGCCTTATAACTACTTTTATTATCGTAATAACTCATATTTTTATCCTCATTACTATTATTATTATCGTTATAACCAATTTTTTCAGCCTTATTCCTATTTTTATTATCGTATTAACACCTGTTTTTGTCCTTATAACTATTATTATTATTGTAATAACTCTGATTTTTATCCTTATTTCCATTATTATTATCCTTTAACTATTATTTTCAGCCTTATTCCTATTTTTATTATCGTAATAACTACCGTTTTTATCCTTATTACTATTATTGTTATTCCAACAACTCTAATTTTTATCATTATTTCTATTATTATTATCATTATAACTATTATTTTCAGCCTTATATCTATTTTTATTATCGTAATAACTCTTATTTTTATCCTTGTTTTTATTATTATTATCACTATAACTATTGCTTTCAGCCTTATTCCTATTTTTATTATCGTAATAACTCTTATTTTTATGCTTATTACTATTATTATTATCATTATAACTATTATTTTCAGCCTTATAACTACTTTTATTATCGTAATAACTCTTATTTTTATCCTTATTACTATTATTATTATCATTATAACTGTTACTTTCAGCCTTATTCCTATTTTTATTATCTAATAACTCTTATTTTTGTCCTTATTCCTATTTTTGTTATCTAATAACTCTTATTTTTATCCTTGTTACTATTATTATTATCGTAATAACTGTTATTTTTATCCTTATTCCTATTTTTATTATCGTTATAACTCTTATCTTAATCCTTATTTTTATTATTACTATCACTATAACTATTGCTTTCAGCCTTATTCCTATTTTTATTATCTAGTAACTCTTATTTTTATCCTTATTACTATTATTATTATCGTAATATCTGTTACTTTTATCCTTATTACTATTATTATTATCTAATAACTCTTATTTTCATCCTTATTACTATTATTATTATCACTATAACTGTTACTTTCAGCCTTATTCCTATTCTTATTATCGTTATAACTCTTATCTTAATCCTTATTTTTATTATTATTATCACTGTAACTATTACTTTCAGCCTTATTCCTATTTTTATTATCTAATAACTCTTATTTTTATCCTTACTACTGTTATTATTATCGTAATATCTGTTATTTTCATTCTTGTTACTATTATTATTGTTGGGTTGTGGCGATGAAGATTTACTCGGTAACACTTAAGATATGTATATTTGTAATTAAAGAAGTATTTGATACAGATAAGCGCGTGATACGCACATGTCGCGAACACGTTGCCAGGACCTTCGCAACCGACTGACTGGCATCGACGAATACACAAAGAAACAAATAAACACCTGTGTCGAACTTCACATCGTATATCATCGATTCTATAACACCCCTCCTATCGATGTATACGGTCTAATCCCTATTTTACGCAGAATAAAAACATAGCTATAATTAAATTCAACGGTTAATTCATATATAACATTCTTACACATCTATCATGTTTATCTTTAGTTAATGATTTAGTTAATATATCGGCTATCATCGAATTCGTTTCTAAATACTCAATTTCGATTTCTTTTCTTTCAACTAACTCTCGCGTAAAATGGTATTGTATGTCTATATGTTTGCTACGTTTATGATATACGGGGTCCTTAGCTAATTTTATTGCGCTCTGATTATCGCACAGTACTTTGATCGGATCACTAACATATTTTACGAAACCCATATGTAATAAAAGTCTTTTAATATACACTATTTCTCGCGATACTTCAGCTAATGCCATATATTCCGCTTCCATCGTTGATAACGCCACCGAAACCTGCTTCTTCGATTTCCAGCTGATTGGACCTCCTGATAATGTTATGACATTTCCTGTACATGACCTTCTATCGTCAATGTCACCAGCCCAGTCTGAATCCGTGTATGCTCTCAGCTGTTCGTTCGTTCTACTATACGTAATTCCATAATTTGATGTATTCTTTAAATAACGAAGCACCCGTTTCGCTATTGTCCAGTGCGCTTTGCCGGGGTCTGAGCAAAATCGGCTCAACGTACTTGCCGCAAACGCAATATCTGGTCTGGTAGCATTTCCCAGGTAAATTAATCCACCAATTAATTCCCTATATGGCTTTAGTTTCATTTCTTCCCTTTCCTCTTCATTTTTCGGACCCATTTCCTTCGTAATTTTCAAACTTGCTTCAATCGGAGTTGATACTGGTTTCGCATTTTCCATTCCAAATTTTCTTATCAACTCTTCTGTATATCTTTTCTGTGATAAAAATATACTACCGGTTGATCCCTCGCGTTGGACATTGATTCCTAAAATATTGCTAATTTCACCTAAATCTACCATTTTGAATTCTCGTTTTAACTTTAATTTTATTTCCGTAAGTGTTTTCATATCTTTTGAAGCTAATATCAAGTCGTCAACATAAATAACCAAAATTACTTGTTTTTCACCTTCGTTAAATGCATAGACACATGGATCGCCAGTTGTTCGTTTTCCTCCAATAATTTTAATATATTCATCAATTTTCCTGTACCATTCCCGACCTGACTGCTTTAATCCGTACAGCGGTTTTAATAACTTGCATACTTTACTTTCATCTTGTTTTTGATTTAACATCTTCGGTTGCTCCATATAAATTTCATCGTGCAATTCTCCTTGAACGTACGCCGAAATCACGTCCATCTGGTGTACGTGCATTTTCTCCATTACAGCCGCCGCTAATACAGTACGAATTATTTCATATCTTGCGACAGGTGCAAAAACCTCCTCATAATCGATTCCTTGTCGCTGAGTATGCCCTCTGGCAACCAGCCTCGCTTTATATTTTTCTACCTTTCCATTTTGATCGATCTTTGTTTTGAACACCCATCTATTGGTTAATATTTTCTTATTTGCAGGTCTCGGTACTAAAATCCATGT
>CAMAOD020000263.1:0-125000 GCA_945859595.2 Megachile willughbiella
AGACAGAGACAGAGACAGAGACAGAGACAGAGACAGAGACAGAGACAGAGACAGAGACAGAGACAGAGACAGAGACAGAGACAGAGACGGAGACAAAGACCGAGACAGAGGCAGAGACACAGACAGAGACAGAGACACAGACAATGGCAGAGAGGGAGACAGAGACAGAGACAGATGCAGATACAGACACAGAGACGGAGGCAGAGACAGAGACACAGACAGAGACAGAGACTGAGACAGAGTCTGAGACAGAGACAGAGACATAGAGACATTGGCACGGAGGCAGGGATGCAGAGACAGAGACAAAGAGACCGAGTCAGAGACAGAAACAGAGACAGAGACGGAGACAGAGGCAGAGACAGAGACAGAGACAGAGACAGAGACAGAGGCAGTGACAGAGACAGAGACAGAGACGGAGACAGACGCAGAGACAGAGCCAGGGACAGAGACGGAGACAGAGACAGAGACAGAGGCAGAGACAGAGATACAGACCGAGGAAGACACAGAGACAGATACAGAGCGAGAGACAGAGACACAGACAGAGACAGAGGGGCAGGAGACAAAGTCGGAGGCAGAGGTACAGGAGACAAAGACGGAGACAAGGACGGAAACAAAGACGGAGACAGAGACAGAGACGGGGACAGAGACAGAGACGGAGACAGGGACAGAGACAGAGAGAGAGACAGAGACAGAGACACAGACAGAGGCAGAGACAGAGACAGGAAAGAGACAGAGACAGAGGCAGAGACTGAGACTGACACAGAGACAGAGACAGAAACAGAGACGGAGACAAAGACCGAGACAGAGGCAGAGACACAGACAGAGACAGAGACAGAGACAGAGACAGAGACGGAGACAAAGACCGAGACAGAGGCAGAGACACAGACAGAGACAGAGACAGAGACAGAGGCAGATACAGACACAGAGACGGAGGCAGAGACAGAGACACAGACAGAGACAGAGACGGAGACAGAGACTGAGACAGAGACAGAGACAGAGACAGAGACAGAGACAGAGACAGAGACAGAGACAGAGACAGAGACAGAGACAGAGACAGAGACAGAGACAGGGACAGAGACAGAGTCAGAGACAGAGACACAGACAGAGACAGAGACAGAGACAGAGACAGAGACAGAGACAGAGACAGAGACAGAGACAGAGACAGAGACACAGACAGAGACAGAGACAGAGACAGAGACAGAGACAGAGACTGAGGGAGAGACAGCGACAGAGACAGAGACAGAGACAGAGACAGAGACAGAGACAGATACAGAGACAGAGACAGAGACAGAGACAGAGACAGAGACAGAGACGGAGACAGAGACAGAGAGAGAGACAGAGACAGAGACAGAGACAGAGGCAGAGACAGGGACAGAGACGGAGACAGAGGCAGAGACAGAGCCAGGGACAGAGACAGAGACAGAGACTGAGGGAGAGACAGCGACAGAGACAGAGACAGAGACAGAGACAGAGACAGAGACAGAGACAGAGACAGAGACAGATACAGAGACAGAGACAGAGACAGAGACAGAGGCAGAGGCAGAGACAGAGACAGAGACAGAGACAGAGACAGAGACTGAGGGAGAGACAGCGACAGAGACAGAGACACAGACAGAGACAGAGACAGAGACAAAGACAGAGACAGAGACAGAGACTGAGACGGAGACTGACACAGAGACAGAGACAGAAACAGAGACGGAGACAAAGACCGAGACAGAGGCAGAGACACAGGCAGAGACAGAGACAGAGACAATGGCAGAGAGGGAGACAGAGACAGAGACAGATGCAGATACAGACACAGAGACGGAGGCAGAGACAGAGACACAGACAGAGACAGAGACTGAGACAGAGTCAGAGACAGAGGCATAGAGAGAGACAGAGACAGAGACAGAGGCAGAGACAGGGACAGAGACAGAGACAGAGACAGAGACAGAGGCAGAGGCATAGACAGAGACAGAGACAGAGACAGAGGCAGAGACAGGGACAGAGACGGAGACAGAGGCAGAGACAGAGCCAGGGACAGAGACAGAGACAGAGACTGAGAGAGAGACAGCGACAGAGACAGAGACAGAGACAGAGACAGAGACAGAGACAGAGACAGAGACAGAGACAGAGACGGAGACAGAGACAGAGACAGAGACAGAGACAGAGACTGAGGCAGAGACAGAGACAGAAGCAGAGACAGAGACAGATACGGGGACAGAGACAGAGGCAGAGACAGCGACAGAGGCAGAGACAGAGACACAGACACAGACAGATACAGAGACAGAGACGGAGATAGAGACAGAGACAGAGACAGAGACCGAGACAGAGACGGAGACAAAGACCGAGACAGAGACAGAGACGGAGACAGAGGCAGAGACGGAGCCAGGGACAGAGACAGAGACCGAGGCAGAGACAGACACAGAAACAGAGACAGAGACAGATACGGGGACAGAGACAGAGGCAGAGACAGCGACAGAGGCAGAGACAGAGACACAGACATAGACAGATACAGAGACAGAGACGGAGATAGAGACAGAGACACAGACAGAGACGGAGACAGAGACGGAGACAAAGACCGGGACAGAGACAGAGACGGAGACAGAGGCAGAGACGGAGCCAGGGACAGAGACGGAGACAGAGACAGAGACAGAGACAGAAACAGAGACAGAGACAGAGACAGAGACAGAAACAGAGACAGAGACAGAGACAGAGACAGAGACAGAGGCAGAGACAGAGACAGAGACAGAGACAGAGACAGATACAGAGAGAGAGAGACAGAGACACAGACAGAGACAGAGGTGCAGGAGACAAAGTCGGAGGCAGAGGTACAGGAGACAAAGACGGAGACAAGGACGGAGACAAAGACGGAGACAGAGACAGAGACGGGGACAGAGACAGAGACGGAGACAGGGACAGAGACAGAGAGAGAGACAGAGACAGAGACACAGACAGAGGCAGAGACACAGACAGAGGCACAGACATAGACAGAGAAAGAGACAGAGACAGAGGCAGAGACTGAGACTGACACAGAGACAGAGACAGAAACAGAGACGGAGACAAAGACCGAGACAGAGGCAGAGACACAGACAGAGACAGAGACAGAGACAGAGACAGAGACAGAGACAGAGACAGAGACAGAGACAGAGACAGAGACGGAGACAGAGACAGAGACTGAGACGGAGACAGAGACAGCGGCAGAGACAGGGACGGAGACAGAGACAGAGACACAGACAGAGACAGAGACAGAGACAGAGACAGAGACAGAGACAGAGACAGAGACAGAGTCAGAGACAGAGACACAGACAGAGACAGAGTCAGAGACAGAGACACAGACAGAGACAGAGACAGAGACAGAGACAGAGACAGAGACAGAGACAGAGACAGAGACAGAGACAGAGACAGAGACAGAGACAGAGACACAGACAGAGACAGAGACAGAGACAGAGACAGAGACAGAGACTGAGGGAGAGACAGCGACAGAGACAGAGACAGAGGCAGAGACAGGGACAGAGACGGAGACAGAGGCAGAGACAGAGCCAGGGACAGAGACAGAGGCAGAGACTGAGGGAGAGACAGCGACAGAGACAGAGACAGAGACAGAGACAGAGACAGAGACAGAGACAGAGACAGAGACAGATACAGAGACAGAGACAGAGACAGAGACAGAGGCAGAGGCAGAGACACAGACAGAGACAGAGACGGAGATAGAGACAGAGACAGAGACAGAGACGGAGACAGAGGCAGAGACAGAGCCAGGGACAGAGACAGAGACAGAGACGGAGACAAAGACCGAGACAGAGGCAGAGACACAGACAGAGACAGAGACAGAGACAATGGCAGAGAGGGAGACAGAGACAGAGACAGATGCAGATACAGACACAGAGACGGAGGCAGAGACAGAGACACAGACAGAGACAGAGACTGAGACAGAGTCAGAGGCAGAGACAGAGACAGAGAAAGAGACAGAGACAGAGGCAGAGACTGAGACTGACACAGAGACAGAGACAGAAACAGAGACGGAGACAAAGACCGAGACAGAGGCAGAGACACAGGCAGAGACAGAGACAGAGAGAGAGACAGAGACAGAGACAGAGACAGAAACAGAGACAGAGACATATACGGGGACAGAGACAGAGACGGAGACAGAGGCAGAGACGGAGCCAGGGACAGAGACGGAGACAGAGACAGAGGGAGAGACAACAACAGAGACAGAGACAGAAACAGAGACGGAGACAAAGACCGAGACAGAGGCAGAGACACAGACAGACACAGAGACAGAGACAGAGACAGAGACAGAGACAGAGACAGAGACAGAGACAGAGACAGAGACAGAGACGGAGACAAAGACCGAGACAGAGGCAGAGACACAGACAGAGACAGAGACACAGACAATGGCAGAGAGGGAGACAGAGACAGAGACAGATGCAGATACAGACACAGAGACGGAGGCAGAGACAGAGACACAGACAGAGACAGAGACTGAGACAGAGTCTGAGACAGAGACAGAGACATAGAGACATTGGCACGGAGGCAGGGATGCAGAGACAGAGACAAAGAGACCGAGTCAGAGACAGAAACAGAGACAGAGACGGAGACAGAGGCAGAGACAGAGACAGAGACAGAGACAGAGACAGAGGCAGTGACAGAGACAGAGACAGAGACGGAGACAGACGCAGAGACAGAGACAGAGACAGAGACAGAGACAGAGGCAGTGACAGAGACAGAGACAGAGACGGAGACAGACGCAGAGACAGAGCCAGGGACAGAGACGGAGACAGAGACAGAGATAGAGGCAGAGACAGAGATACAGACCGAGGAAGACACAGAGACAGATACAGAGCGAGAGACAGAGACACAGACAGAGACAGAGGGGCAGGAGACAAAGTCGGAGGCAGAGGTACAGGAGACAAAGACGGAGACAAGGACGGAAACAAAGACGGAGAGAGAGACAGAGACGGGGACAGAGACAGAGACGGAGACAGGGACAGAGACAGAGAGAGAGACAGAGACAGAGACACAGACAGAGGCAGAGACAGAGACAGGAAAGAGACAGAGACAGAGGCAGAGACTGAGACTGACACAGAGACAGAGACAGAAACAGAGACGGAGACAAAAACCGAGACAGAGGCAGAGACACAGACAGAGACAGAGACAGAGACAGAGACAGAGACGGAGACAAAGACCGAGACAGAGGCAGAGACACAGACAGAGACAGAGACAGAGACAGAGGCAGATACAGACACAGAGACGGAGGCAGAGACAGAGACACAGACAGAGACAGAGACGGAGACAGAGACAGAGACAGAGACAGAGACAGAGACAGAGACAGAGACAGAGACAGAGACAGAGACAGAGACAGAGACAGAGACAGAGACAGAGACAGAGACAGAGACAGAGACAGAGACAGAGACAGGGACAGAGACAGAGTCAGAGACAGAGACACAGACAGAGACAGAGACAGAGACAGAGACAGAGACAGAGACAGAGACAGAGACAGAGACAGAGACAGAGACACAGACAGAGACAGAGACAGAGACAGAGACAGAGACAGAGACTGAGGGAGAGACAGCGACAGAGACAGAGACAGAGACAGAGACAGAGACAGAGACAGATACAGAGACAGAGACAGAGACAGAGACAGAGACAGAGACAGAGACGGAGACAGAGACAGAGAGAGAGACAGAGACAGAGACAGAGACAGAGGCAGAGACAGGGACAGAGACGGAGACAGAGGCAGAGACAGAGCCAGGGACAGAGACAGAGACAGAGACTGAGGGAGAGACAGCGACAGAGACAGAGACAGAGACAGAGACAGAGACAGAGACAGAGACAGAGACAGAGACAGATACAGAGACAGAGACAGAGACAGAGACAGAGGCAGAGGCAGAGACAGAGACAGAGACAGAGACAGGGACAGAGACGGAGACAGAGGCAGAGACAGAGCCAGGGACAGAGACAGAGACAGAGACTGAGAGAGAGACAGCGACAGAGACAGAGACAGAGACAGAGACAGAGACAGAGACAGAGACAGAGACAGAGACAGAGACAGAGACGGAGACAGAGACAGAGACAGAGACAGAGACAGAGACTGAGGCAGAGACAGAGACAGAAGCAGAGACAGAGACAGATACGGGGACAGAGACAGAGGCAGAGACAGCGACAGAGGCAGAGACAGAGACACAGACACAGACAGATACAGAGACAGAGACGGAGATAGAGACAGAGACACAGACAGAGACGGAGACAGAGACGGAGACAAAGACCGGGACAGAGACAGAGACGGAGACAGAGGCAGAGACGGAGCCAGGGACAGAGACGGAGACAGAGACAGAGACAGAGACAGAAACAGAGACAGAGACAGAGACAGAGACAGAAACAGAGACAGAGACAGAGACAGAGACAGAGACAGAGGCAGAGACAGAGACAGAGCCAGAGACAGAGACAGATACAGAGAGAGAGAGACAGAGACACAGACAGAGACAGAGGTGCAGGAGACAAAGTCGGAGGCAGAGGTACAGGAGACAAAGACGGAGACAAGGACGGAGACAAAGACGGAGACAGAGACAGAGACGGGGACAGAGACAGAGACGGAGACAGGGACAGAGACAGAGAGAGAGACAGAGACAGAGACACAGACAGAGGCAGAGACACAGACAGAGGCACAGACATAGACAGAGAAAGAGACAGAGACAGAGGCAGAGACTGAGACTGACACAGAGACAGAGACAGAAACAGAGACGGAGACAAAGACCGAGACAGAGGCAGAGACACAGACAGAGACAGAGACAGAGACAGAGACAGAGACAGAGACAGAGACAGAGACAGAGACAGAGACAGAGACAGAGACAGAGACAGAGACGGAGACAGAGACAGAGACTGAGACGGAGACAGAGACAGCGGCAGAGACAGGGACGGAGACAGAGACAGAGACAGAGACAGAGACAGAGACAGAGACAGAGACAGAGACAGAGACAGAGACAGAGACAGAGACAGAGACAGAGACAGAGACGGAGACACAGACAGAGACAGAGACAGAGACAGAGACAGAGACAGAGACAGAGACAGAGACAGAGACAGAGACAGAGACAGAGACAGAGACAGAGACAGAGACAGAGTCAGAGACAGAGACACAGACAGAGACAGAGACGGAGACAGAGACAGAGACAGAGACAGAGACAGAGACAGAGACAGAGACAGAGACAGAGACAGAGACAGAGACAGAGACAGAGTCAGAGACAGAGACACAGACAGAGACAGAGACAGAGACAGAGACAGAGACAGAGACAGAGACAGAGACAGAGACAGAGACAGAGACAGAGACAGAGACAGAGACAGAGACAGAGGCAGAGGCAGAGACAGAGACAGAGACAGAGACAGAGGCAGAGACAGGGACAGAGACGTAGACAGAGACAGAGACGGAGACAGAGGCAGAGACAGAGCCAGGGACAGAGACGGAGACAGAGACAGAGGGAGAGACAGCGACAGAGACAGAGACAGAAACAGAGACAGAGACAGATACGCGGACAGAGACAGAGGCAGAGACAGAGACAGAGAGAGAGACAGAGACAGAGACAGAGACAGAGACGGAGACAGAGACAGAGACAGAGACAGAGACAGAGACTGAGGCAGAGACAGAGACAGAAGCAGAGACAGAGACAGATACGGGGACAGAGACAGAGGCAGAGACAGCGACAGAGGCAGAGACAGAGACACAGACACAGACAGATACAGAGACAGAGACGGAGATAGAGACAGAGACAGAGACAGAGACGGAGACAGAGACGGAGACAAAGACCGAGACAGAGACAGAGACGGAGACAGAGGCAGAGACGGAGCCAGGGACAGAGACAGGGACCGAGGCAGAGACAGACACAGAAACAGAGACAGAGACAGATACGGGGACAGAGACAGAGGCAGAGACAGCGACAGAGGCAGAGACAGAGACACAGACATAGACAGATACAGAGACAGAGACGGAGATAGAGACAGAGACACAGACAGAGACGGAGACAGAGACGGAGACAAAGACCGGGACAGAGACAGAGACGGAGACAGAGGCAGAGACGGAGCCAGGGACAGAGACGGAGACAGAGACAGAGACAGAGACAGAAACAGAGACAGAGACAGAGACAGAGACAGAAACAGAGACAGAGACAGAGACAGAGACAGAGACAGAGACAGAGGCAGAGACAGAGACAGAGACAGAGACAGAGACAGATACAGAGAGAGATAGACAGAGACACAGACAGAGACAGAGGTGCAGGAGACAAAGTCGGAGGCAGAGGTACAGGAGACAAAGACGGAGACAAGGACGGAGACAAAGACGGAGACAGAGACAGAGACGGGGACAGAGACAGAGACGGAGACAGGGACAGAGACAGAGAGAGAGACAGAGACAGAGACACAGACAGAGGCAGAGACACAGACAGAGGCACAGACATAGACAGAGAAAGAGACAGAGACAGAGGCAGAGACTGAGACTGACACAGAGACAGAGACAGAAACAGAGACGGAGACAAAGACCGAGACAGAGGCAGAGACACAGACAGAGACAGAGACAGAGACAGAGACAGAGACAGAGACAGAGACAGAGACAGAGACAGAGACGGAGATAGAGACAGAGACTGAGACGGAGACAGAGACAGCGGCAGAGACAGGGACGGAGACAGAGACAGAGACACAGACAGAGACAGAGACAGAGACAGAGACAGAGACAGAGACAGAGACAGAGACAGAGACAGAGTCAGAGACAGAGACACAGACAGAGACAGAGACAGAGACAGAGACAGAGACAGAGACAGAGACAGAGACAGAGACAGAGACAGAGACAGAGACAGAGACAGAGTCAGAGACAGAGACACAGACAGAGAGAGAGACGGAGACAGAGGGAGAGACAGCGACAGAGACAGAGACAGAGACAGAGACAGAGACAGAGACAGAGACAGAGACAGCGGCAGAGACAGGGACGGAGACAGAGACAGAGACACAGACAGAGACAGAGACAGAGACAGAGACAGAGACAGAGACAGAGACAGAGACAGAGACAGAGACAGAGACAGAGACAGAGGCAGAGGCAGAGACAGAGACAGAGACAGAGACAGAGGCAGAGAGAGGGACAGAGACGGAGACAGAGACAGAGACGGAGACAGAGGCAGAGACAGAGCCAGGGACAGAGACGGAGACAGAGACAGAGGGAGAGACAGCGACAGAGACAGAGACAGAAACAGAGACAGAGACAGATACGCGGACAGAGACAGAGGCAGAGACAGAGACAGAGAGAGAGACGGAGACAGAGACAGAGACTGAGACGGAGACAGAGACAGCGGCAGAGGCAGGCACGGAGACAGAGACAGAGACAGAGACAGAGGCAGAGACAGAGACAGAGACAGAGACAGAGGCAGAGACAGGGACAGAGACGGAGACAGAGACAGAGACGGAGACAGAGGCAGAGACAGAGCCAGGGACAGAGACAGAGATAGAGACAGAGACAGAGACAGAGACAGAGACAGAGACAGAGACAGAGACAGAGACAGAGACAGAGACAGAGACAGAGACAGAGACAGAGACAGAGTCAGAGACAGAGACACAGACAGAGACAGAGACAGAGACAGAGACAGAGACAGAGACAGAGACAGAGACAGAGACAGAGACAGAGACAGAGACGGAGACAGAGACAGAGACAGAGACAGAGTCAGAGACAGAGACACAGACAGAGACAGAGACGGAGACAGAGGGAGAGACAGCGACAGAGACAGAGACAGAGACAGAGACAGAGACAGAGACAGAGACAGAGACAGAGACAGAGACAGAGACAGAGACAGAGACAGAGACAGAGACAGAAACGGAGACAGAGGCAGAGACAGAGCCATGGACAGAGACAGCGACAGAGACAGAGACAGAAACAGAGACGGAGACAAAGACCGAGACAGAGGCAGAGACACAGACAGAGACAGAGACAGAGACAGAGACAGAGACAGAGACAGAGACAGAGACAGAGACAGAGACAGAGACAGAGACAGAGACGGAGACAGAGACAGAGACTGAGACGGAGACAGAGACAGCGGCAGAGACAGGGACGGAGACAGAGACAGAGACACAGACAGAGACAGAGACAGAGACAGAGACAGAGACAGAGACAGAGACAGAGACAGAGACAGAGACAGAGACAGAGTCAGAGGCAGAGACAGAGACACAGACAGAGACAGAGACAGAGACAGAGACAGAGACAGAGACAGAGACAGAGACAGAGACAGAGACAGAGACAGAGACAGAGTCAGAGACAGAGACACAGACAGAGACAGAGACGGAGACAGAGGGAGAGACAGCGACAGAGACAGAGACAGAGACAGAGACAGAGACAGAGACAGAGACAGCGTCAGAGACAGGGACGGAGACAGAGACAGAGACATAGAGACATTGGCACGGAGGCAGGGATGCAGAGACAGAGACAAAGAGACCGAGTCAGAGACAGAAACAGAGACAGAGACGGAGACAGAGGCAGAGACAGAGACAGAGACAGAGACAGAGACAGAGGCAGTGACAGAGACAGAGACAGAGACGGAGACAGACGCAGAGACAGAGCCAGGGACAGAGACGGAGACAGAGACAGAGACAGAGGCAGAGACAGAGATACAGACCGAGGAAGACACAGAGACAGATACAGAGCGAGAGACAGAGACACAGACAGAGACAGAGGGGCAGGAGACAAAGTCGGAGGCAGAGGTACAGGAGACAAAGACGGAGACAAGGACGGAAACAAAGACGGAGACAGAGACAGAGACGGGGACAGAGACAGAGACGGAGACAGGGACAGAGACAGAGAGAGAGACAGAGACAGAGACACAGACAGAGGCAGAGACAGAGACAGGAAAGAGACAGAGACAGAGGCAGAGACTGAGACTGACACAGAGACAGAGACAGAAACAGAGACGGAGACAAAGACCGAGACAGAGGCAGAGACACAGACAGAGACAGAGACAGAGACAGAGACAGAGACGGAGACAAAGACCGAGACAGAGGCAGAGACACAGACAGAGACAGAGACAGAGACAGAGGCAGATACAGACACAGAGACGGAGGCAGAGACAGAGACACAGACAGAGACAGAGACGGAGACAGAGACTGAGACAGAGACAGAGACAGAGACAGAGACAGAGACAGAGACAGAGACAGAGACAGAGACAGAGACAGAGACAGAGACAGAGGCAGAGACAGAGACAGAGACAGGGACAGAGACAGAGTCAGAGACAGAGACACAGACAGAGACAGAGACAGAGACAGAGACAGAGACAGAGACAGAGACAGAGACAGAGACAGAGACAGAGACAGAGACACAGACAGAGACAGAGACAGAGACAGAGACAGAGACAGAGACTGAGGGAGAGACAGCGACAGAGACAGAGACAGAGACAGAGACAGAGACAGAGACAGATACAGAGACAGAGACAGAGACAGAGACAGAGACAGAGACAGAGACGGAGACAGAGACAGAGAGAGAGACAGAGACAGAGACAGAGACAGAGGCAGAGACAGGGACAGAGACGGAGACAGAGGCAGAGACAGAGCCAGGGACAGAGACAGAGACAGAGACTGAGGGAGAGACAGCGACAGAGACAGAGACAGAGACAGAGACAGAGACAGAGACAGAGACAGAGACAGAGACAGAGACAGATACAGAGACAGAGACAGAGACAGAGACAGAGGCAGAGGCAGAGACAGAGACAGAGACAGAGACAGAGACAGAGACTGAGGGAGAGACAGCGACAGAGACAGAGACAGAGACAGAGACAGAGACAGAGACAAAGACAGAGACAGAGACAGAGACTGAGACGGAGACTGACACAGAGACAGAGACAGAAACAGAGACGGAGACAAAGACCGAGACAGAGGCAGAGACACAGGCAGAGACAGAGACAGAGACAATGGCAGAGAGGGAGACAGAGACAGAGACAGATGCAGATACAGACACAGAGACGGAGGCAGAGACAGAGACACAGACAGAGACAGAGACTGAGACAGAGTCAGAGACAGAGGCATAGAGAGAGACAGAGACAGAGACAGAGGCAGAGACAGGGACAGAGACAGAGACAGAGACAGAGACAGAGGCAGAGGCATAGACAGAGACAGAGACAGAGACAGAGGCAGAGACAGGGACAGAGACGGAGACAGAGGCAGAGACAGAGCCAGGGACAGAGACAGAGACAGAGACTGAGAGAGAGACAGCGACAGAGACAGAGACAGAGACAGAGACAGAGACAGAGACAGAGACAGAGACAGAGACAGAGGCGGAGACAGAGACAGAGACAGAGACAGAGACAGAGACTGAGGCAGAGACAGAGACAGAAGCAGAGACAGAGACAGATACGGGGACAGAGACAGAGGCAGAGACAGCGACAGAGGCAGAGACAGAGACACAGACACAGACAGATACAGAGACAGAGACGGAGATAGAGACAGAGACAGAGACAGAGACGGAGACAGAGACGGAGACAAAGACCGAGACAGAGACAGAGACGGAGACAGAGGCAGAGACGGAGCCAGGGACAGAGACAGAGACCGAGGCAGAGACAGACACAGAAACAGAGACAGAGACAGATACGGGGACAGAGACAGAGGCAGAGACAGCGACAGAGGCAGAGACAGAGACACAGACATAGACAGATACAGAGACAGAGACGGAGATAGAGACAGAGACACAGACAGAGACGGAGACAGAGACGGAGACAAAGACCGGGACAGAGACAGAGACGGAGACAGAGGCAGAGACGGAGCCAGGGACAGAGACGGAGACAGAGACAGAGACAGAGACAGAAACAGAGACAGAGACAGAGACAGAGACAGAAACAGAGACAGAGACAGAGACAGAGACAGAGACAGAGGCAGAGACAGAGACAGAGACAGAGACAGAGACAGATACAGAGAGAGAGAGACAGAGACACAGACAGAGACAGAGGTGCAGGAGACAAAGTCGGAGGCAGAGGTACAGGAGACAAAGACGGAGACAAGGACGGAGACAAAGACGGAGACAGAGACAGAGACGGGGACAGAGACAGAGACGGAGACAGGGACAGAGACAGAGAGAGAGACAGAGACAGAGACACAGACAGAGGCAGAGACACAGACAGAGGCACAGACATAGACAGAGAAAGAGACAGAGACAGAGGCAGAGACTGAGACTGACACAGAGACAGAGACAGAGACAGAAACAGAGACGGAGACAAAGACCGAGACAGAGGCAGAGACACAGACAGAGACAGAGACAGAGACAGAGACAGAGACAGAGACAGAGACAGAGACAGAGACAGAGACAGAGACGGAGACAGAGACAGAGACTGAGACGGAGACAGAGACAGCGGCAGAGACAGGGACGGAGACAGACACAGAGACACAGACAGAGACAGAGACAGAGACAGAGACAGAGACAGAGACAGAGACAGAGACAGAGACAGAGACAGAGTCAGAGACAGAGACACAGACAGAGACAGAGACAGAGACAGAGACAGAGACAGAGACAGAGACAGAGACAGAGACAGAGACAGAGACAGAGACAGAGACAGAGACAGAGTCAGAGACAGAGACACAGACAGAGACAGAGACGGAGACAGAGGGAGAGACAGCGACAGAGACAGAGACAGAGACAGAGACAGAGACAGAGACAGAGACAGCGGCAGAGACAGGGACTGACACAGAGACAGAGACAGAAACAGAGACGGAGACAAAGACCGAGACAGAGGCAGAGACACAGACAGAGACAGAGACAGAGACAGAGACAGAGACAGAGACGGAGACAAAGACCGAGACAGAGGCAGAGACACAGACAGAGACAGAGACAGAGACAGAGGCAGATACAGACACAGAGACGGAGGCAGAGACAGAGACACAGACAGAGACAGAGACGGAGACAGAGACTGAGACAGAGACAGAGACAGAGACAGAGACAGAGACAGAGACAGAGACAGAGACAGAGACAGAGACAGAGACAGAGACAGAGACAGAGACAGAGACAGAGACAGAGACAGGGACAGAGACAGAGTCAGAGACAGAGACACAGACAGAGACAGAGACAGAGACAGAGACAGAGACAGAGACAGAGACAGAGACAGAGACAGAGACAGAGACACAGACAGAGACAGAGACAGAGACAGAGACAGAGACAGAGACTGAGGGAGAGACAGCGACAGAGACAGAGACAGAGACAGAGACAGAGACAGAGACAGATACAGAGACAGAGACAGAGACAGAGACAGAGACAGAGACAGAGACAGAGACGGAGACAGAGACAGAGAGAGAGACAGAGACAGAGACAGAGACAGAGGCAGAGACAGGGGCAGAGACGGAGACAGAGGCAGAGACAGAGCCAGGGACAGAGACAGAGACAGAGACTGAGGGAGAGACAGCGACAGAGACAGAGACAGAGACAGAGACAGAGACAGAGACAGAGACAGAGACAGAGACAGAGACAGAGACAGAGACAGAGACAGATACAGAGACAGAGACAGAGACAGAGACAGAGGCAGAGGCAGAGACAGAGCCAGAGACAGAGACAGAGACAGAGACTGAGGGAGAGACAGCGACAGAGACAGAGACAGAGACAGAGACAGAGACAGAGACAAAGACAGAGACAGAGACAGAGACTGAGACGGAGACTGACACAGAGACAGAGACAGAAACAGAGACGGAGACAAAGACCGAGACAGAGGCAGAGACACAGGCAGAGACAGAGACAGAGACAATGGCAGAGA
Source organism: Megachile willughbiella (assembly GCA_945859595.2). Lineage (NCBI taxonomy): Eukaryota > Metazoa > Arthropoda > Insecta > Hymenoptera > Megachilidae > Megachile > Megachile willughbiella. The sequence continues at coordinate 14,727 of CAMAOD020000263.1, forward strand.
GGGAGACAGAGACAGAGACAGATGCAGATACAGACACAGAGACGGAGGCAGAGACAGAGACACAGACAGAGACAGAGACTGAGACAGAGTCAGAGACAGAGGCATAGAGAGAGACAGAGACAGAGACAGAGGCAGAGACAGGGACAGAGACAGAGACAGAGACAGAGACAGAGGCAGAGGCATAGACAGAGACAGAGACAGAGACAGAGGCAGAGACAGGGACAGAGACGGAGACAGAGGCAGAGACAGAGCCAGGGACAGAGACAGAGACAGAGACTGAGAGAGAGACAGCGACAGAGACAGAGACAGAGACAGAGACAGAGACAGAGACAGAGACAGAGACGGAGACAGAGACGGAGACAGAGACAGAGACAGAGACAGAGACAGAGACTGAGGCAGAGACAGAGACAGAAGCAGAGACAGAGACAGATACGGGGACAGAGACAGAGGCAGAGACAGCGACAGAGGCAGAGACAGAGACACAGACACAGACAGATACAGAGACAGAGACGGAGATAGAGACAGAGACAGAGACAGAGACGGAGACAGAGACGGAGACAAAGACCGAGACAGAGACAGAGACGGAGACAGAGGCAGAGACGGAGCCAGGGACAGAGACAGAGACCGAGGCAGAGACAGACACAGAAACAGAGACAGAGACAGATACGGGGACAGAGACAGAGGCAGAGACAGCGACAGAGGCAGAGACAGAGACACAGACATAGACAGATACAGAGACAGAGACGGAGATAGAGACAGAGACACAGACAGAGACGGAGACAGAGACGGAGACAAAGACCGGGACAGAGACAGAGACGGAGACAGAGGCAGAGACGGAGCCAGGGACAGAGACGGAGACAGAGACAGAGACAGAGACAGAAACAGAGACAGAGACAGAGACAGAGACAGAAACAGAGACAGAGACAGAGACAGAGACAGAGACAGAGACAGAGGCAGAGACAGAGACAGAGACAGAGACAGAGACAGATACAGAGAGAGAGAGACAGAGACACAGACAGAGACAGAGGTGCAGGAGACAAAGTCGGAGGCAGAGGTACAGGAGACAAAGACGGAGACAAGGACGGAGACAAAGACGGAGACAGAGACAGAGACGGGGACAGAGACAGAGACGGAGACAGGGACAGAGACAGAGAGAGAGACAGAGACAGAGACACAGACAGAGGCAGAGACACAGACAGAGGCACAGACATAGACAGAGAAAGAGACAGAGACAGAGGCAGAGACTGAGACTGACACAGAGACAGAGACAGAGACAGAAACAGAGACGGAGACAAAGACCGAGACAGAGGCAGAGACACAGACAGAGACAGAGACAGAGACAGAGACAGAGACAGAGACAGAGACAGAGACAGAGACAGAGACAGAGACAGAGACGGAGACAGAGACAGAGACTGAGACGGAGACAGAGACAGCGGCAGAGACAGGGACGGAGACAGAGACAGAGACACAGACAGAGACAGAGACAGAGACAGAGACAGAGACAGAGACAGAGACAGAGACAGAGACAGAGACAGAGACAGAGACAGAGACAGAGTCAGAGACAGAGACACAGACAGAGACAGAGACAGAGACAGAGACAGAGACAGAGACAGAGACAGAGACAGAGACAGAGACAGAGACAGAGACAGAGACAGAGTCAGAGACAGAGACACAGACAGAGACAGAGACGGAGACAGAGGGAGAGACAGCGACAGAGACAGAGACAGAGACAGAGACAGAGACAGAGACAGAGACAGCGGCAGAGACAGGGACGGAGACAGAGACAGAGACACAGACAGAGACAGAGACAGAGACAGAGACAGAGACAGAGACAGAGACAGATACAGAGACAGAGACAGAGACAGAGACAGAGACAGAGGCAGAGGCAGAGACAGAGACAGAGACAGAGACAGAGGCAGAGACAGGGACAGAGACGGAGACAGAGACAGAGACGGAGACAGAGGCAGAGACAGAGCCAGGGACAGAGACGGAGACAGAGACAGAGGGAGAGACAGCGACAGAGACAGAGACAGAAACAGAGACAGAGACAGATACGCGGACAGAGACAGAGGCAGAGACAGAGACAGAGAGAGAGACAGAGACAGAGACAGAGACAGAGACGGAGACAGAGACAGAGACAGAGACAGAGACAGAGACTGAGGCAGAGACAGAGACAGAAGCAGAGACAGAGACAGATACGGGGACAGAGACAGAGGCAGAGACAGCGACAGAGGCAGAGACAGAGACACAGACACAGACAGATACAGAGACAGAGACGGAGATAGAGACAGAGACAGAGACAGAGACGGAGACAGAGACGGAGACAAAGACCGAGACAGAGACAGAGACGGAGACAGAGGCAGAGACGGAGCCAGGGACAGAGACAGAGACCGAGGCAGAGACAGACACAGAAACAGAGACAGAGACAGATACGGGGACAGAGACAGAGGCAGAGACAGCGACAGAGGCAGAGACAGAGACACAGACATAGACAGATACAGAGACAGAGACGGAGATAGAGACAGAGACACAGACAGAGACGGAGACAGAGACGGAGACAAAGACCGGGACAGAGACAGAGACGGAGACAGAGGCAGAGACGGAGCCAGGGACAGAGACGGAGACAGAGACAGAGACAGAGACAGAAACAGAGACAGAGACAGAGACAGAGACAGAAACAGAGACAGAGACAGAGACAGAGACAGAGACAGAGGCAGAGACAGAGACAGAGACAGAGACAGATACAGAGAGAGAGAGACAGAGACACAGACAGAGACAGAGGTGCAGGAGACAAAGTCGGAGGCAGAGGTACAGGAGACAAAGACGGAGACAAGGACGGAGACAAAGACGGAGACAGAGACAGAGACGGGGACAGAGACAGAGACGGAGACAGGGACAGAGACAGAGAGAGAGACAGAGACAGAGACACAGACAGAGGCAGAGACACAGACAGAGGCACAGACATAGACAGAGAAAGAGACAGAGACAGAGGCAGAGACTGAGACTGACACAGAGATAGAGACAGAAACAGAGACGGAGACAAAGACCGAGACAGAGGCAGAGACACAGACAGAGACAGAGACAGAGACAGAGACAGAGACAGAGACAGAGACAGAGACAGAGACAGAGACGGAGACAGAGACAGAGACTGAGACGGAGACAGAGGCAGCGGCAGAGACAGGGACGGAGACAGAGACAGAGACACAGACAGAGACAGAGACAGAGACAGAGACAGAGACAGAGACAGAGACAGAGACAGAGACAGAGACAGAGTCAGAGACAGAGACACAGACAGAGACAGAGACAGAGACAGAGACAGAGACAGAGACAGAGACAGAGACAGAGACAGAGACAGAGACAGAGACAGAGACAGAGACAGAGACAGAGTCAGAGGCAGAGACAGAGACACAGACAGAGACAGAGACAGAGACAGAGACAGAGACAGAGACAGAGACAGAGACAGAGACAGAGACAGAGACAGAGACAGAGACAGAGTCAGAGACAGAGACACAGACAGAGACAGAGACGGAGACAGAGGGAGAGACAGCGACAGAGACAGAGACAGAGACAGAGACAGAGACAGAGACAGAGACAGCGTCAGAGACAGGGACGGAGACAGAGACAGAGACATAGAGACATTGGCACGGAGGCAGGGATGCAGAGACAGAGACAAAGAGACCGAGTCAGAGACAGAAACAGAGACAGAGACGGAGACAGAGGCAGAGACAGAGACAGAGACAGAGACAGAGACAGAGGCAGTGACAGAGACAGAGACAGAGACGGAGACAGACGCAGAGACAGAGCCAGGGACAGAGACGGAGACAGAGACAGAGACAGAGGCAGAGACAGAGATACAGACCGAGGAAGACACAGAGACAGATACAGAGCGAGAGACAGAGACACAGACAGAGACAGAGGGGCAGGAGACAAAGTCGGAGGCAGAGGTACAGGAGACAAAGACGGAGACAAGGACGGAAACAAAGACGGAGACAGAGACAGAGACGGGGACAGAGACAGAGACGGAGACAGGGACAGAGACAGAGAGAGAGACAGAGACAGAGACACAGACAGAGGCAGAGACAGAGACAGGAAAGAGACAGAGACAGAGGCAGAGACTGAGACTGACACAGAGACAGAGACAGAAACAGAGACGGAGACAAAGACCGAGACAGAGGCAGAGACACAGACAGAGACAGAGACAGAGACAGAGACAGAGACGGAGACAAAGACCGAGACAGAGGCAGAGACACAGACAGAGACAGAGACAGAGACAGAGGCAGATACAGACACAGAGACGGAGGCAGAGACAGAGACACAGACAGAGACAGAGACGGAGACAGAGACTGAGACAGAGACAGAGACAGAGACAGAGACAGAGACAGAGACAGAGACAGAGACAGAGACAGAGACAGATACAGAGACAGAGACAGAGACAGAGACAGAGACAGGGACAGAGACAGAGTCAGAGACAGAGACACAGACAGAGACAGAGACAGAGACAGAGACAGAGACAGAGACAGAGACAGAGACAGAGACAGAGACAGAGACACAGACAGAGACAGAGACAGAGACAGAGACAGAGACAGAGACTGAGGGAGAGACAGCGACAGAGACAGAGACAGAGACAGAGACAGAGACAGAGACAGATACAGAGACAGAGACAGAGACAGAGACAGAGACAGAGACAGAGACAGAGACGGAGACAGAGACAGAGAGAGAGACAGAGACAGAGACAGAGACAGAGGCAGAGACAGGGACAGAGACGGAGACAGAGGCAGAGACAGAGCCAGGGACAGAGACAGAGACAGAGACTGAGGGAGAGACAGCGATAGAGACAGAGACAGAGACAGAGACAGAGACAGAGACAGAGACAGAGACAGAGACAGAGACAGAGACAGAGACAGATACAGAGACAGAGACAGAGACAGAGACAGAGGCAGAGGCAGAGACAGAGACAGAGACAGAGACAGAGACAGAGACTGAGGGAGAGACAGCGACAGAGACAGAGACAGAGACAGAGACAGAGACAGAGACAAAGACAGAGACAGAGACAGAGACTGAGACGGAGACTGACACAGAGACAGAGACAGAAACAGAGACGGAGACAAAGACCGAGACAGAGGCAGAGACACAGGCAGAGACAGAGACAGAGACAATGGCAGAGAGGGAGACAGAGACAGAGACAGATGCAGATACAGACACAGAGACGGAGGCAGAGACAGAGACACAGACAGAGACAGAGACTGAGACAGAGTCAGAGACAGAGGCATAGAGAGAGACAGAGACAGAGACAGAGGCAGAGACAGGGACAGAGACAGAGACAGAGACAGAGACAGAGGCAGAGGCATAGACAGAGACAGAGACAGAGACAGAGGCAGAGACAGGGACAGAGACGGAGACAGAGGCAGAGACAGAGCCAGGGACAGAGACAGAGACAGAGACTGAGAGAGAGACAGCGACAGAGACAGAGACAGAGACAGAGACAGAGACAGAGACAGAGACAGAGACAGAGACAGAGACAGAGACAGAGACGGAGACAGAGACAGAGACAGAGACAGAGACAGAGACTGAGGCAGAGACAGAGACAGAAGCAGAGACAGAGACAGATACGGGGACAGAGACAGAGGCAGAGACAGCGACAGAGGCAGAGACAGAGACACAGACACAGACAGATACAGAGACAGAGACGGAGATAGAGACAGAGACAGAGACAGAGACGGAGACAGAGACGGAGACAAAGACCGAGACAGAGACAGAGACGGAGACAGAGGCAGAGACGGAGCCAGGGACAGAGACAGAGACCGAGGCAGAGACAGACACAGAAACAGAGACAGAGACAGATACGGGGACAGAGACAGAGGCAGAGACAGCGACAGAGGCAGAGACAGAGACACAGACATAGACAGATACAGAGACAGAGACGGAGATAGAGACAGAGACACAGACAGAGACGGAGACAGAGACGGAGACAAAGACCGGGACAGAGACAGAGACGGAGACAGAGGCAGAGACGGAGCCAGGGACAGAGACGGAGACAGAGACAGAGACAGAGACAGAAACAGAGACAGAGACAGAGACAGAGACAGAAACAGAGACAGAGACAGAGACAGAGACAGAGACAGAGGCAGAGACAGAGACAGAGACAGAGACAGAGACAGATACAGAGAGAGAGAGACAGAGACACAGACAGAGACAGAGGTGCAGGAGACAAAGTCGGAGGCAGAGGTACAGGAGACAAAGACGGAGACAAGGACGGAGACAAAGACGGAGACAGAGACAGAGACGGGGACAGAGACAGAGACGGAGACAGGGACAGAGACAGAGAGAGAGACAGAGACAGAGACACAGACAGAGGCAGAGACACAGACAGAGGCACAGACATAGACAGAGAAAGAGACAGAGACAGAGGCAGAGACTGAGACTGACACAGAGACAGAGACAGAGACAGAAACAGAGACGGAGACAAAGACCGAGACAGAGGCAGAGACACAGACAGAGACAGAGACAGAGACAGAGACAGAGACAGAGACAGAGACAGAGACAGAGACAGAGACAGAGACGGAGACAGAGACAGAGACTGAGACGGAGACAGAGACAGCGGCAGAGACAGGGACGGAGACAGACACAGAGACACAGACAGAGACAGAGACAGAGACAGAGACAGAGACAGAGACAGAGACAGAGACAGAGACAGAGACAGAGACAGAGACAGAGACAGAGTCAGAGACAGAGACACAGACAGAGACAGAGACAGAGACAGAGACAGAGACAGAGACAGAGACAGAGACAGAGACAGAGACAGAGACAGAGACAGAGACAGAGACAGAGACAGAGTCAGAGACAGAGACACAGACAGAGACAGAGACGGAGACAGAGGGAGAGACAGCGACAGAGACAGAGACAGAGACAGAGACAGAGACAGAGACAGAGACAGCGGCAGAGACAGGGACGGAGACAGAGACAGAGACACAGACAGAGACAGAGACAGAGACAGAGACAGAGACAGAGACAGAGACAGAGACAGAGACAGAGACAGAGACAGAGACAGAGACAGAGGCAGAGGCAGAGACAGAGACAGAGACAGAGACAGAGGCAGAGACAGGGACAGAGACGGAGACAGAGACAGAGACGGAGACAGAGGCAGAGACAGAGCCAGGGACAGAGACGGAGACAGAGACAGAGGGAGAGACAGCGACAGAGACAGAGACAGAAACAGAGACAGAGACAGATACGCGGACAGAGACAGAGGCAGAGACAGAGACAGCGAGAGAGACAGAGACAGAGACAGAGACAGAGACGGAGACAGAGACAGAGACAGAGACAGAGACAGAGACTGAGGCAGAGACAGAGACAGAAGCAGAGACAGAGACAGATACGGGGACAGAGACAGAGGCAGAGACAGCGACAGAGGCAGAGACAGAGACACAGACACAGACAGATACAGAGACAGAGACGGAGATAGAGACAGAGACAGAGACAGAGACGGAGACAGAGACGGAGACAAAGACCGAGACAGAGACAGAGACGGAGACAGAGGCAGAGACGGAGCCAGGGACAGAGACAGAGACCGAGGCAGAGACAGACACAGAAACAGAGACAGAGACAGATACGGGGACAGAGACAGAGGCAGAGACAGCGACAGAGGCAGAGACAGAGACACAGACATAGACAGATACAGAGACAGAGACGGAGATAGAGACAGAGACACAGACAGAGACGGAGACAGAGACGGAGACAAAGACCGGGACAGAGACAGAGACGGAGACAGAGGCAGAGACGGAGCCAGGGACAGAGACGGAGACAGAGACAGAGACAGAGACAGAAACAGAGACAGAGACAGAGACAGAGACAGAAACAGAGACAGAGACAGAGACAGAGACAGAGACAGAGGCAGAGACAGAGACAGAGACAGAGACAGAGACAGATACAGAGAGAGAGAGACAGAGACACAGACAGAGACAGAGGTGCAGGAGACAAAGTCGGAGGCAGAGGTACAGGAGACAAAGACGGAGACAAGGACGGAGACAAAGACGGAGACAGAGACAGAGACGGGGACAGAGACAGAGACGGAGACAGGGACAGAGATAGAGAGAGAGACAGAGACAGAGACACAGACAGAGGCAGAGACACAGACAGAGGCACAGACATAGACAGAGAAAGAGACAGAGACAGAGGCAGAGACTGAGACTGACACAGAGACAGAGACAGAAACAGAGACGGAGACAAAGACCGAGACAGAGGCAGAGACACAGACAGAGACAGAGACAGAGACAGAGACAGAGACAGAGACAGAGACAGAGACAGAGACAGAGACAGAGACGGAGACAGAGACAGAGACTGAGACGGAGACAGAGACAGCGGCAGAGACAGGGACGGAGACAGAGACAGAGACACAGACAGAGACAGAGACAGAGACAGAGACAGAGACAGAGACAGAGACAGAGACAGAGACAGAGACAGAGTCAGAGACAGAGACACAGACAGAGACAGAGACAGAGACAGAGACAGAGACAGAGACAGAGACAGAGACAGAGACAGAGACAGAGACAGAGACAGAGACAGAGTCAGAGACAGAGACACAGACAGAGACAGAGACGGAGACAGAGGGAGAGACAGCGACAGAGACAGAGACAGAGACAGAGACAGAGACAGAGACAGAGACAGCGGCAGAGACAGGGACTGACACAGAGACAGAGACAGAAACAGAGACGGAGACAAAGACCGAGACAGAGGCAGAGACACAGACAGAGACAGAGACAGAGACAGAGACAGAGACAGAGACGGAGACAAAGACCGAGACAGAGGCAGAGACACAGACAGAGACAGAGACAGAGACAGAGGCAGATACAGACACAGAGACGGAGGCAGAGACAGAGACACAGACAGAGACAGAGACGGAGACAGAGACTGAGACAGAGACAGAGACAGAGACAGAGACAGAGACAGAGACAGAGACAGAGACAGAGACAGAGACAGAGACAGAGACAGAGACAGAGACAGAGACAGAGACAGAGACAGGGACAGAGACAGAGTCAGAGACAGAGACACAGACAGAGACAGAGACAGAGACAGAGACAGAGACAGAGACAGAGACAGAGACAGAGACAGAGACAGAGACAGAGACACAGACAGAGACAGAGACAGAGACAGAGACAGAGACAGAGACTGAGGGAGAGACAGCGACAGAGACAGAGACAGAGACAGAGACAGAGACAGAGACAGATACAGAGACAGAGACAGAGACAGAGACAGAGACAGAGACAGAGACGGAGACAGAGACAGAGAGAGAGACAGAGACAGAGACAGAGACAGAGGCAGAGACAGGGACAGAGACGGAGACAGAGGCAGAGACAGAGCCAGGGACAGAGACAGAGACAGAGACTGAGGGAGAGACAGCGACAGAGACAGAGACAGAGACAGAGACAGAGACAGAGACAGAGACAGAGACAGAGACAGAGACAGATACAGAGACAGAGACAGAGACAGAGACAGAGGCAGAGGCAGAGACAGAGCCAGAGACAGAGACAGAGACAGAGACTGAGGGAGAGACAGCGACAGAGACAGAGACAGAGACAGAGACAGAGACAGAGACAAAGACAGAGACAGAGACAGAGACTGAGACGGAGACTGACACAGAGACAGAGACAGAAACAGAGACGGAGACAAAGACCGAGACAGAGGCAGAGACACAGGCAGAGACAGAGACAGAGACAATGGCAGAGAGGGAGACAGAGACAGAGACAGATGCAGATACAGACACAGAGACGGAGGCAGAGACAGAGACACAGACAGAGACAGAGACAGAGACTGAGGCAGAGACAGAGACAGAAGCAGAGACAGAGACAGATACGGGGACAGAGACAGAGGCAGAGACAGCGACAGAGGCAGAGACAGAGACACAGACACAGACAGATACAGAGACAGAGACGGAGATAGAGACAGAGACAGAGACAGAGACGGAGACAGAGACGGAGACAAAGACCGAGACAGAGACAGAGACGGAGACAGAGGCAGAGACGGAGCCAGGGACAGAGACAGAGACCGAGGCAGAGACAGACACAGAAACAGAGACAGAGACAGATACGGGGACAGAGACAGAGGCAGAGACAGCGACAGAGGCAGAGACAGAGACACAGACATAGACAGATACAGAGACAGAGACGGAGATAGAGACAGAGACACAGACAGAGACAGAGACAGATACAGAGAGAGAGAGACAGAGACACAGACAGAGACGGAGACAGAGACGGAGACAAAGACCGGGACAGAGACAGAGACGGAGACAGAGGCAGAGACGGAGCCAGGGACAGAGACGGAGACAGAGACAGAGACAGAGACAGAAACAGAGACAGAGACAGAGACAGAGACAGAAACAGAGACAGAGACAGAGACAGAGACAGAGACAGAGGCAGAGACAGAGACAGAGACAGAGACAGAGACAGATACAGAGAGAGAGAGACAGAGACACAGACAGAGACAGAGGTGCAGGAGACAAAGTCGGAGGCAGAGGTACAGGAGACAAAGACGGAGACAAGGACGGAGACAAAGACGGAGACAGAGACAGAGACGGGGACAGAGACAGAGACGGAGACAGGGACAGAGATAGAGAGAGAGACAGAGACAGAGACACAGACAGAGGCAGAGACACAGACAGAGGCACAGACATAGACAGAGAAAGAGACAGAGACAGAGGCAGAGACTGAGACTGACACAGAGACAGAGACAGAAACAGAGACGGAGACAAAGACCGAGACAGAGGCAGAGACACAGACAGAGACAGAGACAGAGACAGAGACAGAGACAGAGACAGAGACAGAGACAGAGACAGAGACGGAGACAGAGACAGAGACTGAGACGGAGACAGAGACAGCGGCAGAGACAGAGACAGAGACAGAGACAGAGACAGATACAGAGAGAGAGAGACAGAGACACAGACAGAGACAGAGGTGCAGGAGACAAAGTCGGAGGCAGAGGTACAGGAGACAAAGACGGAGACAAGGACGGAGACAAAGACGGAGACAGAGACAGAGACGGGGACAGAGACAGAGACGGAGACAGGGACAGAGATAGAGAGAGAGACAGAGACAGAGACACAGACAGAGGCAGAGACACAGACAGAGGCACAGACATAGACAGAGAAAGAGACAGAGACAGAGGCAGAGACTGAGACTGACACAGAGACAGAGACAGAAACAGAGACGGAGACAAAGACCGAGACAGAGGCAGAGACACAGACAGAGACAGAGACAGAGACAGAGACAGAGACAGAGACAGAGACAGAGACAGAGACAGAGACGGAGACAGAGACAGAGACTGAGACGGAGACAGAGACAGCGGCAGAGACAGGGACGGAGACAGAGACAGAGACACAGACAGAGACAGAGACAGAGACAGAGACAGAGACAGAGACAGAGACAGAGACAGAGACAGAGACAGAGTCAGAGACAGAGACACAGACAGAGACAGAGACAGAGACAGAGACAGAGACAGAGACAGAGACAGAGACAGAGACAGAGACAGAGACAGAGACAGAGACAGAGTCAGAGACAGAGACACAGACAGAGACAGAGACGGAGACAGAGGGAGAGACAGCGACAGAGACAGAGACAGAGACAGAGACAGAGACAGAGACAGAGACAGCGGCAGAGACAGGGACTGACACAGAGACAGAGACAGAAACAGAGACGGAGACAAAGACCGAGACAGAGGCAGAGACACAGACAGAGACAGAGACAGAGACAGAGACAGAGACAGAGACGGAGACAAAGACCGAGACAGAGGCAGAGACACAGACAGAGACAGAGACAGAGACAGAGGCAGATACAGACACAGAGACGGAGGCAGAGACAGAGACACAGACAGAGACAGAGACGGAGACAGAGACTGAGACAGAGACAGAGACAGAGACAGAGACAGAGACAGAGACAGAGACAGAGACAGAGACAGAGACAGAGACAGAGACAGAGACAGAGACAGAGACAGAGACAGAGACAGAGACAGAGACAGAGACAGGGACAGAGACAGAGTCAGAGACAGAGACACAGACAGAGACAGAGACAGAGACAGAGACAGAGACAGAGACAGAGACAGAGACAGAGACAGAGACAGAGACAGAGACACAGACAGAGACAGAGACAGAGACAGAGACAGAGACAGAGACTGAGGGAGAGACAGCGACAGAGACAGAGACAGAGACAGAGACAGAGACAGAGACAGATACAGAGACAGAGACAGAGACAGAGACAGAGACAGAGACAGAGACGGAGACAGAGACAGAGAGAGAGACAGAGACAGAGACAGAGACAGAGGCAGAGACAGGGACAGAGACGGAGACAGAGGCAGAGACAGAGCCAGGGACAGAGACAGAGACAGAGACTGAGGGAGAGACAGCGACAGAGACAGAGACAGAGACAGAGACAGAGACAGAGACAGAGACAGAGACAGAGACAGAGACAGATACAGAGACAGAGACAGAGACAGAGACAGAGGCAGAGGCAGAGACAGAGCCAGAGACAGAGACAGAGACAGAGACTGAGGGAGAGACAGCGACAGAGACAGAGACAGAGACAGAGACAGAGACAGAGACAAAGACAGAGACAGAGACAGAGACTGAGACGGAGACTGACACAGAGACAGAGACAGAAACAGAGACGGAGACAAAGACCGAGACAGAGGCAGAGACACAGGCAGAGACAGAGACAGAGACAATGGCAGAGAGGGAGACAGAGACAGAGACAGATGCAGATACAGACACAGAGACGGAGGCAGAGACAGAGACACAGACAGAGACAGAGACAGAGACTGAGGCAGAGACAGAGACAGAAGCAGAGACAGAGACAGATACGGGGACAGAGACAGAGGCAGAGACAGCGACAGAGGCAGAGACAGAGACACAGACACAGACAGATACAGAGACAGAGACGGAGATAGAGACAGAGACAGAGACAGAGACGGAGACAGAGACGGAGACAAAGACCGAGACAGAGACAGAGACGGAGACAGAGGCAGAGACGGAGCCAGGGACAGAGACAGAGACCGAGGCAGAGACAGACACAGAAACAGAGACAGAGACAGATACGGGGACAGAGACAGAGGCAGAGACAGCGACAGAGGCAGAGACAGAGACACAGACATAGACAGATACAGAGACAGAGACGGAGATAGAGACAGAGACACAGACAGAGACGGAGACAGAGACGGAGACAAAGACCGGGACAGAGACAGAGACGGAGACAGAGGCAGAGACGGAGCCAGGGACAGAGACGGAGACAGAGACAGAGACAGAGACAGAGACAGAAACAGAGACAGAGACAGAGACAGAGACAGAAACAGAGACAGAGACAGAGACAGAGACAGAGACAGAGACAGAGGCAGAGACAGAGACAGAGACAGAGACAGAGACAGATACAGAGAGAGAGAGACAGAGACACAGACAGAGACAGAGGTGCAGGAGACAAAGTCGGAGGCAGAGGTACAGGAGACAAAGACGGAGACAAGGACGGAGACAAAGACGGAGACAGAGACAGAGACGGGGACAGAGACAGAGACGGAGACAGGGACAGAGACAGAGAGAGAGACAGAGACAGAGACACAGACAGAGGCAGAGACACAGACAGAGGCACAGACATAGACAGAGAAAGAGACAGAGACAGAGGCAGAGACTGAGACTGACACAGAGACAGAGACAGAGACAGAAACAGAGACGGAGACAAAGACCGAGACAGAGGCAGAGACACAGACAGAGACAGAGACAGAGACAGAGACAGAGACAGAGACAGAGACAGAGACAGAGACAGAGACAGAGACGGAGACAGAGACAGAGACTGAGACGGAGACAGAGACAGCGGCAGAGACAGGGACGGAGACAGAGACAGAGACACAGACAGAGACAGAGACAGAGACAGAGACAGAGACAGAGACAGAGACAGAGACAGAGACAGAGACAGAGACAGAGACAGAGACAGAGACAGAGTCAGAGACAGAGACACAGACAGAGACAGAGACAGAGACAGAGACAGAGACAGAGACAGAGACAGAGACAGAGACAGAGACACAGACAGAGACAGAGACGGAGACAGAGGGAGAGACAGCGACAGAGACAGAGACAGAGACAGAGACAGAGACAGAGACAGAGACAGCGGCAGAGACAGGGACGGAGACAGAGACAGAGACACAGACAGAGACAGAGACAGAGACAGAGACAGAGACAGAGACAGAGACAGAGACAGAGACAGAGACAGAGACAGAGACAGAGACAGAGGCAGAGGCAGAGACAGAGACAGAGACAGAGACAGAGGCAGAGACAGGGACAGAGACGGAGACAGAGACAGAGACGGAGACAGAGGCAGAGACAGAGCCAGGGACAGAGACGGAGACAGAGACAGAGGGAGAGACAGCGACAGAGACAGAGACAGAAACAGAGGGAGAGACAGCGACAGAGACAGAGACAGAAACAGAGACAGAGACAGATACGCGGACAGAGACAGAGGCAGAGACAGAGACAGAGAGAGAGACAGAGACAGAGACAGAGACAGAGACGGAGACAGAGACAGAGACAGAGACAGAGACAGAGACTGAGGCAGAGACAGAGACAGAAGCAGAGACAGAGACAGATACGGGGACAGAGACAGAGGCAGAGACAGCGACAGAGGCAGAGACAGAGACACAGACACAGACAGATACAGAGACAGAGACGGAGATAGAGACAGAGACAGAGACAGAGACGGAGACAGAGACGGAGACAAAGACCGAGACAGAGACAGAGACGGAGACAGAGGCAGAGACGGAGCCAGGGACAGAGACAGAGACCGAGGCAGAGACAGACACAGAAACAGAGACAGAGACAGATACGGGGACAGAGACAGAGGCAGAGACAGCGACAGAGGCAGAGACAGAGACACAGACATAGACAGATACAGAGACAGAGACGGAGATAGAGACAGAGACACAGACAGAGACGGAGACAGAGACGGAGACAAAGACCGGGACAGAGACAGAGACGGAGACAGAGGCAGAGACGGAGCCAGGGACAGAGACGGAGACAGAGACAGAGACAGAGACAGAAACAGAGACAGAGACAGAGACAGAGACAGAAACAGAGACAGAGACAGAGACAGAGACAGAGACAGAGGCAGAGACAGAGACAGAGACAGAGACAGAGACAGATACAGAGGGAGAGAGACAGAGACACAGACAGAGACAGAGGTGCAGGAGACAAAGTCGGAGGCAGAGGTACAGGAGACAAAGACGGAGACAAGGACGGAGACAAAGACGGAGACAGAGACAGAGACGGGGACAGAGACAGAGACGGAGACAGGGACAGAGACAGAGAGAGAGACAGAGACAGAGACACAGACAGAGGCAGAGACACAGACAGAGGCACAGACATAGACAGAGAAAGAGACAGAGACAGAGGCAGAGACTGAGACTGACACAGAGACAGAGACAGAAACAGAGACGGAGACAAAGACCGAGACAGAGGCAGAGACACAGACAGAGACAGAGACAGAGACAGAGACAGAGACAGAGACAGAGACAGAGACAGAGACAGAGACAGAGACAGAGACAGAGACAGAGACAGAGACAGAGTCAGAGGCAGAGACAGAGACACAGACAGAGACAGAGACAGAGACAGAGACAGAGACAGAGACAGAGACAGAGACAGAGACAGAGTCAGAGACAGAGACACAGACAGAGACAGAGACGGAGACAGAGGGAGAGACAGCGACAGAGACAGAGACAGAGACAGAGACAGAGACAGAGACAGCGTCAGAGACAGGGACGGAGACAGAGACAGAGACACAGACAGAGACAGAGACAGAAGCAGAGACAGAGACAGAGACAGAGACAGAGACAGAGACAGAGACAGAGACAGAGACAGAGACAGAGACAGAGACAGAGACAGAGACAGAGGCAGAGGCAGAGACAGAGACAGAGACAGAGACAGAGGCAGAGACAGGGACAGAGACGGAGACAGAGGCAGAGACAGAGCCAGGGACAGAGACAGAGACAGAGACTGAGGGAGAGACAGCGACAGAGACAGAGACAGAGACAGAGACAGAGACAGAGACAGAGACAGAGACAGAGACAGAGACAGAGACAGAGACAGAGACGGAGACAGAGACAGAGACAGAGACAGGGACAGAGACTGAGACAGAGACAGAGACAGAAACAGAGACAGAGACAGATACGGGGACAGAGACAGAGGCAGAGTCAGCGACAGAGGCAGAGACAGAGACACAGACACAGACAGATACAGAGACAGAGACGGAGATAGAGACAGAGACAGAGACAGTGACGGAGACAGAGACGGAGGCAAAGACCGAGACAGAGACAGAGACGGAGACAGAGGCAGAGACGGAGCCAGGGACAGAGACGGAGACAGAGACAGAGGGAGAGACTGCGACAGAGACAGAGGCAGAAACAGAGACAGAGACAGATACGCGGACAGAGACAGAGGCAGAGACAGAGACAGAGAGAGAGACGGAGATAGAGACAGAGACTGAGACGGAGACAGAGACAGAGACAGAGACAGAGACAGAGACAGAGAAAGAGACAGAGACAGAGATAGAGACAGAGACAGAGACAGAGACAGAGACAGAGACAGAGACAGAGACAGAGACAGAGACAGAGAGCTAGACAGAGACAGAGACAGAGACAGATACGGAGACAGAGGGAGAGACAGCGACAGAGACAGAGACAGAGACAGAGATAGAGACAGAGACAGAGACAGAGACAGAGACAGAGACAGAGACGGAGACAGAGGCAGAGACAGAGCCATGGACAGAGACAGAGACAGAGACAGAGACAGACGGAGAGACAGCGACAGAGACAGAGACAGTGACGGAGACAGAGACAGATACAGAGACAGAGACAGAGACAGAGACAGAGACAGAGACAGAGACAGACGGAGAGACAGCGACAGAGACAGAGACAGTGACGGAGACAGAGACAGAGACAGAGACAGAGACAGAGACAGAGACAGAGACAGAGGCAGAGACAGAGCCATGGACAGAGACAGAGACAGAGACAGAGACAGACGGAGAGACAGCGACAGAGACAGAGACAGTGACGGAGACAGAGACAGAGACAGAGACAGAGACAGAGACAGAGACAGAGACAGAGACAGAGACAGAGACAGAGACAGAGACAGAGACAGAGATAGAGACAGAGACAGAGACAGAGACAGAGACAGAGACAGAGACAGAGACAGAGACAGAGACAGAGACAGAGACAGAGACAGAGACAGAGGCAGAGACAGAGCCAGGGACAGAGACGGAGACAGAGACAGAGGGAGAGACAGCGACAGAGACAGAGACAGAAACAGAGACAGAGACAGATACGCGGACAGAGACAGAGACAGAGACAGAGACAGAGACAGAGACAGAGACAGAGACAGAGACAGAGACGGAGACAGAGGCAGAGACAGAGCCATGGACAGAGACAGAGACAGAGACAGACGGAGAGACAGCGACAGAGACAGGGACAGAGACGGAGACAGAGACAGAGACAGAGACAGAGACAGAGACAGAGACAGAGACAGAGACAGAGACAGAGACAGAGACAGAGACAGAAACAGAGACAGAGACAGATACGGGGACATAGACAGAGGCAGAGACAGCGACAGAGGCAGAGACAGAGACAGAGACAGAGACAGAGACAGAGACTGAGGGAGAGACAGCGACAGAGACAGAGACAGAGACAGAGACAGAGACAGAGACAGAGACAGAGACAGAGACAGAGACAGAGACAGAGACAGAGACAGAGACAGAGACAGAGACGGAGACAGAGACAGAGACAGAGACAGAGACAGAGACAGAGACAGAGACAGAGACAGAGACAGAGACAGAGACAGAGACAGAGACGGAGACAAAGACCGAGACAGAGGCAGAGACACAGGCAGAGACAGAGACAGAGAGAGAGACAGAGACAGAGACAGAGACAGAAACAGAGACAGAGACATATACGGGGACAGAGACAGAGACGGAGACAGAGGCAGAGACGGAGCCAGGGACAGAGACGGAGACAGAGACAGAGGGAGAGACAACAACAGAGACAGAGACAGAAACAGAGACGGAGACAAAGACCGAGACAGAGGCAGAGACACAGACAGAGACAGAGACAGAGACAGAGACAGAGACAGAGACAGAGACAGAGACAGAGACAGAGACAGAGACAGAGACAGAGACAGAGACAGAGACAGAGACAGAGACAGAGACAGAGACAGAGACAGAGACAGAGACAGAGACGGAGACAAAGACCGAGACAGAGGCAGAGACACAGACAGAGACAGAGACACAGACAATGGCAGAGAGGGAGACAGAGACAGAGACAGATGCAGATACAGACACAGAGACGGAGGCAGAGACAGAGACACAGACAGAGACAGAGACTGAGACAGAGTCTGAGACAGAGACAGAGACATAGAGACATTGGCACGGAGGCAGGGATGCAGAGACAGAGACAAAGAGACCGAGTCAGAGACAGAAACAGAGACAGAGACGGAGACAGAGGCAGAGACAGAGACAGAGACAGAGACAGAGACAGAGGCAGTGACAGAGACAGAGACAGAAACGGAGACAGACGCAGAGACAGAGCCAGGGACAGAGACGGAGACAGAGACAGAGACAGAGGCAGAGACAGAGATACAGACCGAGGAAGACACAGAGACAGATACAGAGCGAGAGACAGAGACACAGACAGAGACAGAGGGGCAGGAGACAAAGTCGGAGGCAGAGGTACAGGAGACAAAGACGGAGACAAGGACGGAAACAAAGACGGAGACAGAGACAGAGACGGGGACAGAGACAGAGACGGAGACAGGGACAGAGACAGAGAGAGAGACAGAGACAGAGACACAGACAGAGGCAGAGACAGAGACAGGAAAGAGACAGAGACAGAGGCAGAGACTGAGACTGACACAGAGACAGAGACAGAAACAGAGACGGAGACAAAGACCGAGACAGAGGCAGAGACACAGACAGAGACAGAGACAGAGACAGAGACAGAGACGGAGACAAAGACCGAGACAGAGGCAGAGACACAGACAGAGACAGAGACAGAGACAGAGGCAGATACAGACACAGAGACGGAGGCAGAGACAGAGACACAGACAGAGACAGAGACGGAGACAGAGACTGAGACAGAGACAGAGACAGAGACAGAGACAGAGACAGGGACAGAGACAGAGACAGAGACAGAGACAGAGACAGAGACAGAGACAGAGACAGGGACAGAGACAGAGTCAGAGACAGAGACACAGACAGAGACAGAGACAGAGACAGAGACAGAGACAGAGACAGAGACAGAGACAGAGACACAGACAGAGACAGAGACAGAGACAGAGACAGAGACAGAGACTGAGGGAGAGACAGCGACAGAGACAGAGACAGAGACAGAGACAGAGACAGAGACAGATACAGAGACAGAGACAGAGACAGAGACAGAGACAGAGACAGAGACGGAGACAGAGACAGAGAGAGAGACAGAGACAGAGACAGAGACAGAGGCAGAGACAGGGACAGAGACGGAGACAGAGGCAGAGACAGAGCCAGGGACAGAGACAGAGACAGAGACTGAGGGAGAGACAGCGACAGAGACAGAGACAGAGACAGAGACAGAGACAGAGACAGAGGCAGAGACAGGGACAGAGACGGAGACAGAGGCAGAGACAGAGCCAGGGACAGAGACAGAGACAGAGACTGAGAGAGAGACAGCGACAGAGACAGAGACAGAGACAGAGACAGAGACAGAGACAGAGACAGAGACAGAGACGGAGACAGAGACAGAGACAGAGACAGAGACAGAGACTGAGGCAGAGACAGAGACAGAAGCAGAGACAGAGACAGATACGGGGACAGAGACAGAGGCAGAGACAGCGACAGAGGCAGAGACAGAGACACAGACACAGACAGATACAGAGACAGAGACGGAGATAGAGACAGAGACAGAGACAGAGACGGAGACAGAGACGGAGACAAAGACCGAGACAGAGACAGAGACGGAGACAGAGGCAGAGACGCAGCCAGGGACAGAGACAGAGACCGAGGCAGAGACAGACACAGAAACAGAGACAGAGACAGATACGGGGACAGAGACAGAGGCAGAGACAGCGACAGAGGCAGAGACAGAGACACAGACATAGACAGATACAGAGACAGAGACGGAGATAGAGACAGAGACACAGACAGAGACGGAGACAGAGACGGAGACAAAGACCGGGACAGAGACAGAGACGGAGACAGAGGCAGAGACGGAGCCAGGGACAGAGACGGAGACAGAGACAGAGACAGAGACAGAAACAGAGACAGAGACAGAGACAGAGACAGAAACAGAGACAGAGACAGAGACAGAGACAGAGACAGAGGCAGAGACAGAGACAGAGACAGAGACAGAGACAGAGACAGAGACAGATACAGAGAGAGAGAGACAGAGACACAGACAGAGACAGAGGTGCAGGAGACAAAGTCGGAGGCAGAGGTACAGGAGACAAAGACGGAGACAAGGACGGAGACAAAGACGGAGACAGAGACAGAGACGGGGACAGAGACAGAGACGGAGACAGGGACAGAGACAGAGAGAGAGACAGAGACAGAGACACAGACAGAGGCAGAGACACAGACAGAGGCACAGACATAGACAGAGAAAGAGACAGAGACAGAGGCAGAGACTGAGACTGACACAGAGACAGAGACAGAAACAGAGACGGAGACAAAGACCGAGACAGAGGCAGAGACACAGACAGAGACAGAGACAGAGACAGAGACAGAGACAGAGACAGAGACAGAGACAGAGACAGAGACGGAGACAGAGACAGAGACTGAGACGGAGACAGAGACAGCGGCAGAGACAGGGACGGAGACAGAGACAGAGACACAGACAGAGACAGAGACAGAGACAGAGACAGAGACAGAGACAGAGACAGAGTCAGAGACAGAGACACAGACAGAGACAGAGACAGAGACAGAGACAGAGACAGAGACAGAGACAGAGACAGAGACAGAGACAGAGACAGAGACAGAGACAGAGACAGAGACAGAGTCAGAGACAGAGACACAGACAGAGACAGAGACGGAGACAGAGGGAGAGACAGCGACAGAGACAGAGACAGAGACAGAGACAGAGACAGAGACAGAGACAGCGGCAGAGACAGGGACGGAGACAGAGACAGAGACACAGACAGAGACAGAGACAGAGACAGAGACAGAGACAGAGACAGAGACAGAGACAGAGACAGAGACAGAGACAGAGACAGAGACAGAGACAGAGACAGAGGCAGAGGCAGAGACAGAGACAGAGACAGAGACAGAGGCAGAGACAGGGACAGAGACGGAGACAGAGACAGAGACGGAGACAGAGGCAGAGACAGAGCCAGGGACAGAGACGGAGACAGAGACAGAGGGAGAGACAGAGACAGAGACAGAGTCGGAGACAGAGACGGAGACAAAGACCGAGACAGAGACAGAGACGGAGACAGAGGCAGAGACAGAGCCAGGGACAGAGACGGAGACAGAGACAGAGGGAGAGACAGCGACAGAGACAGAGACAGAAACAGAGACAGAGACAGATACGCGGACAGAGACAGAGACAGAGACAGAGACAGAGACAGAGACAGAGACAGAGACAGAGACGGAGACAGAGGCAGAGACAGAGCCATGGACAGAGACAGAGACAGAGACAGACGGAGAGACAGCGACAGAGACAGGGACAGAGACGGAGACAGAGACAGAGACAGAGACAGAGACAGAGACAGAGACAGAGACAGAGACAGAGACAGAGACAGAGACAGAGACAGAGACAGAGACAGAAACAGAGACAGAGACAGATACGGGGACATAGACAGAGGCAGAGACAGCGACAGAGGCAGAGACAGAGACACAGACACAGACAGATACAGAGACAGAGACGGAGATAGAGACAGAGACAGAGACAGAGTCGGAGACAGAGACGGAGACAAAGACCGAGACAGAGAGAGAGACGGAGACAGAGGCAGAGACAGAGCCAGGGACAGAGACGGAGACAGAGACAGAGGGAGAGACAGCGACAGAGACAGAGACAGAAACAGAGACAGAGACAGATACGCGGACAGAGACAGAGGCAGAGACAGAGACAGAGAGAGAGACGGAGACAGAGACAGAGACTGAGACGGAGACAGAGACAGCGGCAGAGGCAGGGACGGAGACAGAGACAGGGACACAGACAGAGACAGAGACAGAGACAGAGACAGAGACAGAGACAGAGACAGAGACAGAGAGAGAGACAGAGACAGAGACACAGACAGAGGCAGAGACACAGACAGAGGCACAGACATAGACAGAGAAAGAGACAGAGACAGAGACAGAGGCAGAGACTGAGACTGACACAGAGACAGAGACAGAAACAGAGACGGAGACAAAGACCGAGACAGAGGCAGAGACACAGACAGAGACAGAGACAGAGACAGAGACAGAGACAGAGACAGAGACAGAGACAGAGACGGAGACAGAGACAGAGACTGAGACGGAGACAGAGACAGCGGCAGAGACAGGGACGGAGACAGAGACAGAGACACAGACAGAGACAGAGACAGAGACAGAGACAGAGACAGAGACAGAGACAGAGACAGAGACAGCGACAGAGACAGAGTCAGAGACAGAGACACAGACAGAGACAGAGACAGAGACAGAGACAGAGACAGAGACAGAGACAGAGACAGAGACAGAGACAGAGACACAGACAGAGACAGAGACAGAGACAGAGACAGAGACAGAGACTGAGGGAGAGACAGCGACAGAGACAGAGACAGAGACAGAGACAGATACAGAGAGAGAGAGACAGAGACACAGACAGAGACAGAGGTGCAGGAGACAAAGTCGGAGGCAGAGGTACAGGAGACAAAGACGGAGACAAGGACGGAGACAAAGACGGAGACAGAGACAGAGACGGGGACAGAGACAGAGACGGAGACAGGGACAGAGACAGAGAGAGAGACAGAGACAGAGACACAGACAGAGGCAGAGACACAGACAGAGGCACAGACATAGACCGAGAAAGAGACAGAGACAGAGGCAGAGACTGAGACTGACACAGAGACCGAGACAGAAACAGAGACGGAGACAAAGACCGAGACAGAGGCAGAGACACAGACAGAGACAGAGACAGAGACAGAGACAGAGACAGAGACAGAGACAGAGACAGAGACGGAGACAGAGACAGAGACTGAGACGGAGACAGAGACAGCGGCAGAGACAGGGACGGAGACAGAGACCGAGACACAGACAGAGACAGAGACAGAGACAGAGACAGAGACAGAGACAAAGACAGAGACAGAGTCAGAGATAGAGACACAGACAGAGACAGAGACAGAGACAGAGACAGAGACAGAGACAGAGACAGAGACAGAGACAGAGACAGAGACAGAGACAGAGACAGAGACAGAGTCAGAGACAGAGACACAGACAGAGACAGAGACGGAGACAGAGGGAGAGACAGCGACAGAGACAGAGACAGAGACAGAGACAGAGACAGAGACAGAGACAGCGGCAGAGACAGGGACGGAGACAGAGACAGAGACACAGACAGAGACAGAGACAGAGACAGAGACAGAGACAGAGACAGAGACAGAGACAGAGACAGAGACAGAGACAGAGACAGAGACAGAGGCAGAGGCAGAGACAGAGACAGAGACAGAGACAGAGGCAGAGACAGGGACAGAGACGGAGACAGAGACAGAGACGGAGACAGAGGCAGAGACAGAGCCAGGGACAGAGACGGAGACAGAGACAGAGGGAGAGACAGCGACAGAGACAGAGACAGAAACAGAGACAGAGACAGATACGCGGACAGAGACAGAGGCAGAGACAGAGACAGAGAGAGAGACGGAGACAGAGACAGAGACTGAGACGGAGACAGAGACAGCGGCAGAGGCAGGGACGGAGACAGAGACAGAGACAGAGGCAGAGGCAGAGACAGAGACAGAGACAGAGACAGAGGCAGAGACAGGGACAGAGACGGAGACAGAGACAGAGACGGAGACAGAGGCAGAGACAGAGCCAGGGACAGAGACAGAGATAGAGACAGAGACAGAGACAGAGACAGAGACAGAGACAGAGACAGAGACAGAGACAGGGACAGAGACAGAGACAGAGACAGAGACAGAGTCAGAGACAGAGACACAGACAGAGACAGAGACAGAGACAGAGACAGAGACAGAGACAGAGACAGAGACAGAGACAGAGACAGAGACAGAGACAGAGACAGAGACAGAGACGGAGACAGAGACAGAGACAGAGACAGAGTCAGAGACAGAGACACAGACAGAGACAGAGACGGAGACAGAGGGAGAGACAGCGACAGAGACAGAGACAGAGACAGAGACAGAGACAGAGACAGAGACAGAGACAGAGACAGAGACAGAGACAGAGACAGAGACAGAGACAGAAACGGAGACAGAGGCAGAGACAGAGCCATGGACAGAGACAGCGACAGAGACAGAGACAGAAACAGAGACGGAGACAAAGACCGAGACAGAGGCAGAGACACAGACAGAGACAGAGACAGAGACAGAGACAGAGACAGAGACAGAGACAGAGACAGAGACAGAGACAGAGACAGAGACGGAGACAGAGACAGAGACTGAGACGGAGACAGAGACAGCGGCAGAGACAGGGACGGAGACAGAGACAGAGACACAGACAGAGACAGAGACAGAGACAGAGACAGAGACAGAGACAGAGACAGAGACAGAGACAGAGACAGAGACAGAGACAGAGTCAGAGGCAGAGACAGAGACCCAGACAGAGACAGAGACAGAGACAGAGACAGAGACAGAGACAGAGACAGAGACAGAGACAGAGACAGAGACAGAGACAGAGTCAGAGACAGAGACACAGACAGAGACAGAGACGGAGACAGAGGGAGAGACAGCGACAGAGACAGAGACAGAGACAGAGACAGAGACAGAGACAGCGTCAGAGACAGGGACGGAGACAGAGACAGAGACATAGAGACATTGGCACGGAGGCAGGGATGCAGAGACAGAGACAAAGGGACCGAGTCAGAGACAGAAACAGAGACAGAGACGGAGACAGAGGCAGAGACAGAGACAGAGACAGAGACAGAGACAGAGGCAGTGACAGAGACAGAGACAGAGACGGAGACAGACGCAGAGACAGGGACAGAGACAGGGACAGAGACAGAGTCAGAGACAGAGACACAGACAGAGACAGAGACAGAGACAGAGACAGAGACAGAGACAGAGACAGAGACAGAGACAGAGACAGAGACAGAGACACAGACAGAGACAGAGACAGAGACAGAGACAGAGACAGAGACTGAGGGAGAGACAGCGACAGAGACAGAGACAGAGACAGAGACAGATACAGAGACAGAGACAGAGACAGAGACAGAGACAGAGACAGAGACAGAGACAGAGACAGATACAGAGACAGAGACAGAGACAGAGACAGAGGCAGAGGCAGAGACAGAGACAGAGACAGAGACAGAGACAGAGACTGAGGGAGAGACAGCGACAGAGACAGAGACAGAGACAGAGACAGAGACAGAGACAAAGACAGAGACAGAGACAGAGACTGAGACGGAGACTGACACAGAGACAGAGACAGAAACAGAGACGGAGACAAAGACCGAGACAGAGGCAGAGACACAGGCAGAGACAGAGACAGAGACAATGGCAGAGAGGGAGACAGAGACAGAGACAGATGCAGATACAGACACAGAGACGGAGGCAGAGACAGAGACACAGACAGAGACAGAGACTGAGACAGAGTCAGAGACAGAGGCATAGAGAGAGAGAGAGACAGAGACAGAGGCAGAGACAGGGACAGAGACAGAGACAGAGACAGAGACAGAGGCAGAGGCATAGACAGAGACAGAGACAGAGACAGAGGCAGAGACAGGGACAGAGACGGAGACAGAGGCAGAGACAGAGCCAGGGACAGAGACAGAGACAGAGACTGAGAGAGAGACAGCGACAGAGACAGAGACAGAGACAGAGACAGAGACAGAGACAGAGACAGAGACAGAGACAGAGACAGAGACAGAGACGGAGACACAGACAGAGACAGAGACAGAGACAGAGACTGAGGCAGAGACAGAGACAGAAGCAGAGACAGAGACAGATACGGGGACAGAGACAGAGGCAGAGACAGCGACAGAGGCAGAGACAGAGACACAGACACAGACAGATTCAGAGACAGAGACAGAGATAGAGACAGAGACAGAGACAGAGACGGAGACAGAGACGGAGACGGAGATAGAGACAGAGACACAGACAGAGACGGAGACAGAGACGGAGACAAAGACCGGGACAGAGACAGAGACGGAGACAGAGGCAGAGACGGAGCCAGGGACAGAGACGGAGACAGAGACAGAGACAGAGACAGAGACAGAAACAGAGACAGAGACAGAGACAGAGACTGAGGGAGAGACAGCGACAGAGACAGAGACAGAGACAGAGACAGAGACAGAGACAGAGACAGAGACAGAGACAGATACAGAGACAGAGACAGAGACAGAGACAGAGGCAGAGGCAGAGACAGAGACAGAGACAGAGACAGAGACAGAGACTGAGGGAGAGACAGCGACAGAGACAGAGACAGAGACAGAGACAGAGACAGAGACAAAGACAGAGACAGAGACAGAGACTGAGACGGAGACTGACACAGAGACAGAGACAGAAACAGAGACGGAGACAAAGACCGAGACAGAGGCAGAGACACAGGCAGAGACAGAGACAGAGACAATGGCAGAGAGGGAGACAGAGACAGAGACAGATGCAGATACAGACACAGAGACGGAGGCAGAGACAGAGACACAGACAGATACAGAGACAGAGACGGAGATAGAGACAGAGACACAGACAGAGACGGAGACAGAGACGGAGACAAAGACCGAGACAGAGAGAGAGACGGA
This sequence comes from Megachile willughbiella, assembly GCA_945859595.2. Taxonomy (NCBI): domain Eukaryota; kingdom Metazoa; phylum Arthropoda; class Insecta; order Hymenoptera; family Megachilidae; genus Megachile; species Megachile willughbiella. The sequence goes on from CAMAOD020000263.1 coordinate 41,637, forward strand.
GACAGAGGCAGAGACAGAGCCAGGGACAGAGACGGAGACAGAGACAGAGACAGAGACAGCGACAGAGACAGAGACAGAAACAGAGACAGAGACAGATACGCGGACAGAGACAGAGGCAGAGACAGAGACAGAGAGAGAGACGGAGACAGAGACAGAGACTGAGACGGAGACAGAGACAGCGGCAGAGGCAGGGACGGAGACAGAGACAGGGACACAGACAGAGACAGAGACAGAGACAGAGACAGAGACAGAGACAGAGACAGAGAGAGAGACAGAGACAGAGACACAGACAGAGGCAGAGACACAGACAGAGGCACAGACATAGACAGAGAAAGAGACAGAGACAGAGACAGAGGCAGAGACTGAGACTGACACAGAGACAGAGACAGAAACAGAGACGGAGACAAAGACCGAGACAGAGGCAGAGACACAGACAGAGACAGAGACAGAGACAGAGACAGAGACAGAGACAGAGACAGAGACAGAGACGGAGACAGAGACAGAGACTGAGACGGAGACAGAGACAGCGGCAGAGACAGGGACGGAGACAGAGACAGAGACACAGACAGAGACAGAGACAGAGACAGAGACAGAGACAGAGACAGAGACAGAGACAGAGACAGCGACAGAGACAGAGTCAGAGACAGAGACACAGACAGAGACAGAGACAGAGACAGAGACAGAGACAGAGACAGAGACAGAGACAGAGACAGAGACAGAGACAGAGACACAGACAGAGACAGAGACAGAGACAGAGACAGAGACAGAGACTGAGGGAGAGACAGCGACAGAGACAGAGACAGAGACAGAGACAGAGACAGAGACAGATACAGAGAGAGAGAGACAGAGACACAGACAGAGACAGAGGTGCAGGAGACAAAGTCGGAGGCAGAGGTACAGGAGACAAAGACGGAGACAAGGACGGAGACAAAGACGGAGACAGAGACAGAGACGGGGACAGAGACAGAGACGGAGACAGGGACAGAGACAGAGAGAGAGACAGAGACAGAGACACAGACAGAGGCAGAGACACAGACAGAGGCACAGACATAGACAGAGAAAGAGACAGAGACAGAGGCAGAGACTGAGACTGACACAGAGACCGAGACAGAAACAGAGACGGAGACAAAGACCGAGACAGAGGCAGAGACACAGACAGAGACAGAGACAGAGACAGAGACAGAGACAGAGACAGAGACAGAGACAGAGACAGAGACGGAGACAGAGACAGAGACTGAGACGGAGACAGAGACAGCGGCAGAGACAGGGACGGAGACAGAGACCGAGACACAGACAGAGACAGAGACAGAGACAGAGACAGAGACAGAGACAAAGACAGAGACAGAGTCAGAGATAGAGACACAGACAGAGACAGAGACAGAGACAGAGACAGAGACAGAGACAGAGACAGAGACAGAGACAGAGACAGAGACAGAGACAGAGACAGAGACAGAGTCAGAGACAGAGACACAGACAGAGACAGAGACGGAGACAGAGGGAGAGACAGCGACAGAGACAGAGACAGAGACAGAGACAGAGACAGAGACAGAGACAGCGGCAGAGACAGGGACGGAGACAGAGACAGAGACACAGACAGAGACAGAGACAGAGACAGAGACAGAGACAGAGACAGAGACAGAGACAGAGACAGAGACAGAGACAGAGACAGAGACAGAGACAGAGGCAGAGGCAGAGACAGAGACAGAGACAGAGACAGAGGCAGAGACAGGGACAGAGACGGAGACAGAGACAGAGACGGAGACAGAGGCAGAGACAGAGCCAGGGACAGAGACGGAGACAGAGACAGAGGGAGAGACAGCGACAGAGACAGAGACAGAAACAGAGACAGAGACAGATACGCGGACAGAGACAGAGGCAGAGACAGAGACAGAGAGAGAGACGGAGACAGAGACAGAGACTGAGACGGAGACAGAGACAGCGGCAGAGGCAGGGACGGAGACAGAGACAGAGACAGAGGCAGAGGCAGAGACAGAGACAGAGACAGAGACAGAGGCAGAGACAGGGACAGAGACGGAGACAGAGACAGAGACGGAGACAGAGGCAGAGACAGAGCCAGGGACAGAGACAGAGATAGAGACAGAGACAGAGACAGAGACAGAGACAGAGACAGAGACAGAGACAGAGACAGGGACAGAGACAGAGACAGAGACAGAGACAGAGTCAGAGACAGAGACACAGACAGAGACAGAGACAGAGACAGAGACAGAGACAGAGACAGAGACAGAGACAGAGACAGAGACAGAGACAGAGACAGAGACAGAGACAGAGACAGAGACGGAGACAGAGACAGAGACAGAGACAGAGTCAGAGACAGAGACACAGACAGAGACAGAGACGGAGACAGAGGGAGAGACAGCGACAGAGACAGAGACAGAGACAGAGACAGAGACAGAGACAGAGACAGAGACAGGGACAGAGACAGAGACAGAGACAGAGACAGAGACAGAAACGGAGACAGAGGCAGAGACAGAGCCATGGACAGAGACAGCGACAGAGACAGAGACAGAAACAGAGACGGAGACAAAGACCGAGACAGAGGCAGAGACACAGACAGAGACAGAGACAGAGACAGAGACAGAGACAGAGACAGAGACAGAGACAGAGACAGAGACAGAGACAGAGACGGAGACAGAGACAGAGACTGAGACGGAGACAGAGACAGCGGCAGAGACAGGGACGGAGACAGAGACAGAGACACAGACAGAGACAGAGACAGAGACAGAGACAGAGACAGAGACAGAGACAGAGACAGAGACAGAGACAGAGACAGAGACAGAGACAGAGTCAGAGGCAGAGACAGAGACACAGACAGAGACAGAGACAGAGACAGAGACAGAGACAGAGACAGAGACAGAGACAGAGACAGAGACAGAGACAGAGACAGAGTCAGAGACAGAGACACAGACAGAGACAGAGACGGAGACAGAGGGAGAGACAGCGACAGAGACAGAGACAGAGACAGAGACAGAGACAGAGACAGCGTCAGAGACAGGGACGGAGACAGAGACAGAGACATAGAGACATTGGCACGGAGGCAGGGATGCAGAGACAGAGACAAAGGGACCGAGTCAGAGACAGAAACAGAGACAGAGACGGAGACAGAGGCAGAGACAGAGACAGAGACAGAGACAGAGACAGAGGCAGTGACAGAGACAGAGACAGAGACGGAGACAGACGCAGAGACAGGGACAGAGACAGGGACAGAGACAGAGTCAGAGACAGAGACACAGACAGAGACAGAGACAGAGACAGAGACAGAGACAGAGACAGAGACAGAGACAGAGACAGAGACAGAGACAGAGACACAGACAGAGACAGAGACAGAGACAGAGACAGAGACAGAGACAGAGACTGAGGGAGAGACAGCGACAGAGACAGAGACAGAGACAGAGACAGATACAGAGACAGAGACAGAGACAGAGACAGAGACAGAGACAGAGACAGAGACGGAGACAGAGACAGAGAGAGAGACAGAGACAGAGACAGAGACAGAGGCAGAGACAGGGACAGAGACGGAGACAGAGGCAGAGACAGAGCCAGGGACAGAGACAGAGACAGAGACTGAGGGAGAGACAGCGACAGAGACAGAGACAGAGACAGAGACAGAGACAGAGACAGAGACAGAGACAGAGACAGATACAGAGACAGAGACAGAGACAGAGACAGAGGCAGAGGCAGAGACAGAGACAGAGACAGAGACAGAGACAGAGACTGAGGGAGAGACAGCGACAGAGACAGAGACAGAGACAGAGACAGAGACAGAGACAAAGACAGAGACAGAGACAGAGACTGAGACGGAGACTGACACAGAGACAGAGACAGAAACAGAGACGGAGACAAAGACCGAGACAGAGGCAGAGACACAGGCAGAGACAGAGACAGAGACAATGGCAGAGAGGGAGACAGAGACAGAGACAGATGCAGATACAGACACAGAGACGGAGGCAGAGACAGAGACACAGACAGAGACAGAGACTGAGACAGAGTCAGAGACAGAGGCATAGAGAGAGACAGAGACAGAGACAGAGGCAGAGACAGGGACAGAGACAGAGACAGAGACAGAGACAGAGGCAGAGGCATAGACAGAGACAGAGACAGAGACAGAGGCAGAGACAGGGACAGAGACGGAGACAGAGGCAGAGACAGAGCCAGGGACAGAGACAGAGACAGAGACTGAGAGAGAGACAGCGACAGAGACAGAGACAGAGACAGAGACAGAGACAGAGACAGAGACAGAGACAGAGACAGAGACAGAGACAGAGACAGAGACGGAGACACAGACAGAGACAGAGACAGAGACAGAGACTGAGGCAGAGACAGAGACAGAAGCAGAGACAGAGACAGATACGGGGACAGAGACAGAGGCAGAGACAGCGACAGAGGCAGAGACAGAGACACAGACACAGACAAATTCAGAGACAGAGACAGAGATAGAGACAGAGACAGAGACAGAGACGGAGACAGAGACGGAGACAAAGACCGAGACAGAGACAGAGACGGAGACAGAGGCAGAGACGGAGCCAGGGACAGAGACAGAGACCGAGGCAGAGACAGACACAGAAACAGAGACAGAGACAGATACGGGGACAGAGACAGAGGCAGAGACAGCGACAGAGGCAGAGACAGAGACACAGACATAGACAGATACAGAGACAGAGACGGAGATAGAGACAGAGACACAGACAGAGACGGAGACAGAGACGGAGACAAAGACCGGGACAGAGACAGAGACGGAGACAGAGGCAGAGACGGAGCCAGGGACAGAGACGGAGACAGAGACAGAGACAGAGACAGAGACAGAAACAGAGACAGAGACAGAGACAGAGACTGAGGGAGAGACAGCGACAGAGACAGAGACAGAGACAGAGACAGAGACAGAGACAGAGACAGAGACAGAGACAGATACAGAGACAGAGACAGAGACAGAGACAGAGGCAGAGGCAGAGACAGAGACAGAGACAGAGACAGAGACAGAGACTGAGGGAGAGACAGCGACAGAGACAGAGACAGAGACAGAGACAGAGACAGAGACAAAGACAGAGACAGAGACAGAGACTGAGACGGAGACTGACACAGAGACAGAGACAGAAACAGAGACGGAGACAAAGACCGAGACAGAGGCAGAGACACAGGCAGAGACAGAGACAGAGACAATGGCAGAGAGGGAGACAGAGACAGAGACAGATGCAGATACAGACACAGAGACGGAGGCAGAGACAGAGACACAGACAGAGACAGAGACTGAGACAGAGTCAGAGACAGAGGCATAGAGAGAGACAGAGACAGAGACAGAGGCAGAGACAGGGACAGAGACAGAGACAGAGACAGAGACAGAGGCAGAGGCATAGACAGAGACAGAGACAGAGACAGAGGCAGAGACAGGGACAGAGACGGAGACAGAGGCAGAGACAGAGCCAGGGACAGAGACAGAGACAGAGACTGAGAGAGAGACAGCGACAGAGACAGAGACAGAGACAGAGACAGAGACAGAGACAGAGACAGAGACAGAGACAGAGACAGAGACAGAGACAGAGACGGAGACACAGACAGAGACAGAGACAGAGACAGAGACTGAGGCAGAGACAGAGACAGAAGCAGAGACAGAGACAGATACGGGGACAGAGACAGAGGCAGAGACAGCGACAGAGGCAGAGACAGAGACACAGACACAGACAGATTCAGAGACAGAGACAGAGATAGAGACAGAGACAGAGACAGAGACGGAGACAGAGACGGAGACGGAGATAGAGACAGAGACACAGACAGAGACGGAGACAGAGACGGAGACAAAGACCGGGACAGAGACAGAGACGGAGACAGAGGCAGAGACGGAGCCAGGGACAGAGACGGAGACAGAGACAGAGACAGAGACAGAGACAGAAACAGAGACAGAGACAGAGACAGAGACTGAGGGAGAGACAGCGACAGAGACAGAGACAGAGACAGAGACAGAGACAGAGACAGAGACAGAGACAGAGACAGAGACAGATACAGAGACAGAGACAGAGACAGAGACAGAGGCAGAGGCAGAGACAGAGACAGAGACAGAGACAGAGACAGAGACTGAGGGAGAGACAGCGACAGAGACAGAGACAGAGACAGAGACAGAGACAGAGACAAAGACAGAGACAGAGACAGAGACTGAGACGGAGACTGACACAGAGACAGAGACAGAAACAGAGACGGAGACAAAGACCGAGACAGAGGCAGAGACACAGGCAGAGACAGAGACAGAGACAATGGCAGAGAGGGAGACAGAGACAGAGACAGATGCAGATACAGACACAGAGACGGAGGCAGAGACAGAGACACAGACAGAGACAGAGACTGAGACAGAGTCAGAGACAGAGGCATAGAGAGAGACAGAGACAGAGACAGAGGCAGAGACAGGGACAGAGACAGAGACAGAGACAGAGACAGAGGCAGAGGCATAGACAGAGACAGAGACAGAGACAGAGGCAGAGACAGGGACAGAGACGGAGACAGAGGCAGAGACAGAGACAGGGACAGAGACAGAGACAGAGACTGAGAGAGAGACAGCGACAGAGACAGAGACAGAGACAGAGACAGAGACAGAGACAGAGACAGAGACAGAGACAGAGACAGAGACAGAGACGGAGACACAGACAGAGACAGAGACAGAGACGGAGACAGAGGCAGAGACAGAGCCAGGGACAGAGACGGAGACAGAGACAGAGGGAGAGACAGAGACAGAGACAGAGTCGGAGACAGAGACGGAGACAAAGACCGAGACAGAGACAGAGACGGAGACAGAGGCAGAGACAGAGCCAGGGACAGAGACGGAGACAGAGACAGAGGGAGAGACAGCGACAGAGACAGAGACAGAAACAGAGACAGAGACAGATACGCGGACAGAGACAGAGACAGAGACAGAGACAGAGACAGAGACAGAGACAGAGACAGAGACGGAGACAGAGGCAGAGACAGAGCCATGGACAGAGACAGAGACAGAGACAGACGGAGAGACAGCGACAGAGACAGGGACAGAGACGGAGACAGAGACAGAGACAGAGACAGAGACAGAGACAGAGACAGAGACAGAGACAGAGACAGAGACAGAGACAGAGACAGAGACAGAAACAGAGACAGAGACAGATACGGGGACATAGACAGAGGCAGAGACAGCGACAGAGGCAGAGACAGAGACACAGACACAGACAGATACAGAGACAGAGACGGAGATAGAGACAGAGACAGAGACAGAGTCGGAGACAGAGACGGAGACAAAGACCGAGACAGAGAGAGAGACGGAGACAGAGGCAGAGACAGAGCCAGGGACAGAGACGGAGACAGAGACAGAGGGAGAGACAGCGACAGAGACAGAGACAGAAACAGAGACAGAGACAGATACGCGGACAGAGACAGAGGCAGAGACAGAGACAGAGAGAGAGACGGAGACAGAGACAGAGACTGAGACGGAGACAGAGACAGCGGCAGAGGCAGGGACGGAGACAGAGACAGGGACACAGACAGAGACAGAGACAGAGACAGAGACAGAGACAGAGACAGAGACAGAGAGAGAGACAGAGACAGAGACACAGACAGAGGCAGAGACACAGACAGAGGCACAGACATAGACAGAGAAAGAGACAGAGACAGAGACAGAGGCAGAGACTGAGACTGACACAGAGACAGAGACAGAAACAGAGACGGAGACAAAGACCGAGACAGAGGCAGAGACACAGACAGAGACAGAGACAGAGACAGAGACAGAGACAGAGACAGAGACAGAGACAGAGACGGAGACAGAGACAGAGACTGAGACGGAGACAGAGACAGCGGCAGAGACAGGGACGGAGACAGATACAGAGAGAGAGAGACAGAGACACAGACAGAGACAGAGGTGCAGGAGACAAAGTCGGAGGCAGAGGTACAGGAGACAAAGACGGAGACAAGGACGGAGACAAAGACGGAGACAGAGACAGAGACGGGGACAGAGACAGAGACGGAGACAGGGACAGAGACAGAGAGAGAGACAGAGACAGAGACACAGACAGAGGCAGAGACACAGACAGAGGCACAGACATAGACAGAGAAAGAGACAGAGACAGAGGCAGAGACTGAGACTGACACAGAGACCGAGACAGAAACAGAGACGGAGACAAAGACCGAGACAGAGGCAGAGACACAGACAGAGACAGAGACAGAGACAGAGACAGAGACAGAGACAGAGACAGAGACAGAGACGGAGACAGAGACAGAGACTGAGACGGAGACAGAGACAGCGGCAGAGACAGGGACGGAGACAGAGACCGAGACACAGACAGAGACAGAGACAGAGACAGAGACAGAGACAGAGACAAAGACAGAGACAGAGTCAGAGATAGAGACACAGACAGAGACAGAGACAGAGACAGAGACAGAGACAGAGACAGAGACAGAGACAGAGACAGAGACAGAGACAGAGACAGAGACAGAGACAGAGTCAGAGACAGAGACACAGACAGAGACAGAGACGGAGACAGAGGGAGAGACAGCGACAGAGACAGAGACAGAGACAGAGACAGAGACAGAGACAGAGACAGCGGCAGAGACAGGGACGGAGACAGAGACAGAGACACAGACAGAGACAGAGACAGAGACAGAGACAGAGACAGAGACAGAGACAGAGACAGAGACAGAGACAGAGACAGAGACAGAGACAGAGGCAGAGGCAGAGACAGAGACAGAGACAGAGACAGAGGCAGAGACAGGGACAGAGACGGAGACAGAGACAGAGACGGAGACAGAGGCAGAGACAGAGCCAGGGACAGAGACGGAGACAGAGACAGAGGGAGAGACAGCGACAGAGACAGAGACAGAAACAGAGACAGAGACAGATACGCGGACAGAGACAGAGGCAGAGACAGAGACAGAGAGAGAGACGGAGACAGAGACAGAGACTGAGACGGAGACAGAGACAGCGGCAGAGGCAGGGACGGAGACAGAGACAGAGACAGAGGCAGAGGCAGAGACAGAGACAGAGACAGAGACAGAGGCAGAGACAGGGACAGAGACGGAGACAGAGACAGAGACGGAGACAGAGGCAGAGACAGAGCCAGGGACAGAGACAGAGATAGAGACAGAGACAGAGACAGAGACAGAGACAGAGACAGAGACAGAGACAGAGACAGGGACAGAGACAGAGACAGAGACAGAGACAGAGTCAGAGACAGAGACACAGACAGAGACAGAGACAGAGACAGAGACAGAGACAGAGACAGAGACAGAGACAGAGACAGAGACAGAGACAGAGACAGAGACAGAGACAGAGACGGAGACAGAGACAGAGACAGAGACAGAGTCAGAGACAGAGACACAGACAGAGACAGAGACGGAGACAGAGGGAGAGACAGCGACAGAGACAGAGACAGAGACAGAGACAGAGACAGAGACAGAGACAGAGACAGAGACAGAGACAGAGACAGAGACAGAGACAGAGACAGAAACGGAGACAGAGGCAGAGACAGAGCCATGGACAGAGACAGCGACAGAGACAGAGACAGAAACAGAGACGGAGACAAAGACCGAGACAGAGGCAGAGACACAGACAGAGACAGAGACAGAGACAGAGACAGAGACAGAGACAGAGACAGAGACAGAGACAGAGACAGAGACAGAGACGGAGACAGAGACAGAGACTGAGACGGAGACAGAGACAGCGGCAGAGACAGGGACGGAGACAGAGACAGAGACACAGACAGAGACAGAGACAGAGACAGAGACAGAGACAGAGACAGAGACAGAGACAGAGACAGAGACAGAGACAGAGTCAGAGGCAGAGACAGAGACACAGACAGAGACAGAGACAGAGACAGAGACAGAGACAGAGACAGAGACAGAGACAGAGACAGAGACAGAGACAGAGACAGAGTCAGAGACAGAGACACAGACAGAGACAGAGACGGAGACAGAGGCAGAGACGGAGCCAGGGACAGAGACGGAGACAGAGACAGAGACAGAGACAGAGACAGAAACAGAGACAGAGACAGAGACAGAGACTGAGGGAGAGACAGCGACAGAGACAGAGACAGAGACAGAGACAGAGACAGAGACAGAGACAGAGACAGAGACAGAGACAGATACAGAGACAGAGACAGAGACAGAGACAGAGGCAGAGGCAGAGACAGAGACAGAGACAGAGACAGAGACAGAGACTGAGGGAGAGACAGCGACAGAGACAGAGACAGAGACAGAGACAGAGACAAAGACAGAGACAGAGACAGAGACTGAGACGGAGACTGACACAGAGACAGAGACAGAAACAGAGACGGAGACAAAGACCGAGACAGAGGCAGAGACACAGGCAGAGACAGAGACAGAGACAATGGCAGAGAGGGAGACAGAGACAGAGACAGATGCAGATACAGACACAGAGACGGAGGCAGAGACAGAGACACAGACAGAGACAGAGACTGAGACAGAGTCAGAGACAGAGGCATAGAGAGAGACAGAGACAGAGACAGAGGCAGAGACAGGGACAGAGACAGAGACAGAGACAGAGACAGAGGCAGAGGCATAGACAGAGACAGAGACAGAGACAGAGGCAGAGACAGGGACAGAGACGGAGACAGAGGCAGAGACAGAGCCAGGGACAGAGACAGAGACAGAGACTGAGAGAGAGACAGCGACAGAGACAGAGACAGAGACAGAGACAGAGACAGAGACAGAGACAGAGACAGAGACAGAGACAGAGACAGAGACGGAGACACAGACAGAGACAGAGACAGAGACAGAGACTGAGGCAGAGACAGAGACAGAAGCAGAGACAGAGACAGATACGGGGACAGAGACAGAGGCAGAGACAGCGACAGAGGCAGAGACAGAGACACAGACACAGACAGATTCAGAGACAGAGACAGAGATAGAGACAGAGACAGAGACAGAGACGGAGACAGAGACGGAGACAAAGACCGAGACAGAGACAGAGACGGAGACAGAGGCAGAGACGGAGCCAGGGACAGGGACAGAGACCGAGGCAGAGACAGACACAGAAACAGAGACAGAGACAGATACGGGGACAGAGACAGAGGCAGAGACAGCGACAGAGGCAGAGACAGAGACACAGACATAGACAGATACAGAGACAGAGACGGAGATAGAGACAGAGACACAGACAGAGACGGAGACAGAGACGGAGACAAAGACCGGGACAGAGACAGAGACGGAGACAGAGGCAGAGACGGAGCCAGGGACAGAGACGGAGACAGAGACAGAGACAGAGACAGAGACAGAAACAGAGACAGAGACAGAGACAGAGGCAGAGACAGAGACAGAGACAGAGACAGAGACAGATACAGAGAGAGAGAGACAGAGACACAGACAGAGACAGAGGTGCAGGAGACAAAGTCGGAGGCAGAGGTACAGGAGACAAAGACGGAGACAAGGACGGAGACAAAGACGGAGACAGAGACAGAGACGGGGACAGAGACAGAGACGGAGACAGGGACAGAGACAGAGAGAGAGACAGAGACAGAGACACAGACAGAGGCAGAGACACAGACAGAGGCACAGACATAGACAGAGAAAGAGACAGAGACAGAGGCAGAGACTGAGACTGACACAGAGACAGAGACAGAAACAGAGACGGAGACAAAGACCGAGACAGAGGCAGAGACACAGACAGAGACAGAGACAGAGACAGAGACAGAGACAGAGACAGAGACAGAGACAGAGACAGAGACAGAGACGGAGACAGAGACAGAGACTGAGACGGAGACAGAGACAGCGGCAGAGACAGGGACGGAGACAGAGACAGAGACACAGACAGAGACAGAGACAGAGACAGAGACAGAGACAGAGACAGAGACAGAGACAGAGACAGAGACAGAGACAGAGACAGAGTCAGAGACAGAGACACAGACAGAGACAGAGACAGAGACAGAGACAGAGACAGAGACAGAGACAGAGACAGAGACAGAGACAGAGACAGAGACAGAGACAGAGTCAGAGACAGAGACACAGACAGAGACAGAGACGGAGACAGAGGGAGAGACAGCGACAGAGACAGAGACAGAGACAGAGACAGAGACAGAGACAGAGACAGCGGCAGAGACAGGGACGGAGACAGAGACAGAGACACAGACAGAGACAGAGACAGAGACAGAGACAGAGACAGAGACAGAGACAGAGACAGAGACAGAGACAGAGACAGAGACAGATACAGAGAGAGAGAGACAGAGACACAGACAGAGACAGAGGTGCAGGAGACAAAGTCGGAGGCAGAGGTACAGGAGACAAAGACGGAGACAAGGACGGAGACAAAGACGGAGACAGAGACAGAGACGGGGACAGAGACAGAGACGGAGACAGGGACAGAGACAGAGAGAGAGACAGAGACAGAGACACAGACAGAGGCAGAGACACAGACAGAGGCACAGACATAGACAGAGAAAGAGACAGAGACAGAGGCAGAGACTGAGACTGACACAGAGACAGAGACAGAAACAGAGACGGAGACAAAGACCGAGACAGAGGCAGAGACACAGACAGAGACAGAGACAGAGACAGAGACAGAGACAGAGACAGAGACAGAGACAGAGACAGAGACGGAGACAGAGACAGAGACTGAGACGGAGACAGAGACAGCGGCAGAGACAGGGACGGAGACAGAGACAGAGACACAGACAGAGACAGAGACAGAGACAGAGACAGAGACAGAGACAGAGACAGAGACAGAGACAGAGACAGAGACAGAGTCAGAGACAGAGACACAGACAGAGACAGAGACAGAGACAGAGACAGAGACAGAGACAGAGACAGAGACAGAGACAGAGACAGAGACAGAGACAGAGACAGAGTCAGAGACAGAGACACAGACAGAGACAGAGACGGAGACAGAGGGAGAGACAGCGACAGAGACAGAGACAGAGACAGAGACAGAGACAGAGACAGAGACAGCGGCAGAGACAGGGACGGAGACAGAGACAGAGACACAGACAGAGACAGAGACAGAGACAGAGACAGAGACAGAGACAGAGACAGAGACAGAGACAGAGACAGAGACAGAGACAGAGGCAGAGGCAGAGACAGAGACAGAGACAGAGACAGAGGCAGAGACAGGGACAGAGACGGAGACAGAGACAGAGACGGAGACAGAGGCAGAGACAGAGCCAGGGACAGAGACGGAGACAGAGACAGAGGGAGAGACAGCGACAGAGACAGAGACAGAAACAGAGACAGAGACAGATACGCGGACAGAGACAGAGGCAGAGACAGAGACAGAGAGAGAGACGGAGACAGAGACAGAGACTGAGACGGAGACAGAGACAGCGGCAGAGGCAGGGACGGAGACAGAGACAGAGACAGAGGCAGAGGCAGAGACAGAGACAGAGACAGAGACAGAGGCAGAGACAGGGACAGAGACGGAGACAGAGACAGAGACGGAGACAGAGGCAGAGACAGAGCCAGGGACAGAGACAGAGATAGAGACAGAGACAGAGACAGAGACAGAGACAGAGACAGAGACAGAGACAGAGACAGAGACAGAGACAGAGACAGAGACAGAGACAGAGACAGAGACAGAGTCAGAGACAGAGACACAGACAGAGACAGAGACAGAGACAGAGACAGAGACAGAGACAGAGACAGAGACAGAGACAGAGACAGAGACAGAGACAGAGACAGAGACAGAGACGGAGACAGAGACAGAGACAGAGACAGAGTCAGAGACAGAGACACAGACAGAGACAGAGACGGAGACAGAGGGAGAGACAGCGACAGAGACAGAGACAGAGACAGAGACAGAGACAGAGACAGAGACAGAGACAGAGACAGAGACAGGGACAGAGACAGAAACGGAGACAGAGGCAGAGACAGAGCCATGGACAGAGACAGCGACAGAGACAGAGACAGAAACAGAGACGGAGACAAAGACCGAGACAGAGGCAGAGACACAGACAGAGACAGAGACAGAGACAGAGACAGAGACAGAGACAGAGACAGAGACAGAGACAGAGACAGAGACAGAGACGGAGACAGAGACAGAGACTGAGACGGAGACAGAGACAGCGGCAGAGACAGGGACGGAGACAGAGACAGAGACACAGACAGAGACAGAGACAGAGACAGAGACAGAGACAGAGACAGAGACAGAGACAGAGACAGAGACAGAGACAGAGACAGAGACAGAGACAGAGACAGAGACAGAGACAGAGTCAGAGGCAGAGACAGAGACACAGACAGAGACAGAGACAGAGACAGAGACAGAGACAGAGACAGAGACAGAGACAGAGACAGAGACAGAGACAGAGACAGAGTCAGAGACAGAGACACAGACAGAGACAGAGACGGAGACAGAGGGAGAGACAGCGACAGAGACAGAGACAGAGACAGAGACAGAGACAGAGACAGCGTCAGAGACAGGGACGGAGACAGAGACAGAGACACAGACAGAGACAGAGACAGAGACAGAGACAGAGACAGAGAGAGAGACAGAGACAGAGACAGAGACAGAGACAGAGACAGAGACAGAGACAGAGACAGAGACAGAGGCAGAGGCAGACACAGAGACAGAGACAGAGACAGAGGCAGAGACAGGGACAGAGACGGAGACAGAGGCAGAGACAGAGCCAGGGACAGAGACAGAGACAGAGACTGAGGGAGAGACAGCGACAGAGACAGAGACAGAGACAGAGACAGAGACAGAGACAGAGACAGAGACAGAGACAGAGACAGAGACAGAGACGGAGACAGAGACAGAGACAGAGACAGAGACAGAGACTGAGACAGAGACAGAGACAGAAACAGAGACAGAGACAGATACGGGGACAGAGACAGAGGCAGAGACAGCGACAGAGGCAGAGACAGAGACACAGACACAGACAGATACAGAGACAGAGACGGAGATAGAGACAGAGACAGAGACAGAGACGGAGACAGAGACGGAGGCAAAGACCGAGACAGAGACAGAGACGGAGACAGAGGCAGAGACGGAGCCAGGGACAGAGACGGAGACAGAGACAGAGGGAGAGACTGCGACAGAGACAGAGGCAGAAACAGAGACAGAGACAGATACGCGGACAGAGACAGAGGCAGAGACAGAGACAGAGAGAGAGACGGAGATAGAGACAGAGACTGAGACGGAGACAGAGACAGAGACAGAGACAGAGACAGAGACAGAGAAAGAGACAGAGACAGAGATAGAGACAGAGACAGAGACAGAGACAGAGACAGAGACAGAGACAGAGACAGAGACAGAGACAGAGACAGAGACAGAGGGAGAGACAGCGACAGAGACAGAGACAGAGACAGAGACAGAGACAGAGACAGAGACAGAGACAGAGACAGAGACAGAGACAGAGACAGAGTCAGAGACAGAGACACAGACAGAGACAGAGACGGAGACAGAGGGAGAGACAGCAACAGAGACAGAGACAGAGACAGAGACAGAGACAGAGACAGAGACAGCGTCAGAGACAGGGACGGAGACAGAGACAGAGACACAGACAGAGACAGAGACAGAGACAGAGACAGAGACAGAGACAGAGACAGAGACAGAGACAGAGACAGAGACAGAGACAGAGACAGAGGCAGAGGCAGAGACAGAGACAGAGACAGAGACAGAGGCAGAGACAGGGACAGAGACGGAGACAGAGGCAGAGACAGAGCCAGGGACAGAGACAGAGACAGAGACAGAGACTGAGGGAGAGACAGCGACAGAGACAGAGACAGAGACAGAGACAGAGACAGAGACAGAGACAGAGACAGAGACAGAGACGGAGACAGAGGCAGAGACGGAGCCAGGGACAGAGACGGAGACAGAGACAGAGGGAGAGACTGCGACAGAGACAGAGGCAGAAACAGAGACAGAGACAGATACGCGGACAGAGACAGAGGCAGAGACAGAGACAGAGAGAGAGACGGAGATAGAGACGGAGACTGAGACGGAGACAGAGACAGAGACAGAGACAGAGACAGAGACAGAGACAGAGACAGAGAAAGAGACAGAGACAGAGATAGAGACAGAGACAGAGACAGAGACAGAGACAGAGACAGAGACAGAGACAGAGACAGAGACAGAGACAGAGACAGAGACAGAGACAGAGACAGAGACAGAGACAGATACGGAGACAGAGGGAGAGACAGCGACAGAGACAGAGACAGAGACAGAGACAGAGACAGAGGCAGAGACACAGACAGAGACAGAGACAGAGACGGAGACAGAGGCAGAGACAGAGCCATGGACAGAGACAGAGACAGAGACAGAGACAGACGGAGAGACAGCGACAGAGACAGAGACAGAGACGGAGACAGAGACAGAGACAGAGACAGAGACAGAGACAGAGACAGAGACAGAGACAGAGACAGAGATAGAGACAGAGACAGAGACAGAGACAGAGACAGAGACAGAGACAGAGACAGAGACAGAGGCAGAAACAGAGACAGAGACAGATACGGGGACAGAGACAGAGGCAGAGACAGCGACAGAGGCAGAGACAGAGACATAGACACAGACAGATACAGAGACAGAGACGGAGATAGAGACAGAGACAGAGACCGAGTCGGAGACAGAGACGGAGACAAAGACCGAGACAGAGACAGAGACGGAGACAGAGGCAGAGACAGAGCCAGGGACAGAGACGGAGACAGAGACAGAGGGAGAGACAGCGACAGAGACAGAGACAGAAACAGAGACAGAGACAGATACGCGGACAGAGACAGAGACAGAGACAGAGACAGAGACAGAGACAGAGACAGAGACGGAGACAGAGGCAGAGACAGAGCCATGGACAGAGACAGAGACAGAGACAGACGGAGAGACAGCGACAGAGACAGGGACAGAGACGGAGACAGAGACAGAGACAGAGACAGAGACAGAGACAGAGACAGAGACAGAGACAGAGACAGAGACAGAGACAGAGACAGAGACAGAAACAGAGACAGAGACAGATACGGGGACAGAGACAGAGGCAGAGACAGCGACAGAGGCAGAGACAGAGACACAGACACAGACAGATACAGAGACAGAGACGGAGATAGAGACAGAGACAGAGCCAGGGACAGAGACAGAGACAGAGACTGAGGGAGAGACAGCGACAGAGACAGAGACAGAGACAGAGACAGAGACAGAGACAGAGACAGAGACAGAGACAGATACAGAGACAGAGACAGAGACAGAGACAGAGGCAGAGGCAGAGACAGAGACAGAGACAGAGACAGAGACAGAGACTGAGGGAGAGACAGCGACAGAGACAGAGACAGAGACAGAGACAGAGACAGAGACAAAGACAGAGACAGAGACAGAGACTGAGACGGAGACTGACACAGAGACAGAGACAGAAACAGAGACGGAGACAAAGACCGAGACAGAGGCAGAGACACAGGCAGAGACAGAGACAGAGACAATGGCAGAGAGGGAGACAGAGACAGAGACAGATGCAGATACAGACACAGAGACGGAGGCAGAGACAGAGACACAGACAGAGACAGAGACTGAGACAGAGTCAGAGACAGAGGCATAGAGAGAGACAGAGACAGAGACAGAGGCAGAGACAGGGACAGAGACAGAGACAGAGACAGAGACAGAGGCAGAGGCATAGACAGAGACAGAGACAGAGACAGAGGCAGAGACAGGGACAGAGACGGAGACAGAGGCAGAGACAGAGCCAGGGA
This sequence comes from Megachile willughbiella, assembly GCA_945859595.2. NCBI lineage: Eukaryota > Metazoa > Arthropoda > Insecta > Hymenoptera > Megachilidae > Megachile > Megachile willughbiella. The sequence goes on from CAMAOD020000263.1 coordinate 59,271, forward strand.
CAGAGACAGAGACAGAGACTGAGAGAGAGACAGCGACAGAGACAGAGACAGAGACAGAGACAGAGACAGAGACAGAGACAGAGACAGAGACAGAGACGGAGACAGAGACAGAGACAGAGACAGAGACAGAGACTGAGGCAGAGACAGAGACAGAAGCAGAGACAGAGACAGATACGGGGACAGAGACAGAGGCAGAGACAGCGACAGAGGCAGAGACAGAGACACAGACACAGACAGATACAGAGACAGAGACGGAGATAGAGACAGAGACAGAGACAGAGACGGAGACAGAGACGGAGACAAAGACCGAGACAGAGACAGAGACGGAGACAGAGGCAGAGACGGAGCCAGGGACAGAGACAGAGACCGAGGCAGAGACAGACACAAAAACAGAGACAGAGACAGATACGGGGACAGAGACAGAGGCAGAGACAGCGACAGAGGCAGAGACAGAGACACAGACATAGACAGATACAGAGTCGGAGACAGAGACAGAGACGGAGACAGAGGCAGAGACAGAGCCAGGGACAGAGACAGAGATAGAGACAGAGACAGAGACAGAGACAGAGACAGAGACATAGACAGAGACAGAGACAGAGACAGAGACAGAGACAGAGACAGAGACAGAGACAGAGACAGAGTCAGAGACAGAGACACAGACAGAGACAGAGACAGAGACAGAGACAGAGACAGAGACAGAGACAGAGACAGAGACAGAGACAGAGACAGAGACAGAGACGGAGACAGAGACAGAGACAGAGACAGAGTCAGAGACAGAGACACAGACAGAGACAGAGACGGAGACAGAGGGAGAGACAGCGACAGAGACAGAGACAGAGACAGAGACAGAGACAGAGACAGAGACAGAGACAGAGACAGAGACAGGGACAGAGACAGAAACGGAGACAGAGGCAGAGACAGAGCCATGGACAGAGACAGCGACAGAGACAGAGACAGAAACAGAGACGGAGACAAAGACCGAGACAGAGGCAGAGACACAGACAGAGACAGAGACAGAGACAGAGACAGAGACAGAGACAGAGACAGAGACAGAGACAGAGACAGAGACAGAGACGGAGACAGAGACAGAGACTGAGACGGAGACAGAGACAGCGGCAGAGACAGGGACGGAGACAGAGACAGAGACACAGACAGAGACAGAGACAGAGACAGAGACAGAGACAGAGACAGAGACAGAGACAGAGACAGAGACAGAGACAGAGACAGAGACAGAGACAGAGACAGAGACAGAGACAGAGTCAGAGGCAGAGACAGAGACACAGACAGAGACAGAGACAGAGACAGAGACAGAGACAGAGACAGAGACAGAGACAGAGACAGAGACAGAGACAGAGACAGAGTCAGAGACAGAGACACAGACAGAGACAGAGACGGAGACAGAGGGAGAGACAGCGACAGAGACAGAGACAGAGACAGAGACAGAGACAGAGACAGCGTCAGAGACAGGGACGGAGACAGAGACAGAGACACAGACAGAGACAGAGACAGAGACAGAGACAGAGACAGAGAGAGAGACAGAGACAGAGACAGAGACAGAGACAGAGACAGAGACAGAGACAGAGACAGAGACAGAGGCAGAGGCAGACACAGAGACAGAGACAGAGACAGAGGCAGAGACAGGGACAGAGACGGAGACAGAGGCAGAGACAGAGCCAGGGACAGAGACAGAGACAGAGACTGAGGGAGAGACAGCGACAGAGACAGAGACAGAGACAGAGACAGAGACAGAGACAGAGACAGAGACAGAGACAGAGACAGAGACAGAGACGGAGACAGAGACAGAGACAGAGACAGAGACAGAGACTGAGACGGAGACAGAGACAGAAACAGAGACAGAGACAGATACGGGGACAGAGACAGAGGCAGAGACAGCGACAGAGGCAGAGACAGAGACACAGACACAGACAGATACAGAGACAGAGACGGAGATAGAGACAGAGACAGAGACAGAGACGGAGACAGAGACGGAGGCAAAGACCGAGACAGAGACAGAGACGGAGACAGAGGCAGAGACGGAGCCAGGGACAGAGACGGAGACAGAGACAGAGGGAGAGACTGCGACAGAGACAGAGGCAGAAACAGAGACAGAGACAGATACGCGGACAGAGACAGAGGCAGAGACAGAGACAGAGAGAGAGACGGAGATAGAGACAGAGACTGAGACGGAGACAGAGACAGAGACAGAGACAGAGACAGAGACAGAGAAAGAGACAGAGACAGAGATAGAGACAGAGACAGAGACAGAGACAGAGACAGAGACAGAGACAGAGACAGAGACAGAGACAGAGACAGAGACAGAGACAGAGGGAGAGACAGCGACAGAGACAGAGACAGAGACAGAGACAGAGACAGAGACAGAGACAGAGACAGAGACAGAGACAGAGACAGAGACAGAGTCAGAGACAGAGACACAGACAGAGACAGAGACGGAGACAGAGGGAGAGACAGCGACAGAGACAGAGACAGAGACAGAGACAGAGACAGAGACAGCGTCAGAGACAGGGACGGAGACAGAGACAGAGACACAGACAGAGACAGAGACAGAGACAGAGACAGAGACAGAGACAGAGACAGAGACAGAGACAGAGACAGAGACAGAGACAGAGACAGGGGCAGAGGCAGAGACAGAGACAGAGACAGAGACAGAGGCAGAGACAGGGACAGAGACGGAGACAGAGGCAGAGACAGAGCCAGGGACAGAGACAGAGACAGAGACAGAGACTGAGGGAGAGACAGCGACAGAGACAGAGACAGAGACAGAGACAGAGACAGAGACAGAGACAGAGACAGAGACAGAGACGGAGACAGAGGCAGAGACGGAGCCAGGGACAGAGACGGAGACAGAGACAGAGGGAGAGACTGCGACAGAGACAGAGGCAGAAACAGAGACAGAGACAGATACGCGGACAGAGACAGAGGCAGAGACAGAGACAGAGAGAGAGACGGAGATAGAGACGGAGACTGAGACGGAGACAGAGACAGAGACAGAGACAGAGACAGAGACAGAGACAGAGAAAGAGACAGAGACAGAGATAGAGACAGAGACAGAGACAGAGACAGAGACAGAGACAGAGACAGAGACAGAGACAGAGACAGAGACAGAGACAGAGACAGAGACAGAGACAGAGACAGAGACAGATACGGAGACAGAGGGAGAGACAGCGACAGAGACAGAGACAGAGACAGAGACAGAGACAGAGACAGAGACAGAGACACAGACAGAGACAGAGACAGAGACGGAGACAGAGGCAGAGACAGAGCCATGGACAGAGACAGAGACAGAGACAGAGACAGACGGAGAGACAGCGACAGAGACAGAGACAGAGACGGAGACAGAGACAGAGACAGAGACAGAGACAGAGACAGAGACAGAGACAGAGACAGAGACAGAGATAGAGACAGAGACAGAGACAGAGACAGAGACAGAGACAGAGACAGAGACAGAGACAGAGGCAGAAACAGAGACAGAGACAGATACGGGGACAGAGACAGAGGCAGAGACAGCGACAGAGGCAGAGACAGAGACATAGACACAGACAGATACAGAGACAGAGACGGAGATAGAGACAGAGACAGAGACCGAGTCGGAGACAGAGACGGAGACAAAGACCGAGACAGAGACAGAGACGGAGACAGAGGCAGAGACAGAGCCAGGGACAGAGACGGAGACAGAGACAGAGGGAGAGACAGCGACAGAGGCAGAGACAGAAACAGAGACAGAGACAGATACGCGGACAGAGACAGAGACAGAGACAGAGACAGAGACAGAGACAGAGACAGAGACGGAGACAGAGGCAGAGACAGAGCCATGGACAGAGACAGAGACAGAGACAGACGGAGAGACAGCGACAGAGACAGGGACAGAGACGGAGACAGAGACAGAGACAGAGACAGAGACAGAGACAGAGACAGAGACAGAGACAGAGACAGAGACAGAGACAGAGACAGAGACAGAGACAGAGACAGAAACAGAGACAGAGACAGATACGGGGACAGAGACAGAGGCAGAGACAGCGACAGAGGCAGAGACAGAGACACAGACACAGACAGATACAGAGACAGAGACGGAGATAGAGACAGAGACAGAGCCAGGGACAGAGACAGAGACAGAGACTGAGGGAGAGACAGCGACAGAGACAGAGACAGAGACAGAGACAGAGACAGAGACAGAGACAGAGACAGAGACAGAGACAGATACAGAGACAGAGACAGAGACAGAGACAGAGGCAGAGGCAGAGACAGAGACAGAGACAGAGACAGAGACAGAGACTGAGGGAGAGACAGCGACAGAGACAGAGACAGAGACAGAGACAGAGACAGAGACAAAGACAGAGACAGAGACAGAGACTGAGACGGAGACTGACACAGAGACAGAGACAGAAACAGAGACGGAGACAAAGACCGAGACAGAGGCAGAGACACAGGCAGAGACAGAGACAGAGACAATGGCAGAGAGGGAGACAGAGACAGAGACAGATGCAGATACAGACACAGAGACGGAGGCAGAGACAGAGACACAGACAGAGACAGAGACTGAGACAGAGTCAGAGACAGAGGCATAGAGAGAGACAGAGACAGAGACAGAGGCAGAGACAGGGACAGAGACAGAGACAGAGACAGAGACAGAGACAGAGACAGAGGCAGAGGCAGAGACAGAGACAGAGACAGAGACAGAGGCAGAGACAGGGACAGAGACGGAGACAGAGACAGAGACGGAGACAGAGGCAGAGACAGAGCCAGGGACAGAGACGGAGACAGAGACAGAGGGAGAGACACAGACAGAGGCACAGACATAGACAGAGAAAGAGACAGAGACAGAGGCAGAGACTGAGACTGACACAGAGACAGAGACAGAAACAGAGACGGAGACAAAGACCGAGACAGAGGCAGAGACACAGACAGAGACAGAGACAGAGACAGAGACAGAGACAGAGACAGAGACAGAGACAGAGACAGAGACAGAGACAGAGACAGAGACGGAGACAGAGACAGAGACTGAGACGGAGACAGAGACAGCGGCAGAGACAGGGACGGAGACAGAGACAGAGACACAGACAGAGACAGAGACAGGGACAGAGACAGAGACAGAGACAGAGACAGAGACAGAGACAGAGACAGAGACAGAGACAGAGACAGAGTCAGAGACAGAGACACAGACAGAGACAGAGACAGAGACAGAGACAGAGACAGAGACAGAGACAGAGACAGAGACAGAGACAGAGACAGAGACTGAGACGGAGACAGAGACAGCGGCAGAGACAGAGACAGAGACAGAGACAGAGACAGAGACAGAGACAGAGACGGAGACCGAGACAGAGACAGAGACAGAGTCAGAGACAGAGACACAGACAGAGACAGAGACGGAGACAGAGGGAGAGACAGCGACAGAGACAGAGACAGAGACAGAGACAGAGACAGAGGCAGTGACAGAGACAGAGACAGAAACGGAGACAGACGCAGAGACAGAGCCAGGGACAGAGACGGAGACAGAGACAGAGACAGAGGCAGAGACAGAGATACAGACCGAGGAAGACACAGAGACAGATACAGAGCGAGAGACAGAGACACAGACAGAGACAGAGGGGCAGGAGACAAAGTCGGAGGCAGAGGTACAGGAGACAAAGACGGAGACAAGGACGGAAACAAAGACGGAGACAGAGACAGAGACGGGGACAGAGACAGAGACGGAGACAGGGACAGAGACAGAGAGAGAGACAGAGACAGAGACACAGACAGAGGCAGAGACAGAGACAGGAAAGAGACAGAGACAGAGGCAGAGACTGAGACTGACACAGAGACAGAGACAGAAACAGAGACGGAGACAAAGACCGAGACAGAGGCAGAGACACAGACAGAGACAGAGACAGAGACAGAGACAGAGACGGAGACAAAGACCGAGACAGAGGCAGAGACACAGACAGAGACAGAGACAGAGACAGAGGCAGATACAGACACAGAGACGGAGGCAGAGACAGAGACACAGACAGAGACAGAGACGGAGACAGAGACTGAGACAGAGACAGAGACAGAGACAGAGACAGAGACAGGGACAGAGACAGAGACAGAGACAGAGACAGAGACAGAGACAGAGACAGAGACAGAGACAGGGACAGAGACAGAGTCAGAGACAGAGACACAGACAGAGACAGAGACAGAGACAGAGACAGAGACAGAGACAGAGACAGAGACAGAGACACAGACAGAGACAGAGACAGAGACAGAGACAGAGACAGAGACTGAGGGAGAGACAGCGACAGAGACAGAGACAGAGACAGAGACAGAGACAGAGACAGATACAGAGACAGAGACAGAGACAGAGACAGAGACAGAGACAGAGACGGAGACAGAGACAGAGAGAGAGACAGAGACAGAGACAGAGACAGAGGCAGAGACAGGGACAGAGACGGAGACAGAGGCAGAGACAGAGCCAGGGACAGAGACAGAGACAGAGACTGAGGGAGAGACAGCGACAGAGACAGAGACAGAGACAGAGACAGAGACAGAGACAGAGACAGAGACAGAGACAGAGACAGAGACAGAGACAGATACAGAGACAGAGACAGAGACAGAGACAGAGGCAGAGGCAGAGACAGAGACAGAGACAGAGACAGAGACAGAGACTGAGACTGAGGGAGAGACAGCGACAGAGACAGAGACAGAGACAGAGACAGAGACAGAGACAAAGACAGAGACAGAGACAGAGACTGAGACGGAGACTGACACAGAGACAGAGACAGAAACAGAGACGGAGACAAAGACCGAGACAGAGGCAGAGACACAGGCAGAGACAGAGACAGAGACAATGGCAGAGAGGGAGACAGAGACAGAGACAGATGCAGATACAGACACAGAGACGGAGGCAGAGACAGAGACACAGACAGAGACAGAGACTGAGACAGAGTCAGAGACAGAGGCATAGAGAGAGACAGAGACAGAGACAGAGGCAGAGACAGGGACAGAGACGGAGACAGAGGCAGAGACAGAGCCAGGGACAGAGACAGAGACAGAGACTGAGAGAGAGACAGCGACAGAGACAGAGACAGAGACAGAGACAGAGACAGAGACAGAGACAGAGACAGAGACGGAGACAGAGACAGAGACAGAGACAGAGACAGAGACAGAGACAGAAGCAGAGACAGAGACAGATACGGGGACAGAGACAGAGGCAGAGACAGCGACAGAGGCAGAGACAGAGACACAGACACAGACAGATACAGAGACAGAGACGGAGATAGAGACAGAGACAGAGACAGAGACGGAGACAGAGACGGAGACAAAGACCGAGACAGAGACAGAGACGGAGACAGAGGCAGAGACGGAGCCAGGGACAGAGACAGAGACCGAGGCAGAGACAGACACAGAAACAGAGACAGAGACAGATACGGGGACAGAGACAGAGGCAGAGACAGCGACAGAGGCAGAGACAGAGACACAGACATAGACAGATACAGAGACAGAGACGGAGATAGAGACAGAGACACAGACAGAGACGGAGACAGAGACGGAGACAAAGACCGGGACAGAGACAGAGACGGAGACAGAGGCAGAGACGGAGCCAGGGACAGAGACGGAGACAGAGACAGAGACAGAGACAGAAACAGAGACAGAGACAGAGACAGAGACAGAGACAGAAACAGAGACAGAGACAGAGACAGAGACAGAGACAGAGGCAGAGACAGAGACAGAGACAGAGACAGAGACAGATACAGAGAGAGAGAGACAGAGACACAGACAGAGACAGAGGTGCAGGAGACAAAGTCGGAGGCAGAGGTACAGGAGACAAAGACGGAGACAAGGACGGAGACAAAGACGGAGACAGAGACAGAGACGGGGACAGAGACAGAGACGGAGACAGGGACAGAGACAGAGAGAGAGACAGAGACAGAGACACAGACAGAGGCAGAGACACAGACAGAGGCACAGACATAGACAGAGAAAGAGACAGAGACAGAGGCAGAGACTGAGACTGACACAGAGACAGAGACAGAAACAGAGACGGAGACAAAGACCGAGACAGAGGCAGAGACACAGACAGAGACAGAGACAGAGACAGAGACAGAGACAGAGACAGAGACAGAGACAGAGACAGAGACGGAGACAGAGACAGAGACTGAGACGGAGACAGAGACAGCGGCAGAGACAGGGACGGAGACAGAGACAGAGACACAGACAGAGACAGAGACAGAGACAGAGACAGAGACAGAGACAGAGACAGAGTCAGAGACAGAGACACAGACAGAGACAGAGACAGAGACAGAGACAGAGACAGAGACAGAGACAGAGACAGAGACAGAGACAGAGACAGAGACAGAGACAGAGACAGAGTCAGAGACAGAGACACAGACAGAGACAGAGACGGAGACAGAGGGAGAGACAGCGACAGAGACAGAGACAGAGACAGAGACAGAGACAGAGACAGAGACAGCGGCAGAGACAGGGACGGAGACAGAGACAGAGACACAGACAGAGACAGAGACAGAGACAGAGACAGACACAGAGACAGAGACAGAGACAGAGACAGAGACAGAGACAGAGACAGAGACAGAGACAGAGGCAGAGGCAGAGACAGAGACAGAGACAGAGACAGAGGCAGAGACAGGGACAGAGACGGAGACAGAGACAGAGACGGAGACAGAGGCAGAGACAGAGCCAGGGACAGAGACGGAGACAGAGACAGAGGGAGAGACAGAGACAGAGACAGAGTCGGAGACAGAGACGGAGACAAAGACCGAGACAGAGACAGAGACGGAGACAGAGGCAGAGACAGAGCCAGGGACAGAGACGGAGACAGAGACAGAGGGAGAGACAGCGACAGAGACAGAGACAGAAACAGAGACAGAGACAGATACGCGGACAGAGACAGAGACAGAGACAGAGACAGAGACAGAGACAGAGACAGAGACAGAGACGGAGACAGAGGCAGAGACAGAGCCATGGACAGAGACAGAGACAGAGACAGACGGAGAGACAGCGACAGAGACAGGGACAGAGACGGAGACAGAGACAGAGACAGAGACAGAGACAGAGACAGAGACAGAGACAGAGACAGAGACAGAGACAGAGACAGAGACAGAAACAGAGACAGAGACAGATACGGGGACATAGACAGAGGCAGAGACAGCGACAGAGGCAGAGACAGAGACACAGACACAGACAGATACAGAGACAGAGACGGAGATAGAGACAGAGACAGAGACAGAGTCGGAGACAGAGACGGAGACAAAGACCGAGACAGAGAGAGAGACGGAGACAGAGGCAGAGACAGAGCCAGGGACAGAGACGGAGACAGAGACAGAGGGAGAGACAGCGACAGAGACAGAGACAGAAACAGAGACAGAGACAGATACGCGGACAGAGACAGAGGCAGAGACAGAGACAGAGAGAGAGACGGAGACAGAGACAGAGACTGAGACGGAGACAGAGACAGCGGCAGAGGCAGGGACGGAGACAGAGACAGGGACACAGACAGAGACAGAGACAGAGACAGAGACAGAGACAGAGACAGAGACAGAGAGAGAGACAGAGACAGAGACACAGACAGAGGCAGAGACACAGACAGAGGCACAGACATAGACAGAGAAAGAGACAGAGACAGAGACAGAGGCAGAGACTGAGACTGACACAGAGACAGAGACAGAAACAGAGACGGAGACAAAGACCGAGACAGAGGCAGAGACACAGACAGAGACAGAGACAGAGACAGAGACAGAGACAGAGACAGAGACAGAGACAGAGACGGAGACAGAGACAGAGACTGAGACGGAGACAGAGACAGCGGCAGAGACAGGGACGGAGACAGAGACAGAGACACAGACAGAGACAGAGACAGAGACAGAGACAGAGACAGAGACAGAGACAGAGACAGAGACAGCGACAGAGACAGAGTCAGAGACAGAGACACAGACAGAGACAGAGACAGAGACAGAGACAGAGACAGAGACAGAGACAGAGACAGAGACAGAGACAGAGACAGAGACACAGACAGAGACAGAGACAGAGACAGAGACAGAGACAGAGACTGAGGGAGAGACAGCGACAGAGACAGAGACAGAGACAGAGACAGAGACAGAGACAGAGACAGATACAGAGAGAGAGAGACAGAGACACAGACAGAGACAGAGGTGCAGGAGACAAAGTCGGAGGCAGAGGTACAGGAGACAAAGACGGAGACAAGGACGGAGACAAAGTCGGAGACAGAGACAGAGACGGGGACAGAGACAGAGACGGAGACAGGGACAGAGACAGAGAGAGAGACAGAGACAGAGACACAGACAGAGGCAGAGACACAGACAGAGGCACAGACATAGACAGAGAAAGAGACAGAGACAGAGGCAGAGACTGAGACTGACACAGAGACCGAGACAGAAACAGAGACGGAGACAAAGACCGAGACAGAGGCAGAGACACAGACAGAGACAGAGACAGAGACAGAGACAGAGACAGAGACAGAGACAGAGACAGAGACAGAGACGGAGACAGAGACAGAGACTGAGACGGAGACAGAGACAGCGGCAGAGACAGGGACGGAGACAGAGACAGAGACACAGACAGAGACAGAGACAGAGACAGAGACAGAGACAGAGACAAAGACAGAGACAGAGTCAGAGATAGAGACACAGACAGAGACAGAGACAGAGACAGAGACAGAGACAGAGACAGAGACAGAGACAGAGACAGAGACAGAGACAGAGACAGAGACAGAGACAGAGACAGAGACAGAGACACAGACAGAGACAGAGACGGAGACAGAGGGAGAGACAGCGACAGAGACAGAGACAGAGACAGAGACAGAGACAGAGACAGAGACAGCGGCAGAGACAGGGACGGAGACAGAGACAGAGACACAGACAGAGACAGAGACAGAGACAGAGACAGAGACAGAGACAGAGACAGAGACAGAGACAGAGACAGAGACAGAGACAGAGACAGAGGCAGAGGCAGAGACAGAGACAGAGACAGAGACAGAGGCAGAGACAGGGACAGAGACGGAGACAGAGACAGAGACGGAGACAGAGGCAGAGACAGAGCCAGGGACAGAGACGGAGACAGAGACAGAGGGAGAGACAGCGACAGAGACAGAGACAGAAACAGAGACAGAGACAGATACGCGGACAGAGACAGAGGCAGAGACAGAGACAGAGAGAGAGACGGAGACAGAGACAGAGACTGAGACGGAGACAGAGACAGCGGCAGAGGCAGGGACGGAGACAGAGACAGAGACAGAGGCAGAGGCAGAGACAGAGACAGAGACAGAGACAGAGGCAGAGACAGGGACAGAGACGGAGACAGAGACAGAGACGGAGACAGAGGCAGAGACAGAGCCAGGGACAGAGACAGAGATAGAGACAGAGACAGAGACAGAGACAGAGACAGAGACAGAGACAGAGACAGAGACAGGGACAGAGACAGAGACAGAGACAGAGACAGAGTCAGAGACAGAGACACAGACAGAGACAGAGACAGAGACAGAGACAGAGACAGAGACAGAGACAGAGACAGAGACAGAGACAGAGACAGAGACAGAGACAGAGACGGAGACAGAGACAGAGACAGAGACAGAGTCAGAGACAGAGACACAGACAGAGACAGAGACGGAGACAGAGGGAGAGACAGCGACAGAGACAGAGACAGAGACAGAGACAGAGACAGAGACAGAGACAGAGACAGAGACAGAGACAGAGACAGAGACAGAGACAGAGACAGAGACAGAAACGGAGACAGAGGCAGAGACAGAGCCATGGACAGAGACAGCGACAGAGACAGAGACAGAAACAGAGACGGAGACAAAGACCGAGACAGAGGCAGAGACACAGACAGAGACAGAGACAGAGACAGAGACAGAGACAGAGACAGAGACAGAGACAGAGACAGAGACAGAGACAGAGACGGAGACAGAGACAGAGACTGAGACGGAGACAGAGACAGCGGCAGAGACAGGGACGGAGACAGAGACAGAGACACAGACAGAGACAGAGACAGAGACAGAGACAGAGACAGAGACAGAGACAGAGACAGAGACAGAGACAGAGACAGAGACAGAGTCAGAGGCAGAGACAGAGACACAGACAGAGACAGAGACAGAGACAGAGACAGAGACAGAGACAGAGACAGAGACAGAGACAGAGACAGAGACAGAGACAGAGACAGAGACAGAGTCAGAGACAGAGACACAGACAGAGACAGAGACGGAGACAGAGGGAGAGACAGCGACAGAGACAGAGACAGAGACAGAGACAGAGACAGAGACAGCGTCAGAGACAGGGACGGAGACAGAGACAGAGACATAGAGACATTGGCACGGAGGCAGGGATGCAGAGACAGAGACAAAGGGACCGAGTCAGAGACAGAAACAGAGACAGAGACGGAGACAGAGGCAGAGACAGAGACAGAGACAGAGACAGAGACAGAGGCAGTGACAGAGACAGAGACAGAGACGGAGACAGACGCAGAGACAGGGACAGAGACAGGGACAGAGACAGAGTCAGAGACAGAGACACAGACAGAGACAGAGACAGAGACAGAGACAGAGACAGAGACAGAGACAGAGACAGAGACAGAGACAGAGACACAGACAGAGACAGAGACAGAGACAGAGACAGAGACAGAGACTGAGGGAGAGACAGCGACAGAGACAGAGACAGAGACAGAGACAGAGACAGAGACAGATACAGAGACAGAGACAGAGACAGAGACAGAGACAGAGACAGAGACGGAGACAGAGACAGAGAGAGAGACAGAGACGGAGACAGAGGCAGAGACAGAGCCAGGGACAGAGACAGAGACAGAGACTGAGGGAGAGACAGCGACAGAGACAGAGACAGAGACAGAGACAGAGACAGAGACAGAGACAGAGACAGAGACAGAGACAGAGACAGATACAGAGACAGAGACAGAGACAGAGACAGAGGCAGAGGCAGAGACAGAGACAGAGACAGAGACAGAGACAGAGACTGAGGGAGAGACAGCGACAGAGACAGAGACAGAGACAGAGACAGAGACAGAGACAGAGACAAAGACAGAGACAGAGACAGAGACTGAGACGGAGACTGACACAGAGACAGAGACAGAAACAGAGACGGAGACAAAGACCGAGACAGAGGCAGAGACACAGACAGAGACAGAGACAGAGACAGAGACAGAGACAGAGACAGAGACAGAGACAGAGACAGAGACAGAGACGGAGACAGAGACAGAGACTGAGACGGAGACAGAGACAGCGGCAGAGACAGGGACGGAGACAGAGACAGAGACACAGACAGAGACAGAGACAGAGACAGAGACAGAGACAGAGACAGAGACAGAGACAGAGACAGAGACAGAGACAGAGACAGAGACAGAGTCAGAGACAGAGACACAGACAGAGACAGAGACAGAGACAGAGACAGAGACAGAGACAGAGACAGAGACAGAGACAGAGACAGAGACAGAGACAGAGACAGAGACAGAGACAGAGACAGAGTCAGAGACAGAGACACAGACAGAGACAGAGACGGAGACAGAGGGAGAGACAGCGACAGAGACAGAGACAGAGACAGAGACAGAGACAGAGACAGAGACAGCGGCAGAGACAGGGACGGAGACAGAGACAGAGACACAGACAGAGACAGAGACAGAGACAGAGACAGAGACAGAGACAGAGACAGAGACAGAGACAGAGACAGAGACAGAGACAGAGACAGAGACAGAGACAGAGGCAGAGGCAGAGACAGAGACAGAGACAGAGACAGAGGCAGAGACAGGGACAGAGACGGAGACAGAGACAGAGACGGAGACAGAGGCAGAGACAGAGCCAGGGACAGAGACGGAGACAGAGACAGAGGGAGAGACAGCGACAGAGACAGAGACAGAAACAGAGACAGAGACAGATACGCGGACAGAGACAGAGGCAGAGACAGAGACAGAGAGAGAGACAGAGACAGAGACAGAGACAGAGACGGAGACAGAGACGGAGCCAGGGACAGAGACAGAGACCGAGGCAGAGACAGACACAGAAACAGAGACAGAGACAGATACGGGGACAGAGACAGAGGCAGAGACAGCGACAGAGGCAGAGACAGAGACACAGACATAGACAGATACAGAGACAGAGACGGAGATAGAGACAGAGACACAGACAGAGACGGAGACAGAGACGGAGACAAAGACCGGGACAGAGACAGAGACGGAGACAGAGGCAGAGACGGAGCCAGGGACAGAGACGGAGACAGAGACAGAGACAGAGACAGAAACAGAGACAGAGACAGAGACAGAGACAGAAACAGAGACAGAGACAGAGACAGAGACAGAGACAGAGGCAGAGACAGAGACAGAGACAGAGACAGAGACAGATACAGAGAGAGAGAGACAGAGACACAGACAGAGACAGAGGTGCAGGAGACAAAGTCGGAGGCAGAGGTACAGGAGACAAAGACGGAGACAAGGACGGAGACAAAGACGGAGACAGAGACAGAGACGGGGACAGAGACAGAGACGGAGACAGGGACAGAGACAGAGAGAGAGACAGAGACAGAGACACAGACAGAGGCAGAGACACAGACAGAGGCACAGACATAGACAGAGAAAGAGACAGAGACAGAGGCAGAGACTGAGACTGACACAGAGACAGAGACAGAAACAGAGACGGAGACAAAGACCGAGACAGAGGCAGAGACACAGACAGAGACAGAGACAGAGACAGAGACAGAGACAGAGACAGAGACAGAGACAGAGACAGAGACGGAGACAGAGACAGAGACTGAGACGGAGACAGAGACAGCGGCAGAGACAGGGACGGAGACAGAGACAGAGACACAGACAGAGACAGAGACAGAGACAGAGACAGAGACAGAGACAGAGACAGAGACAGAGACAGAGACAGAGACAGAGACAGAGACAGAGTCAGAGACAGAGACACAGACAGAGACAGAGACAGAGACAGAGACAGAGACAGAGACAGAGACAGAGACAGAGACAGAGACAGAGACAGAGACAGAGACAGAGTCAGAGACAGAGACACAGACAGAGACAGAGACGGAGACAGAGGGAGAGACAGCGACAGAGACAGAGACAGAGACAGAGACAGAGACAGAGACAGAGACAGCGGCAGAGACAGGGACGGAGACAGAGACAGAGACACAGACAGAGACAGAGACAGAGACAGAGACAGAGACAGAGACAGAGACAGAGACAGAGACAGAGACAGAGACAGAGACAGAGACAGAGGCAGAGGCAGAGACAGAGACAGAGACAGAGACAGAGGCAGAGACAGGGACAGAGACGGAGACAGAGACAGAGACGGAGACAGAGGCAGAGACAGAGCCAGGGACAGAGACGGAGACAGAGACAGAGGGAGAGACAGCGACAGAGACAGAGACAGAAACAGAGACAGAGACAGATACGCGGACAGAGACAGAGGCAGAGACAGAGACAGAGAGAGAGACGGAGACAGAGACAGAGACTGAGACGGAGACAGAGACAGCGGCAGAGGCAGGGACGGAGACAGAGAGAGAGACAGAGGCAGAGGCAGAGACAGAGACAGAGACAGAGACAGAGGCAGAGACAGGGACAGAGACGGAGACAGAGACAGAGACGGAGACAGAGGCAGAGACAGAGCCAGGGACAGAGACAGAGATAGAGACAGAGACAGAGACAGAGACAGAGACAGAGACAGAGACAGAGACAGAGACAGAGACAGAGACAGAGACAGAGACAGAGACAGAGACAGAGTCAGAGACAGAGACACAGACAGAGACAGAGACAGAGACAGAGACAGAGACAGAGACAGAGACAGAGACAGAGACAGAGACAGAGACAGAGACAGAGTCAGAGACAGAGACACAGACAGAGACAGAGACGGAGACAGAGGGAGAGACAGCGACAGAGACAGAGACAGAGACAGAGACAGAGACAGAGACAGAGACAGAGACAGAGACAGAGACAGAGACAGGGACAGAGACAGAAACGGAGACAGAGGCAGAGACAGAGCCATGGACAGAGACAGCGACAGAGACAGAGACAGAAACAGAGACGGAGACAAACACCGAGACAGAGGCAGAGACACAGACAGAGACAGAGACAGAGACAGAGACAGAGACAGAGACAGAGACAGAGACAGAGACAGAGACAGAGACGGAGACAGAGACAGAGACTGAGACGGAGACAGAGACAGCGGCAGAGACAGGGACGGAGACAGAGACAGAGACACAGACAGAGACAGAGACAGAGACAGAGACAGAGACAGAGACAGAGACAGAGACAGAGACAGAGACAGAGACAGAGACAGAGACAGAGACAGAGACAGAGACAGAGACAGAGTCAGAGGCAGAGACAGAGACACAGACAGAGACAGAGACAGAGACAGAGACAGAGACAGAGACAGAGACAGAGACAGAGACAGAGACAGAGACAGAGACAGAGACAGAGTCAGAGACAGAGACACAGACAGAGACAGAGACGGAGACAGAGGGAGAGACAGCGACAGAGACAGAGACAGAGACAGAGACAGAGACAGAGACAGCGTCAGAGACAGGGACGGAGACAGAGACAGAGACACAGACAGAGACAGAGACAGAGACAGAGACAGAGACAGAGACAGAGACAGAGACAGAGACAGAGACAGAGACAGAGACAGAGACAGAGACAGAGACAGAGACAGAGGCAGAGGCAGACACAGAGACAGAGACAGAGACAGAGGCAGAGACAGGGACAGAGACGGAGACAGAGGCAGAGACAGAGCCAGGGACAGAGACAGAGACAGAGACTGAGGGAGAGACAGCGACAGAGACAGAGACAGAGACAGAGACAGAGACAGAGACAGAGACAGAGACAGAGACAGAGACAGAGACAGAGACAGAGGCAGAGACAGAGACGGAGACAGAGACAGAGACAGAGACAGAGACAGAGACTGAGACAGAGACAGAGACAGAAACAGAGACAGAGACAGATACGGGGACAGAGACAGAGGCAGAGACAGCGACAGAGGCAGAGACAGAGACACAGACACAGACAGATACAGAGACAGAGACGGAGATAGAGACAGAGACAGAGACAGAGACGGAGACAGAGACGGAGGCAAAGACCGAGACAGAGACAGAGACGGAGACAGAGGCAGAGACAGAGACAGAGACAGAGACAGAGACAGAGACAGAGACAGAGACAGAGACAGAGACGGAGACAGAGACAGAGACGGAGACAAACACCGAGACAGAGGCAGAGACACAGACAGAGACAGAGACAGAGACAGAGACAGAGACAGAGACAGAGACAGAGACAGAGACAGAGACAGAGACAGAGACAGAGACAGAGACAGAGACAGAGACAGAGACAGAGACAGAGACAGAGACAGAGACGGAGCCAGGGACAGAGACGGAGACAGAGACAGAGGGAGAGACTGCGACAGAGACAGAGGCAGAAACAGAGACAGAGACAGATACGCGGACAGAGACAGAGGCAGAGACAGAGACAGAGAGAGAGACGGAGATAGAGACAGAGACTGAGACGGAGACAGAGACAGAGACAGAGACAGAGACAGAGACAGAGAAAGAGACAGAGACAGAGATAGAGACAGAGACAGAGACAGAGACAGAGACAGAGACAGAGACAGAGACAGAGACAGAGACAGAGACAGAGACAGAGGGAGAGACAGCGACAGAGACAGAGACAGAGACAGAGACAGAGACAGAGACAGAGACAGAGACAGAGACAGAGACAGAGACAGAGACAGAGTCAGAGACAGAGACACAGACAGAGACAGAGACGGAGACAGAGGGAGAGACAGCGACAGAGACAGAGACAGAGACAGAGACAGAGACAGAGACAGAGACAGCGTCAGAGACAGGGACGGAGACAGAGACAGAGACACAGACAGAGACAGAGACAGAGACAGAGACAGAGACAGAGACAGAGACAGAGACAGAGACAGAGACAGAGACAGAGACAGAGACAGAGGCAGAGGCAGAGACAGAGACAGAGACAGAGACAGAGGCAGAGACAGGGACAGAGACGGAGACAGAGGCAGAGACAGAGCCAGGGACAGAGACAGAGACAGAGACAGAGACTGAGGGAGAGACAGCGACAGAGACAGAGACAGAGACAGAGACAGAGACAGAGACAGAGACAGAGACAGAGACAGAGACAGAGACGGAGACAGAGGCAGAGAAGGAGCCAGGGACAGAGACGGAGACAGAGACAGAGGGAGAGACTGCGACAGAGACAGAGGCAGAAACAGAGACAGAGACAGATACGCGGACAGAGACAGAGGCAGAGACAGAGACAGAGAGAGAGACGGAGATAGAGACAGAGACTGAGACGGAGACAGAGACAGAGACAGAGACAGAGACAGAGACAGAGACAGAGAAAGAGACAGAGACAGAGATAGAGACAGAGACAGAGACAGAGACAGAGACAGAGACAGAGACAGAGACAGAGACAGAGACAGAGACAGAGACAGAGACAGAGACAGAGACAGATACGGAGACAGAGGGAGAGACAGCGACAGAGACAGAGACAGAGACAGAGACAGAGACAGAGACAGAGACAGAGACAGAGACAGAGACAGAGACAGAGACGGAGACAGAGGCAGAGACAGAGCCATGGACAGAGACAGAGACAGAGACAGAGACAGACGGAGAGACAGCGACAGAGACAGAGACAGAGACGGAGACAGAGACAGAGACAGAGACAGAGACAGAGACAGAGACAGAGACAGAGACAGAGACAGAGATAGAGACAGAGACAGAGACAGAGACAGAGACAGAGACAGAGACAGAGACAGAGACAGAGGCAGAAACAGAGACAGAGACAGATACGGGGACAGAGACAGAGGCAGAGACAGCGACAGAGGCAGAGACAGAGACATAGACACAGACAGATACAGAGACAGAGACGGAGATAGAGACAGAGACAGAGACAGAGTCGGAGACAGAGACGGAGACAAAGACCGAGACAGAGACAGAGACGGAGACAGAGGCAGAGACAGAGCCAGGGACAGAGACGGAGACAGAGACAGAGGGAGAGACAGCGACAGAGACAGAGACAGAAACAGAGACAGAGACAGATACGCGGACAGAGACAGAGACAGAGACAGAGACAGAGACAGAGACAGAGACAGAGACGGAGACAGAGGCAGAGACAGAGCCATGGACAGAGACAGAGACAGAGACAGACGGAGAGACAGCGACAGAGACAGGGACAGAGACGGAGACAGAGACAGAGACAGAGACAGAGACAGAGACAGAGACAGAGACAGAGACAGAGACAGAGACAGAGACAGAGACAGAGACAGAGACAGAGACAGAAACAGAGACAGAGACAGATACGGGGACAGAGACAGAGGCAGAGACAGCGACAGAGGCAGAGACAGAGACACAGACACAGACAGATACAGAGACAGAGACGGAGATAGAGACAGAGACAGAGCCAGGGACAGAGACAGAGACAGAGACTGAGGGAGAGACAGCGACAGAGACAGAGACAGAGACAGAGACAGAGACAGAGACAGAGACAGAGACAGAGACAGAGACAGATACAGAGACAGAGACAGAGACAGAGACAGAGGCAGAGGCAGAGACAGAGACAGAGACAGAGACAGAGACAGAGACTGAGGGAGAGACAGCGACAGAGACAGAGACAGAGACAGAGACAGAGACAGAGACAAAGACAGAGACAGAGACAGAGACTGAGACGGAGACTGACACAGAGACAGAGACAGAAACAGAGACGGAGACAAAGACCGAGACAGAGGCAGAGACACAGGCAGAGACAGAGACAGAGACAATGGCAGAGAGGGAGACAGAGACAGAGACAGATGCAGATACAGACACAGAGACGGAGGCAGAGACAGAGACACAGACAGAGACAGAGACTGAGACAGAGTCAGAGACAGAGGCATAGAGAGAGACAGAGACAGAGACAGAGGCAGAGACAGGGACAGAGACAGAGACAGAGACAGAGACAGAGGCAGAGGCATAGACAGAGACAGAGACAGAGACAGAGGCAGAGACAGGGACAGAGACGGAGACAGAGGCAGAGACAGAGCCAGGGACAGAGACAGAGACAGAGACTGAGAGAGAGACAGCGACAGAGACAGAGACAGAGACAGAGACAGAGACAGAGACAGAGACAGAGACAGAGACAGAGACGGAGACAGAGACAGAGACAGAGACAGAGACAGAGACTGAGGCAGAGACAGAGACAGAAGCAGAGACAGAGACAGATACGGGGACAGAGACAGAGGCAGAGACAGCGACAGAGGCAGAGACAGAGACACAGACACAGACAGATACAGAGACAGAGACGGAGATAGAGACAGAGACAGAGACAGAGACGGAGACAGAGACGGAGACAAAGACCGAGACAGAGACAGAGACGGAGACAGAGGCAGAGACGGAGCCAGGGACAGAGACAGAGACCGAGGCAGAGACAGACACAAAAACAGAGACAGAGACAGATACGGGGACAGAGACAGAGGCAGAGACAGCGACAGAGGCAGAGACAGAGACACAGACATAGACAGATACAGAGACAGAGACGGAGATAGAGACAGAGACACAGACAGAGACGGAGACAGAGACGGAGACAAAGACCGGGACAGAGACAGAGACGGAGACAGAGGCAGAGACGGAGCCAGGGACAGAGACGGAGACAGAGACAGAGACAGAGACAGAAACAGAGACAGAGACAGAGACAGAGACAGAAACAGAGACAGAGACAGAGACAGAGACAGAGACAGAGGCAGAGACAGAGACAGAGACAGAGACAGAGACAGATACAGAGAGAGAGAGACAGAGACACAGACAGAGACAGAGGTGCAGGAGACAAAGTCGGAGGCAGAGGTACAGGAGACAAAGACGGAGACAAGGACGGAGACAAAGACGGAGACAGAGACAGAGACGGGGACAGAGACAGAGACGGAGACAGGGACAGAGACAGAGAGAGAGACAGAGACAGAGACACAGACAGAGGCAGAGACACAGACAGAGGCACAGACATAGACAGAGAAAGAGACAGAGACAGAGGCAGAGACTGAGACTGACACAGAGACAGAGACAGAAACAGAGACGGAGACAAAGACCGAGACAGAGGCAGAGACACAGACAGAGACAGAGACAGAGACAGAGACAGAGACAGAGACAGAGACAGAGACAGAGACAGAGACAGAGACAGAGACAGAGACAGAGACAGAGACGGAGACCGAGACAGAGACAGAGACAGAGTCAGAGACAGAGACACAGACAGAGACAGAGACGGAGACAGAGGGAGAGACAGCGACAGAGACAGAGACAGAGACAGAGACAGAGACAGAGACAGAGACAGAGACAGAGACAGAGACAGAGACAGAGACAGAAACGGAGACAGAGGCAGAGACAGAGCCATGGACAGAGACAGCGACAGAGACAGAGACAGAAACAGAGACGGAGACAAAGACCGAGACAGAGGCAGAGACACAGACAGAGACAGAGACAGAGACAGAGACAGAGACAGAGACAGAGACAGAGACAGAGACAGAGACAGAGACGGAGACAGAGACAGAGACTGAGACGGAGACAGAGACAGCGGCAGAGACAGGGACGGAGACAGAGACAGAGACACAGACAGAGACAGAGACAGAGACAGAGACAGAGACAGAGACAGAGACAGAGACAGAGACAGAGACAGAGACAGAGACAGAGACAGAGACAGAGACAGAGACAGAGTCAGAGGCAGAGACAGAAACACAGACAGAGACAGAGACAGAGACAGAGACAGAGACAGAGACAGAGACAGAGACAGAGACAGAGACAGAGACAGAGACAGAGACAGAGACAGAGTCAGAGACAGAGACACAGACAGAGACAGAGACGGAGACAGAGGGAGAGACAGCGACAGAGACAGAGACAGAGACAGAGACAGAGACAGAGACAGCGTCAGAGACAGGGACGGAGACAGAGACAGAGACACAGACAGAGACAGAGACAGAGACAGAGACAGAGACAGAGACAGAGACAGAGACAGAGACAGAGACGGAGACAGAGACAGAGACTGAGACGGAGACAGTGACAGCGGCAGAGACAGGGACGGAGACAGAGACAGAGACACAGACAGAGACAGAGACAGAGACAGAGACAGAGACAGAGACAGAGACAGAGACAGAGACAGAGACAGAGACAGAGACAGAGACAGAGACAGAGACAGAGTCAGAGGCAGAGACAGAGACACAGACAGAGACAGAGACAGAGACAGAGACAGAGACAGAGACAGAGACAGAGACAGAGACAGAGACAGAGACAGAGACAGAGACAGAGACAGAGACAGATACGGAGACAGAGGGAGAGACAGCGACAGAGACAGAGACAGAGACAGAGACAGAGACAGAGACAGAGACAGAGACAGAGACAGAGACAGAGACAGAGACGGAGACAGAGGCAGAGACAGAGCCATGGACAGAGACAGAGACAGAGACAGAGACAGACGGAGAGACAGCGACAGAGACAGAGACAGAGACGGAGACAGAGACAGAGACAGAGACAGAGACAGAGACAGAGACAGAGACAGAGACAGAGACAGAGACAGAGATAGAGACAGAGACAGAGACAGAGACAGAGACAGAGACAGAGACAGAGACAGAGACAGAGGCAGAAACAGAGACAGAGACAGATACGGGGACAGAGACAGAGGCAGAGACAGCGACAGAGGCAGAGACAGAGACATAGACACAGACAGATACAGAGACAGAGACGGAGATAGAGACAGAGACAGAGACAGAGTCGGAGACAGAGACGGAGACAAAGACCGAGACAGAGACAGAGACGGAGACAGAGGCAGAGACAGAGCCAGGGACAGAGACGGAGACAGAGACAGAGGGAGAGACAGCGACAGAGACAGAGACAGAAACAGAGACAGAGACAGATACGCGGACAGAGACAGAGACAGAGACAGAGACAGAGACAGAGACAGAGACAGAGACGGAGACAGAGGCAGAGACAGAGCCATGGACAGAGACAGAGACAGAGACAGACGGAGAGACAGCGACAGAGACAGGGACAGAGACGGAGACAGAGACAGAGACAGAGACAGAGACAGAGACAGAGACAGAGACAGAGACAGAGACAGAGACAGAGACAGAGACAGAAACAGAGACAGAGACAGATACGGGGACAGAGACAGAGGCAGAGACAGCGACAGAGGCAGAGACAGAGACACAGACACAGACAGATACAGAGACAGAGACGGAGATAGAGACAGAGACAGAGACAGAGTCGGAGACAGAGACGGAGACAAAGACCGAGACAGAGAGTGAGACGGAGACAGAGGCAGAGACAGAGCCAGGGACAGAGACGGAGACAGAGACAGAGGGAGAGACAGCGACAGAGACAGAGACAGAAACAGAGACAGAGACAGATACGCGGACAGAGACAGAGGCAGAGACAGAGACAGAGAGAGAGACGGAGACAGAGACAGAGACTGAGACGGAGACAGAGACAGCGGCAGAGGCAGGGACGGAGACAGAGACAGGGACACAGACAGAGACAGAGACAGAGACAGAGACAGAGACAGAGACAGAGACAGAGAGAGAGACAGAGACAGAGACACAGACAGAGGCAGAGACACAGGCAGAGACAGAGACAGAGACAATGGCAGAGAGGGAGACAGAGACAGAGACAGATGCAGATACAGACACAGAGACGGAGGCAGAGACAGAGACACAGACAGAGACAGAGACTGAGACAGAGTCAGAGACAGAGGCATAGAGAGAGACAGAGACAGAGACAGAGGCAGAGACAGGGACAGAGACAGAGACAGAGACAGAGACAGAGGCAGAGGCATAGACAGAGACAGAGACAGAGACAGAGGCAGAGACAGGGACAGAGACGGAGACAGAGGCAGAGACAGAGCCAGGGACAGAGACAGAGACAGAGACTGAGAGAGAGACAGCGACAGAGACAGAGACAGAGACAGAGACAGAGACAGAGACAGAGACAGAGACAGAGACAGAGACAGAGACAGAGACGGAGACACAGACAGAGACAGAGACAGAGACAGAGACTGAGGCAGAGACAGAGACAGAAGCAGAGACAGAGACAGATACGGGGACAGAGACAGAGGCAGAGACAGCGACAGAGGCAGAGACAGAGACACAGACACAGACAGATACAGAGACAGAGACAGAGATAGAGACAGAGACAGAGACAGAGACGGAGACAGAGACGGAGACAAAGACCGAGACAGAGACAGAGACGGAGACAGAGGCAGAGACGGAGCCAGGGACAGAGACAGAGACCGAGGCAGAGACAGACACAGAAACAGAGACAGAGACAGATACGGGGACAGAGACAGAGGCAGAGACAGCGACAGAGGCAGAGACAGAGACACAGACATAGACAGATACAGAGACAGAGACGGAGATAGAGACAGAGACACAGACAGAGACGGAGACAGAGACGGAGACAAAGACCGGGACAGAGACAGAGACGGAGACAGAGGCAGAGACGGAGCCAGGGACAGAGACGGAGACAGAGACAGAGACAGAGACAGAGACAGAAACAGAGACAGAGACAGAGACAGAGACAGAAACAGAGACAGAGACAGAGACAGAGACAGAGACAGAGGCAGAGACAGAGACAGAGACAGAGACAGAGACAGATACAGAGAGAGAGAGACAGAGACACAGACAGAGACAGAGGTGCAGGAGACAAAGTCGGAGGCAGAGGTACAGGAGACAAAGACGGAGACAAGGACGGAGACAAAGACGGAGACAGAGACAGAGACGGGGACAGAGACAGAGACGGAGACAGGGACAGAGACAGAGAGAGAGACAGAGACAGAGACACAGACAGAGGCAGAGACACAGACAGAGGCACAGACATAGACAGAGAAAGAGACAGAGACAGAGGCAGAGACTGAGACTGACACAGAGACAGAGACAGAAACAGAGACGGAGACAAAGACCGAGACAGGGGCAGAGACACAGACAGAGACAGAGACAGAGACAGAGACAGAGACAGAGACAGAGACAGAGACAGAGACAGAGACGGAGACAGAGACAGAGACTGAGACGGAGACAGAGACAGCGGCAGAGACAGGGACGGAGACAGAGACAGAGACACAGACAGAGACAGAGACAGAGACAGAGACAGAGACAGAGACAGAGACAGAGACAGAGACAGAGACAGAGACAGAGTCAGAGACAGAGACACAGACAGAGACAGAGACAGAGACAGAGACAGAGACAGAGACAGAGACAGAGACAGAGACAGAGACAGAGACAGTGACAGAGACAGAGTCAGAGACAGAGACACAGACAGAGACAGAGACGGAGACAGAGGGAGAGACAGCGACAGAGACAGAGACAGAGACAGAGACAGAGACAGAGACAGAGACAGAGACAGCGGCAGAGACAGGGACGGAGACAGAGACAGAGACACAGACAGAGACAGAGACAGAGACAGAGACAGAGACAGAAACAGAGACAGAGACAGAGACAGAGACAGAGACAGAGACAGAGACAGAGACAGAGACAGAGGCAGAGGCAGAGACAGAGACAGAGACAGAGACAGAGGCAGAGACAGGGACAGAGACGGAGACAGAGACAGAGACGGAGACAGAGGCAGAGACAGAGCCAGGGACAGAGACGGAGACAGAGACAGAGGGAGAGACAGCGACAGAGACAGAGACAGAAACAGAGACAGAGACAGATACGCGGACAGAGACAGAGGCAGAGACAGAGACAGAGAGAGAGACAGAGACAGAGACAGAGACAGAGACGGAGACAGAGACAGAGACAGAGACAGAGACAGAGACTGAGGCAGAGACAGAGACAGAAGCAGAGACAGAGACAGATACGGGGACAGAGACAGAGGCAGAGACAGAGGCAGAGGCAGAGACAGAGACAGAGACAGAGACAGAGGCAGAGACAGGGACAGAGACGGAGACAGAGACAGAGACGGAGACAGAGGCAGAGACAGAGCCAGGGACAGAGACGGAGACAGAGACAGAGGGAGAGACAGCGACAGAGACAGAGACAGAAACAGAGACAGAGACAGATACGCGGACAGAGACAGAGGCAGAGACAGAGACAGAGAGAGAGACAGAGACAGAGACAGAGACAGAGACGGAGACAGAGACAGAGACAGAGACAGAGACAGAGACTGAGGCAGAGACAGAGACAGAAGCAGAGACAGAGACAGATACGGGGACAGAGACAGAGGCAGAGACAGCGACAGAGGCAGAGACAGAGACACAGACACAGACAGATACAGAGACAGAGACGGAGATAGAGACAGAGACAGAGACAGAGACGGAGACAGAGACGGAGACAAAGACCGAGACAGAGACAGAGACGGAGACAGAGGCAGAGACAGAGACCGAGGCAGAGACAGACACAGAAACAGAGACAGAGACAGATACGGGGACAGAGACAGAGGCAGAGACAGCGACAGAGGCAGAGACAGAGACACAGACATAGACAGATACAGAGACAGAGACAGAGACAGAGACAGAGACAGAGACAGAGACAGATACAGAGAGAGAGAGACAGAGACACAGACAGAGACAGAGGTGCAGGAGACAAAGTCGGAGGCAGAGGTACAGGAGACAAAGACGGAGACAAGGACGGAGACAAAGACGGAGACAGAGACAGAGACGGGGACAGAGACAGAGACGGAGACAGGGACAGAGACAGAGAGAGAGACAGAGACAGAGACACAGACAGAGGCAGAGACACAGACAGAGGCACAGACATAGACAGAGAAAGAGACAGAGACAGAGGCAGAGACTGAGACTGACACAGAGACAGAGACAGAAACAGAGACGGAGACAAAGACCGAGACAGAGGCAGAGACACAGACAGAGACAGAGACAGAGACAGAGACAGAGACAGAGACAGAGACAGAGACAGAGACAGAGACAGAGACAGAGACGGAGACAGAGACAGAGACTGAAACGGAGACAGAGACAGCGGCAGAGACAGGGACGGAGACAGAGACAGAGACACAGACAGAGACAGAGACAGAGACAGAGACAGAGACAGAGACAGAGACAGAGACAGAGACAGAGACAGAGACAGAGACAGAGTCAGAGACAGAGACACAGACAGAGACAGAGACAGAGACAGAGACAGAGACAGAGACAGAGACAGAGACAGAGACAGAGACAGAGACAGAGACAGAGTCAGAGACAGAGACACAGACAGAGACAGAGACGGAGACAGAGGGAGAGACAGCGACAGAGACAGAGACAGAGACAGAGACAGAGACAGAGACAGAGACAGAGACAGAGACAGCGGCAGAGATGGGGGCGGGGACAGAGACAGAGACACAGACAGAGACAGAGACAGAGACAGAGACAGAGACAGAGACAGAGACAGAGACAGAGACAGAGACAGAGACAGAGACAGAGACAGAGACAGAGACAGAGACAGAGACAGAGGCAGAGGCAGAGACAGAGACAGAGACAGAGACAGAGGCAGAGACAGGGACAGAGACGGAGACAGAGACAGAGACGGAGACAGAGGCAGAGACAGAGCCAGGGACAGAGACGGAGACAGAGACAGAGGGAGAGACAGCGACAGAGACAGAGACAGAAACAGAGACCGAGACAGATACGCGGACAGAGACAGAGGCAGAGACAGAGACAGAGACAGAGACAGAGACAGAGACAGGGACAGAGACAGAGACAGAGACAGAGACGGAGACAGAGACAGAGACGGAGACAGAGACAGAGACTGAGACGGAGACAGAGACAGCGGCAGAGACAGAGACAGAGACAGAGACAGAGACAGAGACAGAGACAGAGACAGAGACGGAGACCGAGACAGAGACAGAGACAGAGTCAGAGACAGAGACACAGACAGAGACAGAGACGGAGACAGAGGGAGAGACAGCGACAGAGACAGAGACAGAGACAGAGACAGAGACAGAGACAGAGACAGAGACAGAGACAGAGACAGAGACAGAGACAGAAACGGAGACAGAGGCAGAGACAGAGCCATGGACAGAGACAGCGACAGAGACAGAGACAGAAACAGAGACGGAGACAAAGACCGAGACAGAGGCAGAGACACAGACAGAGACAGAGACAGAGACAGAGACAGAGACAGAGACAGAGACAGAGACAGAGACAGAGACAGAGACGGAGACAGAGACAGAGACTGAGACGGAGACAGAGACAGCGGCAGAGACAGGGACGGAGACAGAGACAGAGACACAGACAGAGACAGAGACAGAGACAGAGACAGAGACAGAGACAGAGACAGAGACAGAGACAGAGACAGAGACAGAGACAGAGACAGAGACAGAGACAGAGACAGAGTCAGAGGCAGAGACAGAGACACAGACAGAGACAGAGACAGAGACAGAGACAGAGACAGAGACAGAGACAGAGACAGAGACAGAGACAGAGACAGAGACAGAGACAGCGGCAGAGACAGGGACGGAGACAGAGACAGAGACACAGACAGAGACAGAGACAGAGACAGAGACAGAGACAGAGACAGAGACAGAGACAGAGACAGAGACAGAGACAGAGACAGAGACAGAGACAGAGACAGAGACAGAGGCAGAGGCAGAGACAGAGACAGAGACAGAGACAGAGGCAGAGACAGGGACAGAGACGGAGACAGAGACAGAGACGGAGACAGAGGCAGAGACAGAGCCAGGGACAGAGACGGAGACAGAGACAGAGGGAGAGACAGCGACAGAGACAGAGACAGAAACAGAGACAGAGACAGATACGCGGACAGAGACAGAGGCAGAGACAGAGACAGAGAGAGAGACAGAGACAGAGACAGAGACAGAGACGGAGACAGAGACAGAGACAGAGACAGAGACAGAGACTGAGGCAGAGACAGAGACAGAAGCAGAGACAGAGACAGATACGGGGACAGAGACAGAGGCAGAGACAGCGACAGAGGCAGAGACAGAGACACAGACACAGACAGATACAGAGACAGAGACGGAGATAGAGACAGAGACAGAGACAGAGACGGAGACAGAGACGGAGACAAAGACCGAGACAGAGACAGAGACGGAGACAGAGGCAGAGACGGAGCCAGGGACAGAGACAGAGACCGAGGCAGAGACAGACACAGAAACAGAGACAGAGACAGATACGGGGACAGAGACAGAGGCAGAGACAGCGACAGAGGCAGAGACAGAGACACAGACATAGACAGATACAGAGACAGAGACGGAGATAGAGACAGAGACACAGACAGAGACGGAGACAGAGACGGAGACAAAGACCGGGACAGAGACAGAGACGGAGACAGAGGCAGAGACGGAGCCAGGGACAGAGACGGAGACAGAGACAGAGACAGAGACAGAAACAGAGACAGAGACAGAGACAGAGACAGAAACAGAGACAGAGACAGAGACAGAGACAGAGACAGAGGCAGAGACAGAGACAGAGACAGAGACAGAGACAGATACAGAGAGAGAGAGACAGAGACACAGACAGAGACAGAGGTGCAGGAGACAAAGTCGGAGGCAGAGGTACAGGAGACAAAGACGGAGACAAGGACGGAGACAAAGACGGAGACAGAGACAGAGACGGGGACAGAGACAGAGACGGAGACAGGGACAGAGACAGAGAGAGAGACAGAGACAGAGACACAGACAGAGGCAGAGACACAGACAGAGGCACAGACATAGACAGAGAAAGAGACAGAGACAGAGGCAGAGACTGAGACTGACACAGAGACAGAGACAGAAACAGAGACGGAGACAAAGACCGAGACAGAGGCAGAGACACAGACAGAGACAGAGACAGAGACAGAGACAGAGACAGAGACAGAGACAGAGACAGAGACAGAGACAGAGACGGAGACAGAGACAGAGACTGAGACGGAGACAGAGACAGCGGCAGAGACAGGGACGGAGACAGAGACAGAGACACAGACAGAGACAGAGACAGAGACAGAGACAGAGACAGAGACAGAGACAGAGACAGAGACAGAGACAGAGACAGAGACAGAGACAGAGACAGAGACAGAGACAGAGACAGAGACAGAGATAGAGACAGAGACAGAGACAGAGTCGGAGACAGAGACGGAGACAAAGACCGAGACAGAGACAGAGACGGAGACAGAGGCAGAGACAGAGCCAGGGACAGAGACGGAGACAGAGACAGAGACAGAGACAGAGACAGAGACAGAGACAGAGTCAGAGACAGAGACACAGACAGAGACAGAGACGGAGACAGAGGGAGAGACAGCGACAGAGACAGAGACAGAGACAGAGACAGAGACAGAGACAGAGACAGCGGCAGAGACAGGGACGGAGACAGAGACAGAGACACAGACAGAGACAGAGACAGAGACAGAGACAGAGACAGAGACAGAGACAGAGACAGAGACAGAGACAGAGACAGAGACAGAGACAGAGACAGAGGCAGAGGCAGAGACAGAGACAGAGACAGAGACAGAGGCAGAGACAGGGACAGAGACGGAGACAGAGACAGAGACGGAGACAGAGGCAGAGACAGAGCCAGGGACAGAGACGGAGACAGAGACAGAGGGAGAGACAGCGACAGAGACAGAGACAGAAACAGAGACAGAGACTGAGACGGAGACAGAGACAGCGGCAGAGGCAGGGACGGAGACAGAGACAGAGACAGAGGCAGAGGCAGAGACAGAGACAGAGACAGAGACAGAGGCAGAGACAGGGACAGAGACGGAGACAG
Organism: Megachile willughbiella; assembly: GCA_945859595.2. Taxonomy (NCBI): domain Eukaryota; kingdom Metazoa; phylum Arthropoda; class Insecta; order Hymenoptera; family Megachilidae; genus Megachile; species Megachile willughbiella. The sequence goes on from CAMAOD020000263.1 coordinate 89,925, forward strand.
AGACAGAGACGGAGACAGAGGCAGAGACAGAGCCAGGGACAGAGACAGAGATAGAGACAGAGACAGAGACAGAGACAGAGACAGAGACAGAGACAGAGACAGAGACAGAGACAGAGACAGAGACAGAGACAGAGTCAGAGACAGAGACACAGACAGAGACAGAGACAGAGACAGAGACAGAGACAGAGGCAGAGGCAGAGACAGAGACAGAGACAGAGACAGAGGCAGAGACAGGGACAGAGACGGAGACAGAGGCAGAGACAGAGCCAGGGACAGAGACAGAGACAGAGACTGAGGGAGAGACAGCGACAGAGACAGAGACAGAGACAGAGACAGAGACAGAGACAGAGACAGAGACAGAGACAGAGACAGAGACAGAGACAGAGTCGGAGACAGAGACGGAGACAAAGACAGAGACAGAGACAGAGACTGAGACAGAGACAGAGACAGAAACAGAGACAGAGACAGATACGGGGACAGAGACAGAGGCAGAGACAGCGACAGAGGCAGAGACAGAGACACAGACACAGACAGATACAGAGACAGAGACGGAGATAGAGACAGAGACAGAGACAGAGACGGAGACAGAGACGGAGGCAAAGACCGAGACAGAGATAGAGACGGAGACAGAGGCAGAGACGGAGCCAGGGACAGAGACGGAGACAGAGACAGAGGGAGAGACTGCGACAGAGACAGAGGCAGAAACAGAGACAGAGACAGATACGCGGACAGAGACAGAGGCAGAGACAGAGACAGAGAGAGAGACGGAGATAGAGACAGAGACTGAGACGGAGACAGAGACAGAGACAGAGACAGAGACAGAGACAGAGAAAGAGACAGAGACAGAGATAGAGACAGAGACAGAGACAGAGACAGAGACAGAGACAGAGACAGAGACAGAGACAGAGACAGAGACAGAGACAGAGACAGAGACAGAGACAGAGACAGATACGGAGACAGAGGGAGAGACAGCGACAGAGACAGAGACAGAGACAGAGACAGAGACAGAGACAGAGACAGAGACAGAGACGGAGACAGAGACAGAGACAGAGACGGAGACAGAGACAGAGACAGAAACAGAGACAGAGACAGATACGCGGACAGAGACAGAGGCAGAGACAGAGACAGAGAGAGAGACAGAGACAGAGACAGAGACAGAGACGGAGACAGAGACAGAGACAGAGACAGAGACAGAGACTGAGGCAGAGACAGAGACAGAAGCAGAGACAGAGACAGATACGGGGACAGAGACAGAGGCAGAGACAGCGACAGAGGCAGAGACAGAGACACAGACACAGACAGATACAGAGACAGAGACGGAGATAGAGACAGAGACAGAGACAGAGACGGAGACAGAGACGGAGACAAAGACCGAGACAGAGACAGAGACGGAGACAGAGGCAGAGACAGAGACCGAGGCAGAGACAGACACAGAAACAGAGACAGAGACAGATACGGGGACAGAGACAGAGGCAGAGACAGAGACACAGACATAGACAGATACAGAGACAGAGACGGAGATAGAGACAGAGACGCAGACAGAGGCGGAGACAGAGACGGAGACAAAGACCGGGACAGAGACAGAGACGGAGACAGAGGCAGAGACGGAGCCAGGGACAGAGACGGAGACAGAGACAGAGACAGAGACAGAAACAGAGACAGAGACAGAGACAGAGACAGAAACAGAGACAGAGACAGAGACAGAGACAGAGACAGAGGCAGAGACAGAGACAGAGACAGAGACAGAGACAGATACAGAGAGAGAGAGACAGAGACACAGACAGAGACAGAGGTGCAGGAGACAAAGTCGGAGGCAGAGGTACAGGAGACAAAGACGGAGACAAGGACGGAGACAAAGACGGAGACAGAGACAGAGACGGGGACAGAGACAGAGACGGAGACAGGGACAGAGACAGAGAGAGAGACAGAGACAGAGACACAGACAGAGGCAGAGACACAGACAGAGGCACAGACATAGACAGAGAAAGAGACAGAGACAGAGGCAGAGACTGAGACTGACACAGAGACAGAGACAGAAACAGAGACGGAGACAAATACCGAGACAGAGGCAGAGACACAGACAGAGACAGAGACAGAGACAGAGACAGAGACAGAGACAGAGACAGAGACAGAGACAGAGACAGAGACGGAGACAGAGACAGAGACTGAGACGGAGACAGAGACAGCGGCAGAGACAGGGACGGAGACAGAGACAGAGACACAGACAGAGACAGAGACAGAGACAGAGACAGAGACAGAGACAGAGGCAGAGACAGAGACAGAGACAGAGACAGAGTCAGAGACAGAGACACAGACAGAGACAGAGACAGAGACAGAGACAGAGACAGAGACAGAGACAGAGACAGAGTCAGAGACAGAGACACAGACAGAGACAGAGACGGAGACAGAGGGAGAGACAGCGACAGAGACAGAGACAGAGACAGAGACAGAGACAGAGACAGAGACAGAGACAGCGGCAGAGACAGGGACGGAGACAGAGACAGAGACACAGACAGAGACAGAGACAGAGACAGAGACAGAGACAGAGACAGAGACAGAGACAGAGACAGAGACAGAGACAGAGACAGAGACAGAGGCAGAGGCAGAGACAGAGACAGAGACAGAGACAGAGGCAGAGACAGGGACAGAGACGGAGACAGAGACAGAGACGGAGACAGAGGCAGAGACAGAGACAGAGACAGAGACGGAGACAGAGACAGAGACAGAGACAGAGACAGAGACTGAGGCAGAGACAGAGACAGAAGCAGAGACAGAGACAGATACGGGGACAGAGACAGAGGCAGAGACAGCGACAGAGGCAGAGACAGAGACACAGACACAGACAGATACAGAGACAGAGACGGAGATAGAGACAGAGACAGAGACAGAGACGGAGACAGAGACGGAGACAAAGACCGAGACAGAGACAGAGACGGAGACAGAGGCAGAGACGGAGCCAGGGACAGAGACAGAGACCGAGGCAGAGACAGACACAGAAACAGAGACAGAGACAGATACGGGGACAGAGACAGAGGCAGAGACAGCGACAGAGGCAGAGACAGAGACACAGACATAGACAGATACAGAGACAGAGACGGAGATAGAGACAGAGACACAGACAGAGACGGAGACAGAGACGGAGACAAAGACCGGGACAGAGACAGAGACGGAGACAGAGGCAGAGACGGAGCCAGGGACAGAGACGGAGACAGAGACAGAGACAGAGACAGAAACAGAGACAGAGACAGAAACAGAGACAGAGACAGAGACAGAGACAGAGACAGAGGCAGAGACAGAGACAGAGACAGAGACAGAGACAGATACAGAGAGAGAGAGACAGAGACACAGACAGAGACAGAGGTGCAGGAGACAAAGTCGGAGGCAGAGGTACAGGAGACAAAGACGGAGACAAGGACGGAGACAAAGACGGAGACAGAGACAGAGACGGGGACAGAGACAGAGACGGAGACAGGGACAGAGACAGAGAGAGAGACAGAGACAGAGACACAGACAGAGGCAGAGACACAGACAGAGGCACAGACATAGACAGAGAAAGAGACAGAGACAGAGGCAGAGACTGAGACTGACACAGAGACAGAGACAGAAACAGAGACGGAGACAAAGACCGAGACAGAGGCAGAGACACAGACAGAGACAGAGACAGAGACAGAGACAGAGACAGAGACAGAGACAGAGACAGAGACAGAGACGGAGACAGAGACAGAGACTGAGACGGAGACAGAGACAGCGGCAGAGACAGGGACGGAGACAGAGACAGAGACACAGACAGAGACAGAGACAGAGACAGAGACAGAGACAGAGACAGAGACAGAGTCAGAGACAGAGACACAGACAGAGACAGAGACAGAGACAGAGACAGAGACAGAGACAGAGACAGAGACAGAGACAGAGACAGAGACAGAGACAGAGACAGAGACAGAGACAGAGACAGAGACAGAGACAGAGACAGAGACAGAGGCAGAAACAGAGACAGAGACAGATACGGGGACAGAGACAGAGGCAGAGACAGCGACAGAGGCAGAGACAGAGACATAGACACAGACAGATACAGAGACAGAGACGGAGATAGAGACAGAGACAGAGACAGAGTCGGAGACAGAGACGGAGACAAAGACCGAGACAGAGACAGAGACGGAGACAGAGGCAGAGACAGAGCCAGGGACAGAGACGGAGACAGAGACAGAGGGAGAGACAGCGACAGAGACAGAGACAGAAACAGAGACAGAGACAGATACGCGGACAGAGACAGAGACAGAGACAGAGACAGAGACAGAGACAGAGACAGAGACGGAGACAGAGGCAGAGACAGAGCCATGGACAGCGACAGAGACAGAGACAGACGGAGAGACAGCGACAGAGACAGGGACAGAGACGGAGACAGAGACAGAGACAGAGACAGAGACAGAGACAGAGACAGAGACAGAGACAGAGACAGAGACAGAGACAGAGACAGAAACAGAGACAGAGACAGATACGGGGACAGAGACAGAGGCAGAGACAGCGACAGAGGCAGAGACAGAGACACAGACACAGACAGATACAGAGACAGAGACGGAGATAGAGACAGAGACAGAGCCAGGGACAGAGACAGAGACAGAGACTGAGGGAGAGACAGCGACAGAGACAGAGACAGAGACAGAGACAGAGACAGAGACAGAGACAGAGACAGAGACAGATACAGAGACAGAGACAGAGACAGAGACAGAGGCAGAGGCAGAGACAGAGACAGAGACAGAGACAGAGACAGAGACAGAGACTGAGGGAGAGACAGCGACAGAGACAGAGACAGAGACAGAGACAGAGACAGAGACAAAGACAGAGACAGAGACAGAGACTGAGACGGAGACTGACACAGAGACAGAGACAGAAACAGAGACGGAGACAAAGACCGAGACAGAGGCAGAGACACAGGCAGAGACAGAGACAGAGACAATGGCAGAGAGGGAGACAGAGACAGAGACAGATGCAGATACAGACACAGAGACGGAGGCAGAGACAGAGACACAGACAGAGACAGAGGCAGAGACAGGGACAGAGGCAGAGACAGGGACAGAGACGGAGACAGAGGCAGAGACAGAGCCAGGGACAGAGACAGAGACAGAGACTGAGAGAGAGATAGCGACAGAGACAGAGACAGAGACAGAGACAGAGACAGAGACAGAGACAGAGACAGAGACGGAGACAGAGACAGAGACAGAGACAGAGACAGAGACTGAGGCAGAGACAGAGACAGAAGCAGAGACAGAGACAGATACGGGGACAGAGACAGAGGCAGAGACAGCGACAGAGGCAGAGACAGAGACACAGACACAGACAGATACAGAGACAGAGACGGAGATAGAGACAGAGACAGAGACAGAGACGGAGACAGAGACGGAGACAAAGACCGAGACAGAGACAGAGACGGAGACAGAGGCAGAGACGGAGCCAGGGACAGAGACAGAGACCGAGGCAGAGACAGACACAGAAACAGAGACAGAGACAGATACGGGGACAGAGACAGAGGCAGAGACAGCGACAGAGGCAGAGACAGAGACACAGACATAGACAGATACAGAGACAGAGACGGAGATAGAGACAGAGACACAGACAGAGACGGAGACAGAGACGGAGACAAAGACCGGGACAGAGACAGAGACGGAGACAGAGGCAGAGACGGAGCCAGGGACAGAGACGGAGACAGAGACAGAGACAGAGACAGAAACAGAGACAGAGACAGAGACAGAGACAGAAACAGAGACAGAGACAGAGACAGAGACAGAGACAGAGGCAGAGACAGAGACAGAGACAGAGACAGAGACAGATACAGAGAGAGAGAGACAGAGACACAGACAGAGACAGAGGTGCAGGAGACAAAGTCGGAGGCAGAGGTACAGGAGACAAAGACGGAGACAAGGACGGAGACAAAGACGGAGACAGAGACAGAGACGGGGACAGAGACAGAGACGGAGACAGGGACAGAGACAGAGAGAGAGACAGAGACAGAGACACAGACAGAGGCAGAGACACAGACAGAGGCACAGACATAGACAGAGAAAGAGGCAGAGACAGAGACAGAGACAGAGACAGAGGCAGAGACAGGGACAGAGACGGAGACAGAGGCAGAGACAGAGCCAGGGACAGAGACAGAGACAGAGACTGAGGGAGAGACAGCGACAGAGACAGAGACAGAGACAGAGACAGAGACAGAGACAGAGACAGAGACAGAGACAGAGACAGAGACAGAGACAGAGACAGAGACAGAGTCAGAGACAGAGACACAGACAGAGACAGAGACGGAGACAGAGGGAGAGACAGCGACAGAGACAGAGACAGAGACAGAGACAGAGACAGAGACAGCGTCAGAGACAGGGACGGAGACAGAGACAGAGACACAGACAGAGACAGAGACAGAGACAGAGACAGAGACAGAGACAGAGACAGAGACAGAGACAGACACAGAGACAGAGACAGAGACAGAGACAGAGACAGAGACAGAGGCAGAGGCAGAGACAGAGACAGAGACAGAGACAGAGGCAGAGACAGGGACAGAGACGGAGACAGAGGCAGAGACAGAGCCAGGGACAGAGACAGAGACAGAGACTGAGGGAGAGACAGCGACAGAGACAGAGACAGAGACAGAGACAGAGACAGAGACAGAGACAGAGACAGAGACAGAGACAGAGACAGAGACAGAGACAGAGACAGAGACAGAGACGGAGACAGAGACAGAGACAGAGACAGAGACAGAGACTGAGACAGAGACAGAGACAGAAACAGAGACAGAGACAGATACGGGGACAGAGACAGAGGCAGAGACAGCGACAGAGGCAGAGACAGAGACACAGACACAGACAGATACAGAGACAGAGACGGAGATAGAGACAGAGACAGAGACAGAGACGGAGACAGAGACGGAGGCAAAGACCGAGACAGAGACAGAGACGGAGACAGAGGCAGAGACGGAGCCAGGGACAGAGACGGAGACAGAGACAGAGGGAGAGACTGCGACAGAGACAGAGGCAGAAACAGAGACAGAGACAGATACGCGGACAGAGACAGAGGCAGAGACAGAGACAGAGAGAGAGACGGAGATAGAGACAGAGACTGAGACGGAGACAGAGACAGAGACAGAGACAGAGACAGAGACAGAGAAAGAGACAGAGACAGAGATAGAGACAGAGACAGAGACAGAGACAGAGACAGAGACAGAGACAGAGACAGAGACAGAGACAGAGACAGAGACAGAGACAGAGACAGAGACAGATACGGAGACAGAGGGAGAGACAGCGACAGAGACAGAGACAGAGACAGAGACAGAGACAGAGACAGAGACAGAGACAGAGACAGAGACAGAGACAGAGACAGAGACAGAGACGGAGACAGAGGCAGAGACAGAGCCATGGACAGAGACAGAGACAGAGACAGAGACAGACGGAGAGACAGCGACAGAGACAGAGACAGAGACGGAGACAGAGACAGAGACAGAGACAGAGACAGAGACAGAGACAGAGACAGAGACAGAGACAGAGACAGAGATAGAGACAGAGACAGAGACAGAGACAGAGACAGAGACAGAGACAGAGACAGAGACAGAGACAGAGGCAGAAACAGAGACAGAGACAGATACGGGGACAGAGACAGAGGCAGAGACAGCGACAGAGGCAGAGACAGAGACATAGACACAGACAGATACAGAGACAGAGACGGAGATAGAGACAGAGACAGAGACAGAGTCGGAGACAGAGACGGAGACAAAGACCGAGACAGAGACAGAGACGGAGACAGAGGCAGAGACAGAGCCAGGGACAGAGACGGAGACAGAGACAGAGGGAGAGACAGCGACAGAGACAGAGACAGAAACAGAGACAGAGACAGATACGCGGACAGAGACAGAGACAGAGACAGAGACAGAGACAGAGACAGAGACAGAGACGGAGACAGAGGCAGAGACAGAGCCATGGACAGCGACAGAGACAGAGACAGACGGAGAGACAGCGACAGAGACAGGGACAGAGACGGAGACAGAGACAGAGACAGAGACAGAGACAGAGACAGAGACAGAGACAGAGACAGAGACAGAGACAGAGACAGAGACAGAGACAGAAACAGAGACAGAGACAGATACGGGGACAGAGACAGAGGCAGAGACAGCGACAGAGGCAGAGACAGAGACACAGACACAGACAGATACAGAGACAGAGACGGAGATAGAGACAGAGACAGAGACGGAGACAGAGGCAGAGACAGAGCCATGGACAGAGACAGAGACAGAGACAGAGACAGACGGAGAGACAGCGACAGAGACAGAGACAGAGACGGAGACAGAGACAGAGACAGAGACAGAGACAGAGACAGAGACAGAGACAGAGACAGAGACAGAGACAGAGATAGAGACAGAGACAGAGACAGAGACAGAGACAGAGACAGAGACAGAGACAGAGACAGAGACAGAGGCAGAAACAGAGACAGAGACAGATACGGGGACAGAGACAGAGGCAGAGACAGCGACAGAGGCAGAGACAGAGACATAGACACAGACAGATACAGAGACAGAGACGGAGATAGAGACAGAGACAGAGACAGAGTCGGAGACAGAGACGGAGACAAAGACCGAGACAGAGACAGAGACGGAGACAGAGGCAGAGACAGAGCCAGGGACAGAGACGGAGACAGAGGGAGAGACAGCGACAGAGACAGAGACAGAGACAGAGACAGAGACAGAGACAGAGACAGAGACAGAGACAGAGACAGAGACAGAGACAGAGACAGAGACGGAGACAGAGGCAGAGACAGAGCCATGGACAGAGACAGAGACAGAGGACAGAGACAGACGGAGAGACAGCGACAGAGACAGAGACAGAGACGGAGACAGAGACAGAGACAGAGACAGAGACAGAGACAGAGACAGAGACAGAGACAGAGACAGAGACAGAGATAGAGACAGAGACAGAGACAGAGACAGAGACAGAGACAGAGACAGAGACAGAGACAGAGACAGAGGCAGAAACAGAGACAGAGACAGATACGGGGACAGAGACAGAGGCAGAGACAGCGACAGAGGCAGAGACAGAGACATAGACACAGACAGATACAGAGACAGAGACGGAGATAGAGACAGAGACAGAGACAGAGTCGGAGACAGAGACGGAGACAAAGACCGAGACAGAGACAGAGACGGAGACAGAGGCAGAGACAGAGCCAGGGACAGAGACGGAGACAGAGACAGAGGGAGAGACAGCGACAGAGACAGAGACAGAAACAGAGACAGAGACAGATACGCGGACAGAGACAGAGACAGAGACAGAGACAGAGACAGAGACAGAGACAGAGACGGAGACAGAGGCAGAGACAGAGCCATGGACAGCGACAGAGACAGAGACAGACGGAGAGACAGCGACAGAGACAGGGACAGAGACGGAGACAGAGACAGAGACAGAGACAGAGACAGAGACAGAGACAGAGACAGAGACAGAGACAGAGACAGAGACAGAGACAGAGACAGAAACAGAGACAGAGACAGATACGGGGACAGAGACAGAGGCAGAGACAGCGACAGAGGCAGAGACAGAGACACAGACACAGACAGATACAGAGACAGAGACGGAGATAGAGACAGAGACAGAGCCAGGGACAGAGACAGAGACAGAGACTGAGGGAGAGACAGCGACAGAGACAGAGACAGAGACAGAGACAGAGACAGAGACAGAGACAGAGACAGAGACAGATACAGAGACAGAGACAGAGACAGAGACAGAGGCAGAGGCAGAGACAGAGACAGAGACAGAGACAGAGACAGAGACAGAGACTGAGGGAGAGACAGCGACAGAGACAGAGACAGAGACAGAGACAGAGACAGAGACAAAGACAGAGACAGAGACAGAGACTGAGACGGAGACTGACACAGAGACAGAGACAGAAACAGAGACGGAGACAAAGACCGAGACAGAAGGCAGAGACACAGGCAGAGACAGAGACAGAGACAATGGCAGAGAGGGAGACAGAGACAGAGGACAGATGCAGATACAGACACAGAGACGGAGGCAGAGACAGAGACACAGACAGAGACAGAGGCAGAGACAGGGACAGAGGCAGAGACAGGGACAGAGACGGAGACAGAGGCAGAGACAGAGCCAGGGACAGAGACAGAGACAGAGACTGAGAGAGAGACAGCGACAGAGACAGAGACAGAGACAGAGACAGAGACAGAGACAGAGACAGAGACAGAGACGGAGACAGAGACAGAGACAGAGACAGAGACAGAGACTGAGGCAGAGACAGAGACAGAAGCAGAGACAGAGACAGATACGGGGACAGAGACAGAGGCAGAGACAGCGACAGAGGCAGAGACAGAGACACAGACACAGACAGATACAGAGACAGAGACGGAGATAGAGACAGAGACAGAGACAGAGACGGAGACAGAGACGGAGACAAAGACCGAGACAGAGACAGAGACGGAGACAGAGGCAGAGACGGAGCCAGGGACAGAGACAGAGACCGAGGCAGAGACACACACAGAAACAGAGACAGAGACAGATACGGGGACAGAGACAGAGGGCAAGAGACAGCGACAGAGGCAGAGACAGAGACACAGACATAGACAGATACAGAGACAGAGACGGAGATAGAGACAGAGACACAGACAGAGACGGAGACAGAGACGGAGACAAAGACCGGGACAGAGACAGAGACGGAGACAGAGGCAGAGACGGAGCCAGGGACAGAGACGGAGACAGAGACAGAGACAGAGACAGAAACAGAGACAGAGACAGAGACAGAGACAGAAACAGAGACAGAGACAGAGACAGAGACAGAGACAGAGGCAGAGACAGAGACAGAGACAGAGACAGAGACAGATACAGAGAGAGAGAGACAGAGACACAGACAGAGACAGAGGTGCAGGAGACAAAGTCGGAGGCAGAGGTACAGGAGACAAAGACGGAGACAAGGACGGAGACAAAGACGGAGACAGAGACAGAGACGGGGACAGAGACAGAGACGGAGACAGGGACAGAGACAGAGAGAGAGACAGAGACAGAGACACAGACAGAGGCAGAGACACAGACAGAGGCACAGACATAGACAGAGAAAGAGGCAGAGACAGAGACAGAGACAGAGACAGAGGCAGAGACAGGGACAGAGACGGAGACAGAGGCAGAGACAGAGCCAGGGACAGAGACAGAGACAGAGACTGAGGGAGAGACAGCGACAGAGACAGAGACAGAGACAGAGACAGAGACAGAGACAGAGACAGAGACAGAGACAGAGACAGAGACAGAGACAGAGACAGAGACAGAGACAGAGACAGAGACAGAGACAGAGACAGAGACAGAGACAGAGACAGAGACAGAGACAGAGACAGAGACAGAGACAGAGACAGAGACAGAGACAGAGACAGAGACTGAGACAGAGGACAGAGACAGAAACAGAGACACAGACAGAGACAGAGACGGAGACAGAGGGAGAGACAGCGACAGAGACAGAGACAGAGACAGAGACAGAGACAGAGACAGAGACAGAGACAGAGACAGAGACAGAGACAGAGACAGAGTCAGAGACAGAGACACAGACAGAGACAGAGACGGAGACAGAGGGAGAGACAGCGACAGAGACAGAGACAGAGACAGAGACAGAGACAGAGACAGCGTCAGAGACAGGGACGGAGACAGAGACAGAGACACAGACAGAGACAGAGGACAGAGACAGAGACAGAGACAGAGACAGAGACAGAGACAGAGACAGAGACAGAGACAGAGACAGAGACAGAGACAGAGACAGAGGCAGAGGCAGAGACAGAGACAGAGACAGAGACAGAGGCAGAGACAGGGACAGAGACGGAGACAGAGGCAGAGACAGAGCCAGGGACAGAGACAGAGACAGAGACTGAGGGAGAGACAGCGACAGAGACAGAGACAGAGACAGAGACAGAGACAGAGACAGAGACAGAGACAGAGACAGAGACAGAGACAGAGACAGAGACAGAGACAGAGACGGAGACAGAGACAGAGACAGAGACAGAGACAGAGACTGAGACAGAGACAGAGACAGAAACAGAGACAGAGACAGATACGGGGACAGAGACAGAGGCAGAGACAGCGACAGAGGCAGAGACAGAGACACAGACACAGACAGATACAGAGACAGAGACGGAGATAGAGACAGAGACAGAGACAGAGACGGAGACAGAGACGGAGGCAAAGACCGAGACAGAGACAGAGACGGAGACAGAGGCAGAGACGGAGACGGAGACAGAGACAGAGACAGAGACAGAGACAGAGACTGAGGCAGAGACAGAGACAGAAGCAGAGACAGAGACAGATACGGGGACAGAGACAGAGGCAGAGACAGCGACAGAGGCAGAGACAGAGACACAGACACAGACAGATACAGAGACAGAGACGGAGAGAGAGACAGAGACAGAGACAGAGACGGAGACAGAGACGGAGACAAAGACCGAGACAGAGACAGAGACGGAGACAGAGGCAGAGACGGAGCCAGGGACAGAGACAGAGACCGAGGCAGAGACAGACACAGAAACAGAGACAGAGACAGATACGGGGACAGAGACAGAGGCAGAGACAGCGACAGAGGCAGAGACAGAGACACAGACATAGACAGATACAGAGACAGAGACGGAGATAGAGACAGAGACACAGACAGAGACGGAGACAGAGACGGAGACAAAGACCGGGACAGAGACAGAGACGGAGACAGAGGCAGAGACGGAGCCAGGGACAGAGACGGAGACAGAGACAGAGACAGAGACAGAAACAGAGACAGAGACAGAGACAGAGACAGAAACAGAGACAGAGACAGAGACAGAGACAGAGACAGAGGCAGAGACAGAGACAGAGACAGAGACAGAGACAGATACAGAGAGAGAGAGACAGAGACACAGACAGAGACAGAGGTGCAGGAGACAAAGTCGGAGGCAGAGGTACAGGAGACAAAGACGGAGACAAGGACGGAGACAAAGACGGAGACAGAGACAGAGACGGGGACAGAGACAGAGACGGAGACAGGGACAGAGACAGAGAGAGAGACAGAGACAGAGACACAGACAGAGGCAGAGACACAGACAGAGGCACAGACATAGACAGAGAAAGAGACAGAGACAGAGGCAGAGACTGAGACTTACACAGAGACAGAGACAGAAACAGAGACGGAGACAAAGACCGAGACAGAGGCAGAGACACAGACACAGACAGAGACAGAGACAGAGACAGAGACAGAGACAGAGACAGAGACAGAGACAGAGACAGAGACAGAGACGGAGACAGAGACAGAGACTGAGACGGAGACAGAGACAGCGGCAGAGACAGGGACGGAGACAGAGACAGAGACACAGACAGAGACAGAGACAGAGACAGAGACAGAGACAGAGACAGAGACAGAGACAGAGACAGAGACAGAGACAGAGACAGAGTCAGAGACAGAGACACAGACAGAGACAGAGACAGAGACAGAGACAGAGACAGAGACAGAGACAGAGACAGAGACAGAGACAGAGACAGAGACAGAGACAGAGACAGAGTCAGAGACAGAGACACAGACAGAGACAGAGACGGAGACAGAGGGAGAGACAGCGACAGAGACAGAGACAGAGACAGAGACAGAGACAGAGACAGAGACAGCGGCAGAGACAGGGACGGAGACAGAGACAGAGACACAGACAGAGACAGAGACAGAGACAGAGACAGAGACAGAGACAGAGACAGAGACAGAGACAGAGACAGAGACAGAGACAGAGACAGAGGCAGAGGCAGAGACAGAGACAGAGACAGAGACAGAGGCAGAGACAGGGACAGAGACGGAGACAGAGACAGAGACGGAGACAGAGGCAGAGACAGAGACACAGACACAGACAGATACAGAGACAGAGACGGAGATAGAGACAGAGACAGAGACAGAGACGGAGACAGAGACGGAGACAAAGACCGAGACAGAGACAGAGACGGAGACAGAGGCAGAGACAGAGACCGAGGCAGAGACAGACACAGAAACAGAGACAGAGACAGATACGGGGACAGAGACAGAGGCAGAGACAGCGACAGAGGCAGAGACAGAGACACAGACATAGACAGATACAGAGACAGAGACGGAGATAGAGACAGAGACACAGACAGAGACGGAGACAGAGACGGAGACAAAGACCGGGACAGAGACAGAGACGGAGACAGAGGCAGAGACGGAGCCAGGGACAGAGACGGAGACAGAGACAGAGACAGAGACAGAAACAGAGACAGAGACAGAGACAGAGACAGAAACAGAGACAGAGACAGAGACAGAGACAGAGACAGAGGCAGAGACAGAGACAGAGACAGAGACAGAGACAGATACAGAGAGAGAGAGACAGAGACACAGACAGAGACAGAGGTGCAGGAGACAAAGTCGGAGGCAGAGGTACAGGAGACAAAGACGGAGACAAGGACGGAGACAAAGACGGAGACAGAGACAGAGACGGGGACAGAGACAGAGACGGAGACAGGGACAGAGACAGAGAGAGAGACAGAGACAGAGACACAGACAGAGGCAGAGACACAGACAGAGGCACAGACATAGACAGAGAAAGAGACAGAGACAGAGGCAGAGACTGAGACTGACACAGAGACAGAGACAGAAACAGAGACGGAGACAAAGACCGAGACAGAGGCAGAGACACAGACAGAGACAGAGACAGAGACAGAGACAGAGACAGAGACAGAGACAGAGACAGAGACAGAGACAGAGACAGAGACAGAGACGGAGACAGAGACAGAGACTGAGACGGAGACAGAGACAGCGGCAGAGACAGGGACGGAGACAGAGACAGAGACACAGACAGAGACAGAGACAGAGACAGAGACAGAGACAGAGACAGAGACAGAGACAGAGACAGAGACAGAGACAGAGTCAGAGACAGAGGCACAGACAGAGACAGAGACAGAGACAGAGACAGAGACAGAGACAGAGACAGAGACAGAGACAGAGACAGAGACAGAGACAGAGTCAGAGACAGAGACACAGACAGAGACAGAGACGGAGACAGAGGGAGAGACAGCGACAGAGACAGAGACAGAGACAGAGACAGAGACAGAGACAGAGACAGAGACAGAGACAGCGGCAGAGACAGGGACGGAGACAGAGACAGAGACACAGACAGAGACAGAGACAGAGACAGAGACAGAGACAGAGACAGAGACAGAGACAGAGACAGAGACAGAGACAGAGACAGAGACAGAGGCAGAGGCAGAGACAGAGACAGAGACAGAGACAGAGGCAGAGACAGGGACAGAGACGGAGACAGAGACAGAGACGGAGACAGAGGCAGAGACAGAGCCAGGGACAGAGACGGAGACAGAGACAGAGGGAGAGACAGCGACAGAGACAGAGACAGAAACAGAGACCGAGACAGATACGCGGACAGAGACAGAGGCAGAGACAGAGACAGAGAGAGAGACGGAGACAGAGACAGAGACTGAGACGGAGACAGAGACAGCGGCAGAGGCAGGGACGGAGACGGAGACAGAGACAGAGGCAGAGGCAGAGACAGAGACAGAGACAGAGACAGAGGCAGAGACAGGGACAGAGACGGAGACAGAGACAGAGACGGAGACAGAGGCAGAGACAGAGCCAGGGACAGAGACAGAGATAGAGACAGAGACAGAGACAGAGACAGAGACAGAGACAGAGACAGAGACAGAGACAGAGACAGAGACAGAGACAGAGACAGAGACAGAGACAGAGTCAGAGACAGAGACACAGACAGAGACAGAGACAGAGACAGAGACAGAGACAGAGACAGAGACAGAGACAGAGACAGAGACAGAGACAGAGACAGAGACGGAGACCGAGACAGAGACAGAGACAGAGTCAGAGACAGAGACACAGACAGAGACAGAGACGGAGACAGAGGGAGAGACAGCGACAGAGACAGAGACAGAGACAGAGACAGAGACAGAGACAGAGACAGAGACAGAGACAGAGACAGAGACAGAGACAGAGACAGAAACGGAGACAGAGGCAGAGACAGAGCCATGGACAGAGACAGCGACAGAGACAGAGACAGAAACAGAGGCGGAGACAAAGACCGAGACAGAGGCAGAGACACAGACAGAGACAGAGACAGAGACAGAGACAGAGACAGAGACAGAGACAGAGACAGAGACAGAGACAGAGACAGAGACAGAGACAGAGACGGAGACAGAGACAGAGACTGAGACGGAGACAGAGACAGCGGCAGAGACAGGGACGGAGACAGAGACAGAGACACAGACAGAGACAGAGACAGAGACAGAGACAGAGACAGAGACAGAGACAGAGACAGAGACAGAGACAGAGACAGAGACAGAGACAGAGACAGAGACAGAGACAGAGACAGAGACAGAGTCAGAGGCAGAGACAGAGACACAGACAGAGACAGAGACAGAGACAGAGACAGAGACAGAGACAGAGACAGAGACAGAGACAGAGACAGAGACAGAGACAGAGTCAGAGACAGAGACACAGACAGAGACAGAGACGGAGACAGAGGGAGAGACAGCGACAGAGACAGAGACAGAGACAGAGACAGAGACAGAGACAGCGTCAGAGACAGGGACGGAGACAGAGACAGAGACACAGACAGAGACAGAGACAGAGACAGAGACAGAGACAGAGACAGAGACAGAGACAGAGACAGAGACAGAGACAGAGACAGAGGCAGAGGCAGAGACAGAGACAGAGACAGAGACAGAGGCAGAGACAGGGACAGAGACGGAGACAGAGGCAGAGACAGAGCCAGGGACAGAGACAGAGACAGAGACTGAGGGAGAGACAGCGACAGAGACAGAGACAGAGACAGAGACAGAGACAGAGACAGAGACAGAGACAGAGACAGAGACAGAGACAGAGACAGAGACAGAGACAGAGACGGAGACAGAGACAGAGACAGAGACAGAGACAGAGACTGAGACAGAGACAGAGACAGAAACAGAGACAGGGACAGATACGGGGACAGAGACAGAGGCAGAGACAGCGACAGAGGCAGAGACAGAGACACAGACACAGACAGATACAGAGACAGAGACGGAGATAGAGACAGAGACAGAGACAGAGACGGAGACAGAGACGGAGGCAAAGACCGAGACAGAGACAGAGACGGAGACAGAGGCAGAGACGGAGCCAGGGACAGAGACGGAGACAGAGAGAGGGAGAGACTGCGACAGAGACAGAGGCAGAAACAGAGACAGAGACAGATACGCGGACAGAGACAGAGGCAGAGACAGAGACAGAGAGAGAGACGGAGATAGAGACAGAGACTGAGACGGAGACAGAGACAGAGACAGAGACAGAGACAGAGACAGAGAAAGAGACAGAGACAGAGATAGAGACAGAGACAGAGACAGAGACAGAGACAGAGACAGAGACAGAGACAGAGACAGAGACAGAGACAGAGACAGAGACAGATACGGAGACAGAGGGAGAGACAGCGACAGAGACAGAGACAGAGACAGAGACAGAGACAGAGACAGAGACAGAGACAGAGACAGAGACAGAGACGGAGACAGAGGCAGAGACAGAGCCATGGACAGAGACAGAGACAGAGACAGAGACAGACGGAGAGACAGCGACAGAGACAGAGACAGAAACAGAGACAGAGACAGATACGCGGACAGAGACAGAGACAGAGACAGAGACAGAGACAGAGACAGAGACAGAGACGGAGACAGAGGCAGAGACAGAGCCATGGACAGAGACAGAGACAGAGACAGACGGAGAGACAGCGACAGAGACAGGGACAGAGACGGAGACAGAGACAGAGACAGAGACAGAGACAGAGACAGAGACAGAGACAGAGACAGAGACAGAGACAGAGACAGAGACAGAGACAGAAACAGAGACAGAGACAGATACGGGGACAGAGACAGAGGCAGAGACAGCGACAGAGGCAGAGACAGAGACACAGACACAGACAGATACAGAGACAGAGACGGAGATAGAGACAGAGACAGAGACAGAGTCGGAGACAGAGACGGAGACAAAGACCGAGACAGAGAGAGAGACGGAGACAGAGGCAGAGACAGAGCCAGGGACAGAGACGGAGACAGAGACAGAGGGAGAGACAGCGACAGAGACAGAGACAGAAACAGAGACAGAGACAGATACGCGGACAGAGACAGAGGCAGAGACAGAGACAGAGAGAGAGACGGAGACAGAGACAGAGACTGAGACGGAGACAGAGACAGCGGCAGAGGCAGGGACGGAGACAGAGACAGGGACACAGACAGAGACAGAGACAGAGACAGAGACAGAGGCAGAGACAGAGACAGAGAGAGAGACAGAGACAGAGACACAGACAGAGGCAGAGACACAGACAGAGGCACAGACATAGACAGAGAAAGAGACAGAGACAGAGGCAGAGACTGAGACTGACACAGAGACAGATACAGAAACAGAGACGGAGACAAAGACCGAGACAGAGGCAGAGACACAGACAGAGACAGAGACAGAGACAGAGACAGAGACAGAGACAGAGACAGAGACAGAGACAGAGACAGAGACAGAGACGGAGACAGAGACAGAGACTGAGACGGAGACAGAGACAGCGGCAGAGACAGGGACGGAGACAGAGACAGAGACACAGACAGAGACAGAGACAGAGACAGAGACAGAGACAGAGACAGAGACAGAGACAGAGACAGAGTCAGAGACAGAGACACAGACAGAGACAGAGACAGAGACAGAGAGAGAGACAGAGACAGAGACAGAGACAGAGACAGAGACAGAGACAGAGACAGAGACAGAGTCAGAGACAGAGACACAGACAGAGACAGAGACGGAGACAGAGGGAGAGACAGCGACAGAGACAGAGACAGAGACAGAGACAGAGACAGAGACAGCGGCAGAGACAGGGACGGAGACAGAGACAGAGACACAGACAGAGACAGAGACAGAGACAGAGACAGAGACAGAGACAGAGACAGAGACAGAGACAGAGACAGAGACAGAGGCAGAGGCAGAGACAGAGACAGAGACAGAGACAGAGGCAGAGACAGGGACAGAGACGGAGACAGAGGCAGAGACAGAGCCAGGGACAGAGACAGAGACAGAGACTGAGGGAGAGACAGCGACAGAGACACAGACAGAGACAGAGACAGAGACAGAGACAGAGACAGAGACAGAGACAGAGACAGAGACAGAGACAGAGACAGAGACAGAGACAGAGACAGAGACAGAGACGGAGACAGAGACAGAGACAGAGACAGAGACAGAGACAGAGACAGAGACTGAGACAGAGACAGAGACAGAAACAGAGACAGAGACAGATACGGGGACAGAGACAGAGGCAGAGACAGCGACAGAGGCAGAGACAGAGACACAGACACAGACAGATACAGAGACAGAGACGGAGATAGAGACAGAGACAGAGACAGAGACGGAGACAGAGACGGAGGCAAAGACCGAGACAGAGACAGAGACGGAGACAGAGGCAGAGACGGAGCCAGGGACAGAGACGGAGACAGAGACAGAGGGAGAGACAGCGACAGAGACAGAGGCAGAAACAGAGACAGAGACAGATACGCGGACAGAGACAGAGGCAGAGACAGAGACAGAGAGAGAGAGACGGAGATAGAGACAGAGACTGAGACGGAGACAGAGACAGAGACAGAGACAGAGACAGAGACAGAGACAGAGACAGAGACAGAGACAGAGACAGAGACAGAGACAGAGACAGAGACAGAGACAGAGACAGAGACAGAGACGGAGACAGAGACAGAGACAGAAACAGAGACAGAGACAGATACGGGGACAGAGACAGAGGCAGAGACAGCGACAGAGGCAGAGACAGAGACACAGACACAGACAGATACAGAGACAGAGACGGAGATAGAGACAGAGACAGAGAGAGAGACGGAGACAGAGACAGAGACTGAGACGGAGACAGAGACAGCGGCAGAGGCAGGGACGGAGACAGAGACAGGGACACAGACAGAGACAGAGACAGAGACAGAGACAGAGACAGAGACAGAGACAGAGACAGAGACAGAGACAGAGACAGAGACAGAGACAGAGACAGAAACAGAGACAGAGACAGATACGCGGACAGAGACAGAGGCAGAGACAGAGACAGAGAGAGAGACGGAGACAGAGACAGAGACTGAGACGGAGACAGAGACAGCGGCAGGGACAGGGACGGAGACAGAGACAGAGACACAGACAGAGACAGAGGTGCAGGAGACAAAGTCGGAGGCAGAGGTACAGGAGACAAAGACGGAGACAAGGACGGAGACAAAGACGGAGACAGAGACAGAGACGGGGACAGAGACAGAGACGGAGACAGGGACAGAGACAGAGAGAGAGACAGAGACAGAGACACAGACAGAGGCAGAGACACAGACAGAGGCACAGACATAGACAGAGAAAGAGACAGAGACAGAGGCAGAGACTGAGACTGACACAGAGACAGAGACAGAAACAGAGACGGAGACAAAGACCGAGACAGAGGCAGAGACACAGACAGAGACAGAGACAGAGGCAGAGACAGAGACAGAGACAGAGACAGAGACAGAGACAGAGACAGAGACGGAGACAGAGACAGAGACTGAGACGGAGACAGAGACAGCGGCAGAGACAGGGACGGAGACAGAGACAGAGACACAGACAGAGACAGAGACAGAGACAGAGACAGAGACAGAGACAGAGACAGAGACAGAGACAGAGACAGAGACAGAGACAGAGACAGAGACAGAGACAGAGACAGAGGCAGAGACAGGGACAGAGACGGAGACAGAGGCAGAGACAGAGCCAGGGACAGAGACAGAGACAGAGACTGAGGGAGAGACAGCGACAGAGACACAGACAGAGACAGAGACAGAGACAGAGACAGAGACAGAGACAGAGACAGAGACAGAGACAGAGACAGAGACAGAGACAGAGACAGAGACGGAGACAGAGACAGAGACAGAGACAGAGACAGAGACTGAGACAGAGACAGAGACAGAAACAGAGACAGAGACAGATACGGGGACAGAGACAGAGGCAGAGACAGCGACAGAGGCAGAGACAGAGACACAGACACAGACAGATACAGAGACAGAGACGGAGATAGAGACAGAGACAGAGACAGAGACGGAGACAGAGACGGAGGCAAAGACCGAGACAGAGACAGAGACGGAGACAGAGGCAGAGACGGAGCCAGGGACAGAGACGGAGACAGAGACAGAGGGAGAGACTGCGACAGAGACAGAGGCAGAAACAGAGACAGAGACAGATACGCGGACAGAGACAGAGGCAGAGACAGAGACAGAGAGAGAGAGACGGAGATAGAGACAGAGACTGAGACGGAGACAGAGACAGAGACAGAGACAGAGACAGAGACAGAGACAGAGACAGAGACAGAGACAGAGACAGAGACAGAGACAGAGACAGAGACAGAGACAGAGACAGAGACAGAGACGGAGACAGAGACAGAGACAGAAACAGAGACAGAGACAGATACGGGGACAGAGACAGAGGCAGAGACAGCGACAGAGGCAGAGACAGAGACACAGACACAGACAGATACAGAGACAGAGACGGAGATAGAGACAGAGACAGAGAGAGAGACGGAGACAGAGACAGAGACTGAGACGGAGACAGAGACAGCGGCAGAGGCAGGGACGGAGACAGAGACAGGGACACAGACAGAGACAGAGACAGAGACAGAGACAGAGACAGAGACAGAGACAGAGACAGAGACAGAGACAGAGACAGAGACAGAGACAGAGACAGAAACAGAAACAGAGACAGAGACAGATACGCGGACAGAGACAGAGGCAGAGACAGAGACAGAGAGAGAGACGGAGACAGAGACAGAGACTGAGACGGAGACAGAGACAGCGGCAGGGACAGGGACGGAGACAGAGACAGAGACACAGACAGAGACAGAGGTGCAGGAGACAAAGTCGGAGGCAGAGGTACAGGAGACAAAGACGGAGACAAGGACGGAGACAAAGACGGAGACAGAGACAGAGACGGGGACAGAGACAGAGACGGAGACCGGGACAGAGACAGAGAGAGAGACAGAGACAGAGACACAGACAGAGGCAGAGACACAGACAGAGGCACAGACATAGACAGAGAAAGAGACAGAGACAGAGGCAGAGACTGAGACTGACACAGAGACAGAGACAGAAACAGAGACGGAGACAAAGACCGAGACAGAGGCAGAGACACAGACAGAGACAGAGACAGAGGCAGAGACAGAGACAGAGACAGAGACAGAGACAGAGACAGAGACAGAGACGGAGACAGAGACAGAGACTGAGACGGAGACAGAGACAGCGGCAGAGACAGGGACGGAGACAGAGACAGAGACACAGACAGAGACAGAGACAGAGACAGAGACAGAGACAGAGACAGAGACAGAGACAGAGACAGAGACAGAGACAGAGACAGAGACAGAGACAGAGACAGAGTCAGAGACAGAGACACAGACAGAGACAGAGACAGAGACAGAGACAGAGACAGAGACAGAGACAGAGACAGAGACAGAGACAGAGACAGAGACAGAGACAGAGACAGAGACAGAGTCAGAGACAGAGACACAGACAGAGACAGAGACGGAGACAGAGGGAGAGACAGCGACAGAGACAGAGACAGAGACAGAGACAGAGACAGAGACAGCGGCAGAGACAGGGACGGAGACAGAGACAGAGACACAGACAGAGACAGAGACAGAGACAGAGACAGAGACAGAGACAGAGACAGAGACAGAGACAGAGACAGAGACAGAGGCAGAGGCAGAGACAGAGACAGAGACAGAGACAGAGGCAGAGACAGGGACAGAGACGGAGACAGAGGCAGAGACAGAGCCAGGGACAGAGACAGAGACAGAGACTGAGGGAGAGACAGCGACAGAGACAGAGACAGAGACAGAGACAGAGACAGAGACAGAGACAGAGACAGAGACAGAGACAGAGACAGAGACGGAGACAGAGACAGATACGCGGACAGAGACAGAGGCAGAGACAGAGACAGAGAGAGAGGCGGAGACAGAGACAGAGACTGAGACGGAGACAGAGACAGCGGCAGAGACAGGGACGGAGACAGAGACAGAGACTGAGACGGAGACAGAGACAGCGGCAGAGACAGGGACGGAGACAGAGACAGAGACACAGACATAGACAGAGGTGCAGGAGACAAAGTCGGAGGCAGAGGTACAGGAGACAAAGACGGAGACAAGGACGGAGACAAAGACGGAGACAGAGACAGAGACGGGGACAGAGACAGAGACGGAGACAGGGACAGAGACAGAGAGAGAGACAGAGACAGAGACACAGACAGAGGCAGAGACACAGACAGAGGCACAGACATAGACAGAGAAAGAGACAGAGACAGAGGCAGAGACTGAGACTGACACAGAGACAGAGACAGAAACAGAGACGGAGACAAAGACCGAGACAGAGGCAGAGACACAGACAGAGACAGAGACAGAGACAGAGACAGAGACAGAGACAGAGACAGAGACAGAGACAGAGACAGAGACAGAGACAGAGACAGAGACGGAGACAGAGACAGAGTCTGAGACGGAGACACAGACAGAGACAGAGACAGAGACAGAGACAGAGACAGAGACAGAGACAGAGACAGAGACAGAGACAGAGACAGAGATAGAGACAGAGACAGAGACAGAGACAGAGTCAGAGACAGAGACACAGACAGAGACAGAGACGGAGACAGAGGGAGAGACAGCGACAGAGACAGAGACAGAGACAGAGACAGAGACAGAGACAGCGGCAGAGACAGGGACGGAGACAGAGACAGAGACACAGACAGAGACAGAGACAGAGACAGAGACAGAGACAGAGACAGAGACAGAGACGGAGACAGAGACAGAGACAGAGGCAGAGGCAGAGACAGAGACAGAGACAGAGACAGAGGCAGAGACAGGGACAGAGACGGAGACAGAGGCAGAGACAGAGCCAGGGACAGAGACAGAGACAGAGACTGATGGAGAGACAGCGACAGAGACAGAGACAGAGACAGAGACAGAGACAGAGACAGAGACAGAGACAGAGACAGAGACAGAGACAGAGACGGAGACAGAGACAGAGACAGAGACAGAGACAGAGACAGAGACTGAGACAGAGACAGAGACAGAAACAGAGACAGAGACAGATACGGGGACAGAGACAGAGGCAGAGACAGCGACAGAGGCAGAGACAGAGACACAGACACAGACAAATACAGAGACAGAGACGGAGATAGAGACAGAGACAGAGACAGAGACGGAGACAGAGACGGAGGCAAAGACCGAGACAGAGACAGAGACGGAGACAGAGGCAGAGACGGAGCCAGGGACAGAGACGGAGACAGAGACAGAGGGAGAGACTGCGACAGAGACAGAGGCAGAAACAGAGACAGAGACAGATACGCGGACAGAGACAGAGGCAGAGACAGAGACAGAGAGAGAGACGGAGATAGAGACAGAGACTGAGACGGAGACAGAGACAGAGACAGAGACAGAGACAGAGACAGAGACAGAGACAGAGACAGAGACAGAGACAGAGACAGATACGGAGACAGAGGGAGAGACAGCGACAGAGACGGAGACAGAGGGAGAGACAGCGACAGAGACAGAGACAGAGACAGAGACAGCGGCAGAGACAGGGACGGAGACAGAGACAGAGACACAGACAGAGACAGAGACAGAGACAGAGACAGAGACAGAGACAGAGACAGAGACAGAGACAGAGACAGAGACAGAGACAGAGACAGAGGCAGAGGCAGAGACAGAGACAGAGACAGAGACAGAGGCAGAGACAGGGACAGAGACGGAGACAGAGGCAGAGACAGAGCCAGGGACAGAGACAGAGACAGAGACTGAGGGAGAGACAGCGACAGAGACAGAGACAGAGACAGAGACAGAGACAGAGACAGAGACAGAGACAGAGACAGAGACAGAGACAGAGACAGAGACGGAGACAGAGACAGAGACAGAGACAGAGACTGAGACAGAGACAGAGACAGAAACAGAGACAGAGACAGATACGGGGACAGAGACAGAGGCAGAGACAGCGACAGAGGCAGAGACAGAGACACAGACACAGACAGATACAGAGACAGAGACGGAGATAGAGACAGAGACAGAGAGAGAGACGGAGACAGAGACAGAGACTGAGACGGAGACAGAGACAGCGGCAGAGGCAGGGACGGAGACAGAGACAGGGACACAGACAGAGACAGAGACAGAGACAGAGACAGAGACAGAGACAGAGACAGAGACAGAGACAGAGACAGAGACAGAGACAGAGACAGAAACAGAGACAGAGACAGATACGCGGACAGAGACAGAGGCAGAGACAGAGACAGAGAGAGAGACGGAGACAGAGACAGAGACTGAGACGGAGACAGAGACAGCGGCAGAGACAGGGACGGAGACAGAGACAGAGACACAGACAGAGACAGAGGTGCAGGAGACAAAGTCGGAGGCAGAGGTACAGGAGACAAAGACGGAGACAAGGACGGAGACAAAGACGGAGACAGAGACAGAGACGGGGACAGAGACAGAGACGGAGACAGGGACAGAGACAGAGAGAGAGACAGAGACAGAGACACAGACAGAGGCAGAGACACAGACAGAGGCACAGACATAGACAGAGAAAGAGACAGAGACAGAGGCAGAGACTGAGACTGACACAGAGACAGAGACAGAAACAGAGACGGAGACAAAGACCGAGACAGAGGCAGAGACACAGACAGAGACAGAGACAGAGGCAGAGACAGAGACAGAGACAGAGACAGAGACAGAGACAGAGACGGAGACAGAGACAGAGATTGAGACGGAGACAGAGACAGCGGCAGAGACAGGGACGGAGACAGAGACAGAGACACAGACAGAGACAGAGACAGAGACAGAGACAGAGACAGAGACAGAGACAGAGACAGAGACAGAGACAGAGACAGAGACAGAGACAGAGACAGAGACAGAGACAGAGACAGAGACAGAGACAGAGACAGAGTCAGAGACAGAGACACAGACAGAGACAGAGACAGAGACAGAGACAGAGACAGAGACAGAGACAGAGACAGAGACAGAGACAGAGTCAGAGACAGAGACACAGACAGAGACAGAGACGGAGACAGAGGGAGAGACAGCGACAGAGACAGAGACAGAGACAGAGACAGAGACAGAGACAGAGACAGCGGCAGAGACAGGGACGGAGACAGAGACAGAGACACAGACAGAGACAGAGACAGAGACAGAGACAGAGACAGAGACAGAGACAGAGACAGAGACAGAGACAGAGACAGAGACAGAGACAGAGGCAGAGGCAGAGACAGAGACAGAGACAGAGACAGAGGCAGAGACAGGGACAGAGACGGAGACAGAGGCAGAGACAGAGCCAGGGACAGAGACAGAGACAGAGACTGAGGGAGAGACAGCGACAGAGACAGAGACAGAGACAGAGACAGAGACAGAGACAGAGACAGAGACAGAGACAGAGACAGAGACAGAGACGGAGACAGAGACAGAGACAGAGACAGAGACAGAGACTGAGACAGAGACAGAGACAGAAACAGAGACAGAGACAGATACGGGGACAGAGACAGAGGCAGAGACAGCGACAGAGGCAGAGACAGAGACACAGACACAGACAGATACAGAGACAGAGACGGAGATAGAGACAGAGACAGAGAGAGAGACGGAGACAGAGACAGAGACTGAGACGGAGACAGAGACAGCGGCAGAGGCAGGGACGGAGACAGAGACAGGGACACAGACAGAGACAGAGACAGAGACAGAGACAGAGACAGAGACAGAGACAGAGACAGAGACAGAGACAGAGACAGAGACAGAGACAGAAACAGAGACAGAGACAGATACGCGGACAGAGACAGAGGCAGAGACAGAGACAGAGAGAGAGACGGAGACAGAGACAGAGACTGAGACGGAGACAGAGACAGCGGCAGAGACAGGGACGGAGACAGAGACAGAGACACAGACAGAGACAGAGGTGCAGGAGACAAAGTCGGAGGCAGAGGTACAGGAGACAAAGACGGAGACAAGGACGGAGACAAAGACGGAGACAGAGACAGAGACGGGGACAGAGACAGAGACGGGGACAGAGACAGAGGCAGAGACGCAGACAGAGGCACAGACATAGACAGAGAAAGAGACAGAGACAGAGGCAGAGACTGAGACTGACACAGAGACAGAGACAGAAACAGAGACGGAGACAAAGACCGAGACAGAGGCAGAGACACAGACAGAGACAGAGACAGAGACAGAGACAGAGACAGAGACAGAGACAGAGACAGAGACAGAGACAGAGACAGAGACGGAGACAGAGACAGAGTCTGAGACGGAGACAGAGACAGCGGCAGAGACAGGGACGGAGACAGAGACAGAGACACAGACAGAGACAGAGACAGAGACAGAGACAGAGACAGAGACAGAGACAGAGACAGAGACAGAGACAGAGACAGAGACAGAGACAGAGACAGAGTCAGAGACAGAGACACAGACAGAGACAGAGACGGAGACAGAGGGAGAGACAGCGACAGAGACAGAGACAGAGACAGAGACAGAGACAGAGACAGAGACAGCGGCAGAGACAGGGACGGAGACAGAGACAGAGACACAGACAGAGACGGAGATAGAGACAGAGACAGAGACAGAGACAGAGACGGAGACAAAGACCGAGACAGAGACAGAGACGGAGACGGAGGCAGAGACAGAGCCAGGGACAGAGACGGAGACAGAGACAGAGGGAGAGACAGCGACAGAGACAGAGACAGAAACAGAGACAGAGACAGATACGCGGACAGAGACAGAGGCAGAGACAGAGACAGAGAGAGAGACGGAGGCAGAGAGAGAGACGGAGACAGAGACAGAGACTGAGACGGAGACAGAGACAGCGGCAGAGACAGGGACGGAGACAGAGACAGAGACACAGAGAGACAGAGGTGCAGGAGACAAAGTCGGAGGCAGAGGTACAGGAGACAAACACGGAGACAAGGACGGAGACAAAGACGGAGACAGAGACAGAGACGGGGACAGAGACAGAGACAGAGGCAGAGACAGAGACACAGACCGAGGAATACACAGAGACAGATACAGAGAGAGAGAGACAGAGACACAGACAGAGACAGAGGGGCAGGAGACAAAGTCGGGGGCAGAGGTACAGGAGACAAAGACGGAGACAAGGACAGAGACAAAGACGGAGACAGAGACAGAGACGGGGACAGAGACAGAGACGGAGACAGGGACAGAGACAGAGAGAGAGACAGAGACAGAGACACAGACAGAGGCAGAGACACAGACAGAGGCACAGACATAGACAGAGAAAGAGACAGAGACAGAGGCAGAGACTGAGACTGACACAGAGACAGAGACAGAAACAGAGACGGAGACAAAGACCGAGACAGAGGCAGAGACACAGACAGAGACAGAGACAGAGACAGAGACAGAGACAGAGACAGAGACAGAGACAGAGACAGGGTCAGAGACAGAGACACAGACAGAGACAGAGACAGAGACAGAGACAGAGACAGAGACAGAGACAGAGACAGAGACAGAGACAGAGACAGAGACAGAGACAGAGACAGAGACAGAGACAGAGACAGAGACAGAGACAGAGACAGAGACAGAGTCAGAGACAGAGACACAGACAGAGACAGAGACGGAGACAGAGGGAGAGACAGCGACAGAGACAGAGACAGAGACAGAGACAGAGACAGAGACAGAGACAGAGACAGAGACAGAGACAGAGACAGAGACAGAGACAGAGACAGAGACAGAGACAGAGACAGAGACAGAGACAGAGACAGAGACAGAGACAGAGAAAGAGACAGAGACAGAGACACAGATAGAGACAGAGACAGAGACAGAGACAGAGAAAGAAACAGAGACAGAGACAGAGACAGAGACAGAGACAGATACGGAGACAGAGGGAGAGACAGCGACAGAGACAGAGACAGAGACAGAGACAGAGACAGAGACAGAGACAGAGACAGAGACAGAGACAGAGACGGAGACAGAGGCAGAGACAGAGCCATGGACAGAGACAGCGACAGAGACAGAGGGAGAGACAGCAACAGAGACAGAGACAGAGACAGAGCCAGAGACAGAGACAGAGACGGAGACAGAGACAGAGACAGAGACAGAGACAGAGACTGAGACAGAGACAGAGACAGAGACAGAGACAGAGACAGAGACAGAGACAGAAACAGAGACAGAGACAGAGACAGAGACAGAGACAGAGGCAGAGACAGAGACAGAGACAGAGACAGAGACAGATACAGAGAGAGAGAGACAGAGACACAGACAGAGACAGAGGTGCAGGAGACAAAGTCGGAGGCAGAGGTACAGGAGACAAAGACGGAGACAAGGACGGAGACAAAGACGGAGACAGAGACAGAGACGGGGACAGAGACAGAGACAGAGACAGAGGCAGAGACAGAGACACAGACCGAGGAAGACACAGAGACAGATACAGAGAGAGATACAGAGACACAGACAGAGACAGAGGGGCAGGAGACAAAGTCGGAGGCAGAGGTACAGGAGACAAAGACGGAGACAAGGACGGAGACAAAGACGGAGACAGAGACAGAGACGGGGACAGAGACAGAGACAGAGACAATGGCAGAGAGGGAGACAGAGACAGAGACAGAGACGGAGACAAAGACCGAGACAGAGACAGAGACGGAGACGGAGGCAGAGACAGAGCCAGGGACAGAGACGGAGACAGAGACAGAGGGAGAGACAGCGACAGAGACAGAGACAGAAACAGAGACAGAGACAGATACGCGGACAGAGACAGAGGCAGAGACAGAGACAGAGAGAGAGACGGAGACAGAGACAGAGACTGAGACGGAGACAGAGACAGCGGCAGAGGCAGGGACGGAGACAGAGACAGGGACACAGACAGAGACAGAGACAGAGACAGAGACAGAGACAGAGACAGAGACAGAGACAGAGACAGAGACAGAGACAGAGACAGAGACAGAGACAGAAACAGAGACAGAGACAGATACGCGGACAGAGACAGAGGCAGAGAGAGAGACGGAGACAGAGACAGAGACTGAGACGGAGACAGAGACAGCGGCAGAGACAGGGACGGAGACAGAGACAGAGACACAGAGAGACAGAGGTGCAGGAGACAAAGTCGGAGGCAGAGGTACAGGAGACAAACACGGAGACAAGGACGGAGACAAAGACGGAGACAGAGACAGAGACGGGGACAGAGACAGAGACAGAGGCAGAGACAGAGACACAGACCGAGGAATACACAGAGACAGATACAGAGAGAGAGAGACAGAGACACAGACAGAGACAGAGGGGCAGGAGACAAAGTCGGGGGCAGAGGTACAGGAGACAAAGACGGAGACAAGGACAGAGACAAAGACGGAGACAGAGACAGAGACGGGGACAGAGACAGAGACGGAGACAGGGACAGAGACAGAGAGAGAGACAGAGACAGAGACACAGACAGAGGCAGAGACACAGACAGAGGCACAGACATAGACAGAGAAAGAGACAGAGACAGAGGCAGAGACTGAGACTGACACAGAGACAGAGACAGAAACAGAGACGGAGACAAAGACCGAGACAGAGGCAGAGACACAGACAGAGACAGAGACAGAGACAGAGACAGAGACAGAGACAGAGACAGAGACAGAGACAGAGACAGAGACAGGGTCAGAGACAGAGACACAGACAGAGACAGAGACAGAGACAGAGACAGAGACAGAGACAGAGACAGAGACAGAGACAGAGACAGAGACAGAGACAGAGACAGAGACAGAGACAGAGACAGAGACAGAGACAGAGACAGAGACAGAGACAGAGACAGAGACAGAGTCAGAGACAGAGACACAGACAGAGACAGAGACGGAGACAGAGGGAGAGACAGCGACAGAGACAGAGACAGAGACAGAGACAGAGACAGAGACAGAGACAGAGACAGAGACAGAGACAGAGACAGAGACAGAGACAGAGACAGAGACAGAGACAGAGACAGAGACAGAGACAGAGACAGAGACAGAGACAGAGAAAGAGACAGAGACAGAGACACAGATAGAGACAGAGACAGAGACAGAGACAGAGAAAGAAACAGAGACAGAGACAGAGACACAGACAGAGACAGATACGGAGACAGAGGGAGAGACAGCGACAGAGACAGAGACAGAGACAGAGACAGAGACAGAGACAGAGACAGAGACAGAGACAGAGACAGAGACGGAGACAGAGGCAGAGACAGAGCCATGGACAGAGACAGCGACAGAGACAGAGGGAGAGACAGCAACAGAGACAGAGACAGAGACAGAGCCAGAGACAGAGACAGAGACGGAGACAGAGACAGAGACAGAGACAGAGACAGAGACTGAGACAGAGACAGAGACAGAGACAGAGACAGAGACAGAGACAGAAACAGAGACAGAGACAGAGACAGAGACAGAGACAGAGGCAGAGACAGAGACAGAGACAGAGACAGAGACAGATACAGAGAGAGAGAGACAGAGACACAGACAGAGACAGAGGTGCAGGAGACAAAGTCGGAGGCAGAGGTACAGGAGACAAAGACGGAGACAAGGACGGAGACAAAGACGGAGACAGAGACAGAGACGGGGACAGAGACAGAGACAGAGGCAGAGACAGAGACACAGACCGAGGAAGACACAGAGACAGATACAGAGAGAGATACAGAGACACAGACAGAGACAGAGGGGCAGGAGACAAAGTCGGAGGCAGAGGTACAGGAGACAAAGACGGAGACAAGGACGGAGACAAAGACGGAGACAGAGACAGAGACGGGGACAGAGACAGAGACAGAGACAATGGCAGAGAGGGAGACAGAGACAGAGACAGAGGCCGATACAGACACAGTGACGGAGGCAGAGACAGAAACACAGACAGAGACAGAGACTGAGACAGAGTCAGAGGCAGAGACAGAGACAGAGAAAGAGACAGAGACAGAGGCAGAGACTGAGGCTGTCACAGAGACAGAGACAGAAACAGAGACGGAGACAAAGACCGAGACGGAGGCAGAGACACAGACGGAGACAGAGACAGAGACAGAGACAGAGACAGAGACAGAGACAGAGACAGAGACAGAGACAGAGACAGAGACAGAGACGGAGACAAAGACCGAGACAGAGGCAGAGACACAGACAGAGACAGAGACAGAGACAATGGCACAGAGGGAGACAGAGACAGAGACAGAGGCAGATACAGACACAGAGACGGAGGCAGAGACAGAGACACAGACAGAGACAGAGACTGAGACAGAGTCTGAGACAGAGACAGAGACATAGAGACATAGGCACGGAGGCAGGGATGCAGAGACAGAGACAAAGAGACCGAGTCAGAGACAGAAACAGAGACAGAGACGGAGACAGAGGCAGAGACAGAGACAGAGACAGAGACAGAGGCAGTGACAGAGACAGAGACAGAGACGGAGACAGAGGCAGAGACAGAGCCAGGGACAGAGACAGAGACAGAGACTGAGGGAGAGACAGCGACAGAGACAGAGACAGAGACAGAGACAGAGACAGAGGCAGAGACAGAGACAGAGACAGAGACAGATACAGAGACAGAGACAGAGACAGAGACAGAGGCAGAGGCAGAGACAGAGACAGAGATAGAGACAGAGACTGAGGGAGAGACAGAGACAGAGACAGAGACAGAGACAGAGACAGGGACAGAGACGGAGACAGAGGCAGAGACAGAGACTGAGACGGAGACAGAGACAGAGACAGAGACGGAGACAAAGACCGAGACAGAGACAGAGACAGAGACAGAGACAGAGACGGAGACGGAGACAGAGACAGAGACAGAGACAGAGACAGAGACGGAGACGGAGACAGAGACAGAGACAGAGACAGAGACAGAGACAGAGACTGAGGCAGAGACAGAGACAGAAGCAGAGACAGAGACAGATACGGGGACAGAGACAGAGGCAGAGACAGCGACAGAGGCAGAGACAGAGACACAGACACAGACAGATACAGAGACAGAGACGGAGATAGAGACAGAGACAGAGACAGAGACGGAGACAGAGACGGAGACAAAGACCGAGACAGAGACAGAGACGGAGACAGAGGCAGAGACGGAGCCAGGGACAGAGACAGAGACTGAGGCAGAGACAGAGACAGAAACAGAGACAGAGACAGATACGGGGACAGAGACAGAGGCATAGACAGCGACAGAGGCAGAGACAGAGACACAGACATAGACAGATACAGAGACAGAGACAGAGACAGAGACAGAGACGGAGACAGAGACGGAGACAAAGACCGGGACAGAGACAGAGACGGAGACAGAGGCAGAGACGGAGCCAGGGACAGAGACGGAGACAGAGACAGAGGGAGAGACAACAACAGAGACAGAGACAGAAACAGAGACAGAGACAGAGACAGAGACAGAGACAGAGACAGAGACAGAGACAGAGACAGTGACAGAGACAGAGACAGAGACAGATACAGAGAGAGAGACAGAGACACAGACAGAGACAGAGGTGCAGGAGACAAAGTCGGAGGCAGAGGTACAGGAGACAAAGACGGAGACAAGGACGGAGACAAAGACGGAGACAGAGACAGAGACGGGGACAGAGACAGAGACAGAGGCAGAGACAGAGACACAGACCGAGGAAGACACAGAGACAGATACAGAGAGAGATACAGAGACACAGACAGAGACAGAGGGGCAGGAGACAAAGTCGGAGGCAGAGGTACAGGAGACAAAGACGGAGACAAAGACGGAGACAGAGACAGAGACGGGGACAGAGACAGAGACAGAGACAATGGCAGAGAGGGAGACAGAGACAGAGACAGAGGCCGATACAGACACAGTGACGGAGGCAGAGACAGAAACACAGACAGAGACAGAGACTGAGACAGAGTCAGAGGCAGAGACAGAGACAGAGAAAGAGACAGAGACAGAGGCAGAGACTGAGACTGACACAGAGACAGAGACAGAAACAGAGACGGAGACAAAGACCGAGACAGATGCAGAGACACAGACAGAGACAGAGACAGAGACAGAGACAGAGACAGAGACAGAGACAGAGACAGAGACAGAGACAGAGACAGAGACAGAGACGGAGACAAAGACCGAGACAGAGGCAGAGACACAGACAGAGACAGAGACAGAGACAATGGCAGAGAGGGAGACAGAGACAGAGACAGAGGCAGATACAGACACAGAGACGGAGGCAGAGACAGAGACACAGACAGAGACAGAGACTGAGACAGAGTCTGAGACAGAGACAGAGACATAGAGACATAGGCACGGAGGCAGGGATGCAGAGACAGAGACAAAGAGACCGAGTCAGAGACAGAAACAGAGACAGAGACGGAGACAGAGGCAGAGACAGAGACAGAGACAGAGACAGAGGCAGTGACAGAGACAGAGACAGAGACAGAGACAGAGACAGAGACAGAGAAAGAGACAGAGACAGAGACACAGATAGAGACAGAGACAGAGACAGAGACAGAGAAAGAAACAGAGACAGAGACAGAGACAGAGACAGAGACAGATACGGAGACAGAGGGAGAGACAGCGACAGAGACAGAGGGAGAGACAGCGACAGAGACAGAGACAGAGACAGAGCCAGAGACAGAGACAGAGACAGAGACGGAGACAGAGACAGAGACAGAGACAGAGACAGAGACTGAGACAGAGACAGAGACAGAGACAGAGACACAGACCGAGGAAGACACAGAGACAGATACAGAGAGAGATACAGAGACACAGACAGAGACAGAGGGGCAGGAGACAAAGACGGAGACAAGGACGGAGACAAAGACGGAGACAGAGACAGAGACGGGGACAGAGACAGAGACAGAGACAATGGCAGAGAGGGAGACAGAGACAGAGACAGAGGCCGATACAGACACAGTGACGGAGGCAGAGACAGAAACACAGACAGAGACAGAGACTGAGACAGAGTCAGAGGCAGAGACAGAGACAGAGAAAGAGACAGAGACAGAGGCAGAGACTGAGGCTGACACAGAGACAGAGACAGAAACAGAGACGGAGACAAAGACCGAGACAGAGGCAGAGACACAGACAGAGACAGAGACAGAGACAGAGACAGAGACAGAGACAGAGACAGAGACAGAGAC
>CAMAOD020000263.1:130000-175000 GCA_945859595.2 Megachile willughbiella
ACAGAGGGGCAGGAGACAAAGTCGGGGGCAGAGGTACAGGAGACAAAGACGGAGACAAGGACAGAGACAAAGACGGAGACAGAGACAGAGACGGGGACAGAGACAGAGACGGAGACAGGGACAGAGACAGAGAGAGAGACAGAGACAGAGACACAGACAGAGGCAGAGACACAGACAGAGGCACAGACATAGACAGAGAAAGAGACAGAGACAGAGGCAGAGACAGAGACAGTGACAGGGACAGAGACAGAGACAGATACAGAGAGAGAGACAGAGACACAGACAGAGACAGAGGTGCAGGAGACAAAGTCGGAGGCAGAGGTACAGGAGACAAAGACGGAGACAAGGACGGAGACAAAGACGGAGACAGAGACAGAGACGGGGACAGAGACAGAGACAGAGGCAGAGACAGAGACACAGACCGAGGAAGACACAGAGACCGATACAGAGAGAGATACAGAGACACAGACAGAGACAGAGGGGCAGGAGACAAAGTCGGAGGCAGAGGTACAGGAGACAAAGACGGAGACAAGGACGGAGACAAAGACGGAGACAGAGACAGAGACGGGGACAGAGACAGAGACAGAG
Organism: Megachile willughbiella; assembly: GCA_945859595.2. Lineage (NCBI taxonomy): Eukaryota > Metazoa > Arthropoda > Insecta > Hymenoptera > Megachilidae > Megachile > Megachile willughbiella. Next base: position 130,589 of record CAMAOD020000263.1, read on the forward strand.
ACAATGGCAGAGAGGGAGACAGAGACAGAGACAGGGGCCGATACAGACACAGTGACGGAGGCAGAGACAGAAACACAGACAGAGACAGAGACTGAGACAGAGTCAGAGGCAGAGACAGAGACAGAGAAAGAGACAGAGACAGAGACAGAGACAGAGACAGAGACAGAGACAGAGTCAGAGACAGAGACACAGACAGAGACAGAGACGGAGACAGAGGGAGAGACAGCGACAGAGACAGAGACAGAGACAGAGACAGAGACAGAGACAGAGACAGAGACAGAGACAGAGAAAGAGACAGAGACAGAGACAGAGACAGAGACAGAGACAGAGACAGAGACAGAGACAGAGACAGAGACAGAGACAGAGACAGAGACAGAGACAGAGACAGAAACAGAGACAGAGACAGATACGCGGACAGAGACAGAGGCAGAGAGAGAGACGGAGACAGAGACAGAGACTGAGACGGAGACAGAGACAGCGGCAGAGACAGGGACGGAGACAGAGACAGAGACACAGACAGAGACAGAGGTGCAGGAGACAAAGTCGGAGGCAGAGGTACAGGAGACAAAGACGGAGACAAGGACGGAGACAAAGACGGAGACAGAGACAGAGACGGGGACAGAGACAGAGACAGAGGCAGAGACAGAGACACATACCGAGGAATACACAGAGACAGATACAGAGAGAGAGAGACAGAGACACAGACAGAGACAGAGGGGCAGGAGACAAAGTCGGGGGCAGAGGTACAGGAGACAAAGACGGAGACAAGGACAGAGACAAAGACGGAGACAGAGACAGAGACGGGGACAGAGACAGAGACGGAGACAGGGACAGAGACAGAGAGAGAGACAGAGACAGAGACACAGACAGAGGCAGAGACACAGACAGAGGCACAGACATAGACAGAGAAAGAGACAGAGACAGAGGCAGAGACTGAGACTGACACAGAGACAGAGACAGAAACAGAGACGGAGACAAAGACCGAGACAGAGGCAGAGACACAGACAGAGACAGAGACAGAGACAGAGACAGAGACAGAGACAGAGACAGAGACGGAGACAGAGACAGAGACTGAGACGGAGACAGAGACAGCGGCAGAGACAGGGACGGAGACAGAGACAGAGACACAGACAGAGACAGAGACACAGACAGAGACAGAGACAGAGACAGAGACAGAGACAGAGACAGAGACAGAGACAGAGACAGAGACAGAGACAGGGTCAGAGACAGAGACACAGACAGAGTCAGAGACAGAGACAGAGACAGAGACAGAGACAGAGACAGAGACAGAGACAGAGACAGAGACAGAGACAGAGACAGAGACAGAGTCAGAGACAGAGACACAGACAGAGACAGAGACGGAGACAGAGGGAGAGACAGCGACAGAGACAGAGACAGAGACAGAGACAGAGACAGAGACAGAGACAGAGACAGAGACAGAGACAGAGACAGAGACAGAGACAGAGACAGAGACAGAGACAGAGACAGAGACAGAGACAGAGACAGAGACAGAGACAGAGACAGAGACAGAGACAGAGACAGAGACAGAGACAGAGAAAGAGACAGAGACAGAGACACAGATAGAGACAGAGACAGAGACAGAGACAGAGAAAGAAACAGAGACAGAGACAGAGACAGAGACAGAGACAGATACGGAGACAGAGGGCGAGACAGCGACAGAGACAGAGACAGAGACAGAGACAGAGACAGAGACAGAGACAGAGACAGAGACGGAGACAGAGGCAGAGACAGAGCCATGGACAGAGACAGCGACAGAGACAGAGGGAGAGACAGCGACAGAGACAGAGACAGAGACAGAGCCAGAGACAGAGACAGAGACGGAGACAGAGACAGAGACAGAGACAGAGACAGAGACTGAGACAGAGACAGAGACAGAGACAGAGACAGAGGCAGAGACAGAAACAGAGACAGAGACAGAGACAGAGACAGAGACAGAGGCAGAGACAGAGACAGAGACAGAGACAGAGACAGATACAGAGAGAGAGAGACAGAGACACAGACAGAGACAGAGGTGCAGGAGACAAAGTCGGAGGCAGAGGTACAGGAGACAAAGACGGAGACAAGGACGGAGACAAAGACGGAGACAGAGACAGAGACGGGGACAGAGACAGAGACAGAGGCAGAGACAGAGACACAGACCGAGGAAGACACAGAGACAGATACAGAGAGAGATACAGAGACACAGACAGAGACAGAGGGGCAGGAGACAAAGTCGGAGGCAGAGGTACAGGAGACAAAGACGGAGACAAGGACGGAGACAAAGACGGAGACAGAGACAGAGACGGGGACAGAGACAGAGACAGAGACAATGGCAGAGAGGGAGACAGAGACAGAGACAGAGGCCGATACAGACACAGTGACGGAGGCAGAGACAGAAACACAGACAGAGACAGAGACTGAGACAGAGTCAGAGGCAGAGACAGAGACAGAGAAAGAGACAGAGACAGAGGCAGAGACTGAGGCTGACACAGAGACAGAGACAGAAACAGAGACGGAGACAAAGACCGAGACAGAGGCAGAGACACAGACAGAGACAGAGACAGAGACAGAGACAGAGACAGAGACAGAGACAGAGACGGAGACAAAGACCGAGACAGAGGCAGAGACACAGACACAGACAGAGACAGAGACAATGGCAGAGAGGGAGACAGAGACAGAGACAGAGGCAGATACAGACACAGAGACGGAGGCAGAGACAGAGACACAGACAGAGACAGAGACTGAGACAGAGTCTGAGACAGAGACAGAGACATAGAGACAGAGACAGAGACAGAGACAGAGACTGAGGCAGAGACAGAGACAGAAGCAGAGACAGAGACAGATACGGGGACAGAGACAGAGGCAGAGACAGCGACAGAGGCAGAGACAGAGACACAGACACAGACAGATACAGAGACAGAGACGGAGATAGAGACAGAGACAGAGACAGAGACGGAGACAGAGACGGAGACAAAGACCGAGACAGAGACAGAGACGGAGACAGAGGCAGAGACGGAGCCAGGGACAGAGACAGAGACTGAGGCAGAGACAGAGACAGAAACAGAGACAGAGACAGATACGGGGACAGAGACAGAGGCAGAGACAGCGACAGAGGCAGAGACAGAGACACAGACATAGACAGATACAGAGACAGAGACAGAGACAGAGACAGAGACGGAGACAGAGACGGAGACAAAGACCGGGACAGAGACAGAGACGGAGACAGAGGCAGAGACGGAGCCAGGGACAGAGACGGAGACAGAGACAGAGGGAGAGACAACAACAGAGACAGAGACAGAAACAGAGACAGAGACAGAGACAGAGACAGAGACAGAGACAGAGACAGTGACAGGGACAGAGACAGAGACAGATACAGAGAGAGAGACAGAGACACAGACAGAGACAGAGGTGCAGGAGACAAAGTCGGAGGCAGAGGTACAGGAGACAAAGACGGAGACAAGGACGGAGACAAAGACGGAGACAGAGACAGAGACGGGGACAGAGACAGAGACAGAGGCAGAGACAGAGACACAGACCGAGGAAGACACAGAGACCGATACAGAGAGAGATACAGAGACACAGACAGAGACAGAGGGGCAGGAGACAAAGTCGGAGGCAGAGGTACAGGAGACAAAGACGGAGACAAGGACGGAGACAAAGACGGAGACAGAGACAGAGACGGGGACAGAGACAGAGACAGAGACAATGGCAGAGAGGGAGACAGAGACAGAGACAGGGGCCGATACAGACACAGTGGCGGAGGCAGAGACAGAAACACAGACAGAGACAGAGACTGAGACAGAGTCAGAGGCAGAGACAGAGACAGAGAAAGAGACAGAGACAGAGACAGAGACAGAGACAGAGACAGAGACAGAGTCAGAGACAGAGACACAGACAGAGACAGAGACGGAGACAGAGGGAGAGACAGCGACAGAGACAGAGACAGAGACAGAGACAGAGACAGAGACAGAGACAGAGACAGAGACAGAGACAGAGAAAGAGACAGAGACAGAGACAGAGACAGAGACAGAGACAGAGACACAGACAGAGGCAGAGACACAGACAGAGGCACAGACATAGACAGAGAAAGAGACAGAGACAGAGGCAGAGACTGAGACTGACACAGAGACAGAGACAGAAACAAAGACGGAGACAAAGACCGAGATGAGTCAGAGACACAGACAGAGACAGAGACAGAGGCAGAGACAGAGACAGAGACAGAGACAGAGACAGAGACGGAGACAGAGACAGAGACTGAGACGGAGACAGAGACAGCGGCAGAGACAGGGACGGAGACAGAGACAGAGACAGAGACAGAAACAGAGACAGAGACAGATACGGGGACAGAGACAGAGGCAGAGACAGCGACAGAGGCAGAGACAGAGACACAGACACAGACAGATACAGAGACAGAGACGGAGATAGAGACAGAGACAGAGACAGAGACGGAGACAGAGACGGAGGCAAAGACCGAGACAGAGACAGAGACAGAGACAGAGACAGAGACAGAGACAGAGGCAGAGACAGAGACAGAGACAGAGACAGAGACAGATACAGAGAGAGAGAGACAGAGACACAGACAGAGACAGAGGTGCAGGAGACAAAGTCGGAGGCAGAGGTACAGGAGACAAAGACGGAGACAAGGACGGAGACAAAGACGGAGACAGAGACGGAGACGGGGACAGAGACAGAGACAGAGGCAGAGACAGAGACACAGACCGAGGAAGACACAGAGACAGATACAGAGAGAGATACAGAGACACAGACAGAGACAGAGGGTCAGGAGACAAAGTCGGAGGCAGAGGTACAGGAGACAAAGACGGAGACAAGGACGGAGACAAAGTCGGAGACAGAGACAGGGACGGGGACAGAGACAGAGACAGAGACAATGGCAGAGAGGGAGACAGAGACAGAGACAGAGGCCGATACAGACACAGTGACGGAGGCAGAGACAGAAACACAGACAGAGACAGAGACTGAGACAGAGTCAGAGGCAGAGACAGAGACAGAGAAAGAGACAGAGACAGAGGCAGAGACTGAGGCTGACACAGAGACAGAGACAGAAACAGAGACGGAGACAAAGACCGAGACAGAGGCAGAGACACAGACAGAGACAGAGACAGAGACAGAGACAGAGACAGAGACAGAGAAAGAGACAGAGACAGAGACAGAGATAGAGACAGAGACAGAGACAGAGGCAGAGACAGAGACAGAGACAGAGACAGAGACAGAGACAGATACAGAGAGAGAGAGACAGAGACACAGACAGAGACAGAGGTGCAGGAGACAAAGTCGGAGGCAGAGGTACAGGAGACAAAGACGGAGACAAGGACGGAGACAAAGACGGAGACAGAGACAGAGACGGGGACAGAGACAGAGACAGAGGCAGAGACAGAGACACAGACCGAGGAAGACACAGAGACAGATACAGAGAGAGATACAGAGACACAGACAGAGACAGAGGGTCAGGAGACAAAGTCGGAGGCAGATGTACAGGAGACAAAGACGGAGACAAGGACGGAGACAAAGACGGAGACAGAGACAGAGACGGGTACAGAGACAGAGACAGAGGCAGAGACAGAGACACAGACCGAGGAATACACAGAGACAGATACAGAGAGAGAGACAGAGACACAGACAGAGACAGAGGGGCAGGAGACAAAGTCGGGGGCAGAGGTACAGGAGACAAAGACGGAGACAAGGACAGAGACAAAGACGGAGACAGAGACAGAGACGGGGACAGAGACAGAGACGGAGACAGGGACAGAGACAGAGAGAGAGACAGAGACAGAGACACAGACAGAGGCAGAGACACAGACAGAGGCACAGACATAGACAGAGAAAGAGACAGAGACAGAGGCAGAGACTGAGACTGACACAGAGACAGAGACAGAAACAGAGACGGAGACAAAGACCGAGACAGAGGCAGAGACACAGACAGAGACAGAGACAGAGACAGAGACAGAGACAGAGACAGAGACAGAGACAGAGACAGAGACGGAGACAGAGACAGAGACTGAGACGGAGACAGAGACAGCGGCAGAGACAGGGACGGAGACAGAGACAGAGACACAGACAGAGACAGAGACAGAGACAGAGACAGAGACAGAGACAGAGGTGCAGGAGACAAAGTCGGAGGCAGAGGTACAGGAGACAAAGACGGAGACAAGGACGGAGACAAAGACGGAGACAGTGACGGAGACGGGGACAGAGACAGAGACAGAGGCAGAGACAGAGACAGAGACAGAGACAGAGGCAGAGACTGAGACTGACACAGAGACAGAGACAGAAACAGAGACGGAGACAAAGACCGAGACAGAGGCAGAGACACAGACACAGACAGAGACAGAGACAATGGCAGAGAGGGAGACAGAGACAGAGACAGAGGCAGATACAGACACAGAGACGGAGGCAGAGACAGAGACACAGACAGAGACAGAGACTGAGACAGAGTCTGAGACAGAGACAGAGACATAGAGACAGAGACAGAGACAGAGACAGAGACTGAGGCAGAGACAGAGACAGAAGCAGAGACAGAGACAGATACGGGGACAGAGACAGAGGCAGAGACAGCGACAGAGGCAGAGACAGAGACACAGACACAGACAGATACAGAGACAGAGACGGAGATAGAGACAGAGACAGAGACAGAGACGGAGACAGAGACGGAGACAAAGACCGAGACAGAGACAGAGACGGAGACAGAGGCAGAGACGGAGCCAGGGACAGAGACAGAGACTGAGGCAGAGACAGAGACAGAAACAGAGACAGAGACAGATACGGGGACAGAGACAGAGGCAGAGACAGCGACAGAGGCAGAGACAGAGACACAGACATAGACAGATACAGAGACAGAGACAGAGACAGAGACAGAGACAGAGACGGAGACAGAGACGGAGACAAAGACCGGGACAGAGACAGAGACGGAGACAGAGGCAGAGACGGAGCCAGGGACAGAGACGGAGACAGAGACAGAGGGAGAGACAACAACAGAGACAGAGACAGAAACAGAGACAGAGACAGAGACAGAGACAGAGACAGAGACAGAGACAGAGACAGAGACAGTGACAGGGACAGAGACAGAGACAGATACAGAGAGAGAGACAGAGACACAGACAGAGACAGAGGTGCAGGAGACAAAGTCGGAGGCAGAGGTACAGGAGACAAAGACGGAGACAAGGACGGAGACAAAGACGGAGACAGAGACAGAGACGGGGACAGAGACAGAGACAGAGGCAGAGACAGAGACACAGACCGAGGAAGACACAGAGACCGATACAGAGAGAGATACAGAGACACAGACAGAGACAGAGGGGCAGGAGACAAAGTCGGAGGCAGAGGTACAGGAGACAAAGACGGAGACAAGGACGGAGACAAAGACGGAGACAGAGACAGAGACGGGGACAGAGACAGAGACAGAGACAATGGCAGAGAGGGAGACAGAGACAGAGACAGAGACAGAGACAGAGACAGAGACAGAGACAGAGACAGAGACAGAGACAGAGACAGAGACAGAGACAGAGACAGAGACAGAGACAGAGGCAGAGGCAGAGACAGAGACAGAGACAGAGACAGAGGCAGAGACAGAGCCAGGGACAGAGACAGAGACAGAGACTGAGGGAGAGACAGCGACAGAGACAGAGACAGAGACAGAGACAGAGACAGAGACAGAGACAGAGACAGAGACAGAGACAGAGACAGAGACAGAGACAGAGACAGAGACAGAGACAGAGACAGAGACAGAGACAGAGACGGAGACGGAGACAGAGACAGAGACAGAGACAGAGACTGAGACAGAGACAGAGACAGAGACAGAAACAGAGACAGAGACAGATACGGGGACAGAGACAGAGGCAGAGACAGCGACAGAGGCAGAGACAGAGACACAGACACAGACACAGACAGATACAGAGACAGAGACGGAGATAGAGACAGAGACAGAGACAGAGACGGAGACAGAGACGGAGGCAAAGACCGAGACAGAGACAGAGACGGAGACAGAGGCAGAGACGGAGCCAGGGACAGAGACGGAGACAGAGACAGAGGGAGAGACTGCGACAGAGACAGAGGCAGAAACAGAGACAGAGACAGATACGCGGACAGAGACAGAGGCAGAGACAGAGACAGAGAGAGAGACGGAGATAGAGACAGAGACTGAGACAGAGACAGAGACAGAGACAGAGACAGAGACAGAGACAGAGAAAGAGACAGAGACAGAGATAGAGACAGAGACAGAGACAGAGACAGAGACAGAGACAGAGACAGAGACAGAGACAGAGACAGAGACAGATACGGAGACAGAGGGAGAGACAGCGACAGAGACAGAGACAGAGACAGAGACAGAGACAGAGACAGAGACAGAGACAGAGACAGAGACAGAGACGGAGACAGAGGCAGAGACAGAGCCATGGACAGAGACAGAGACAGAGACAGACGGAGAGACAGCGACAGAGACAGAGACAGAGACGGAGACAGAGACAGAGACAGAGACAGAGACAGAGACAGAGACAGAGACAGAGACAGAGACAGAGACAGAGACAGAGACAGAGACAGAGACAGAGACAGAGACAGAGACAGAGACAGAGACAGAAACAGAGACAGAGACAGATACGGGGACAGAGACAGAGGCAGAGGCAGCGACAGAGGCAGAGACAGAGACACAGACACAGACAGATACAGAGACAGAGACGGAGATAGAGACAGAGACAGAGACAGAGGCGGAGACAGAGACGGAGACAAAGACCGAGACAGAGACAGAGACGGAGACAGAGGCAGAGACAGAGCCAGGGACAGAGACGGAGACAGAGACAGAGGGAGAGACAGCGACAGAGACAGAGACAGAAACAGAGACAGAGACAGATACGCGAACAGAGACAGAGGCAGAGACAGAGACAGAGAGAGAGACGGAGACAGAGACAGAGACTGAGGCGGAGACAGAGACAGCGGCAGAGGCAGGGACGGAGACAGAGACAGGGACACAGACAGAGACAGAGACAGAGACAGAGACAGAGACAGAGACAGAGACAGAGACAGAGTCAGAGACAGAGACACAGACAGAGACAGAGACGGAGACAGAGGGAGAGACAGCGACAGAGACAGAGACAGAGACAGAGACAGAGACAGATACAGAGACAGAGAAAGAGACAGAGACAGAGACAGAGACAGAGACAGAGACAGAGACACAGACAGAGGCAGAGACACAGACAGAGGCACAGACATAGACAGAGAAAGAGACAGAGACAGAGGCAGAGACTGAGACTGACACAGAGACAGAGACAGAAACAAAGACGGAGACAAAGACCGAGACAGAGGCAGAGACACAGACAGAGACAGAGACAGAGACAGAGACAGAGACAGAGACAGAGACAGAGACAGAGACAGAGACAGAGACAGAGACAGAGACGGAGACAGAGACAGAGACTGAGAAGGAGACAGAGACAGCGGCAGAGACAGGGACGGAGACAGAGACAGAGACACAGACAGAGACAGAGACAGAGACAGAGACAGAGACAGAGACAGAGACAGAGACAGAGACAGAGACAGAGACAGAGACAGAGACAGAGTCAGAGACAGAGACACAGACAGAGACAGAGACAGAGACAGAGACAGAGACAGAGACAGAGACAGAGACAGAGACAGAGACAGAGACAGAGACAGAGACAGAGACAGAGACAGAGACAGAGACAGAGACAGAGACAGAGACAGAGTCAGAGACAGAGACAGAGACAGAGACAGAGACAGAGACAGAGACAGAGACAGAGACAGAGACAGAGACAGAGGCAGAGACAGAGACAGAGACAGAGACAGAGGCACAGACAGGGACAGAGACGGAGACAGAGGCAGAGACAGAGCCAGGGACAGAGACAGAGACAGAGACTGAGGGAGAGACAGCGACAGAGACAGAGACAGAGACAGAGACAGAGACAGAGACAGAGACAGAGACAGAGACAGAGACAGAGACAGAGACAGAGACAGAGACAGAGACAGAGACAGAGACAGAGACAGAGACAGAGACGGAGACAGAGACAGAGACAGAGACAGAGACAGAGACTGAGACAGAGACAGAGACAGAAACAGAGACAGAGACAGATACGGGGACAGAGACAGAGGCAGAGACAGCGACAGAGGCAGAGACAGAGACACAGACACAGACAGATACAGAGACAGAGACGGAGATAGAGACAGAGACAGAGACAGAGACGGAGACAGAGACGGAGGCAAAGACCGAGACAGAGACAGAGACGGAGACAGAGGCAGAGACGGAGCCAGGGACAGAGACGGAGACAGAGACAGAGGGAGAGACTGCGACAGAGACAGAGGCAGAAACAGAGACAGAGACAGATACGCGGACAGAGACAGAGGCAGAGACAGAGACAGAGAGAGAGACGGAGATAGAGACAGAGACTGAGACGGAGACAGAGACAGAGACAGAGACAGAGACAGAGACAGAGAAAGAGACAGAGACAGAGATAGAGACAGAGACAGAGACAGAGACAGAGACAGAGACAGAGACAGAGACAGAGACAGAGACAGATACGGAGACAGAGGGAGAGACAGCGACAGAGACAGAGACAGAGACAGAGACAGAGACAGAGACAGAGACAGAGACAGAGACAGAGACAGAGACAGAGACAGAGACAGAGACAGAGACGGAGACAGAGGCAGAGACAGAGCCATGGACAGAGACAGAGACAGAGACAGAGACAGAAACAGAGACAGAGACAGATACGCGGACAGAGACAGAGGCAGAGAGAGAGAGACGGAGACAGAGACAGAGACTGAGACGGAGACGGAGACAGCGGCAGAGACAGGGACGGAGACAGAGACAGAGACACAGACAGAGACAGAGGTGCAGGAGACAAAGTCGGAGGCAGAGGTACAGGAGACAAAGACGGAGACAAGGACGGAGACAAAGACGGAGACAGAGACAGAGACGGGGACAGAGACAGAGACAGAGGAAGAGACAGAGACACAGACCGAGGAATACACAGAGACAGATACAGAGAGAGAGACAGAGACACAGACAGAGACAGAGGGGCAGGAGACAAAGTCGGGGGCAGAGGTACAGGAGACAAAGACGGAGACAAGGACAGAGACAAAGACGGAGACAGAGACAGAGACGGGGACAGAGACAGAGACGGAGACAGGGACAGAGACAGAGAGAGAGACAGAGACAGAGACACAGACAGAGGCAGAGACACAGACAGAGGCACAGACATAGACAGAGAAAGAGACAGAGACAGAGGCAGAGACTGAGACTGACACAGAGACAGAGACAGAAACAGAGACGGAGACAAAGACCGAGACAGAGGCAGAGACACAGACAGAGACAGAGACAGAGACAGAGACGGAGACAGAGACAGAGACAGAGACAGAGACGGAGACAGAGACAGAGACTGAGACGGAGACAGAGACAGCGGCAGAGACAGGGACGGAGACAGAGACAGAGACACAGACAGAGACAGAGACAGAGACAGAGACAGAGACAGAGACAGAGACAGAGACAGAGACAGAGACAGAGACAGAGACAGAGACAGAGACAGAGACAGAGACAGAGACAGAGACAGAGACAGAGACAGAGACAGAGACAGAGTCAGAGACAGAGACACAGACAGAGACAGAGACAGAGACAGAGACAGAGACAGAGACAGAGACAGAGACAGAGACAGAGACAGAGACAGAGACAGAGACAGAGTCAGAGACAGAGACACAGACAGAGACAGAGACGGAGACAGAGGGAGAGACAGCGACAGAGACAGAGACAGAGACAGAGACAGAGACAGAGACAGAGACAGAGACAGAGACAGAGACAGAGACAGAGACAGAGACAGAGACAGAGACAGAGACAGAGAAAGAGACAGAGACAGAGACAGAGATAGAGACAGAGACAGAGACAGAGACAGAGAAAGAAACAGAGACAGAGAAAGAAACAGAGACAGAGACAGAGACAGAGACAGATACGGAGACAGAGGCAGAGACAGCGACAGAGAAGAGACAGAGACAGAGACAGAGACAGAGACAGAGACAGAGACAGAGACAGAGACAGAGACAGAGACAGAGACAGAGACAGAGACAGAGACGGAGACAGAGGCAGAGACAGAGCCATGGACAGAGACAGCGACAGAGACAGAGGGAGAGACAGCGACAGAGACAGAGACAGAGACAGAGCCAGAGCCAGAGACAGAGACAGAGACGGAGACAGAGACAGAGACAGAGACAGAGACAGAGACTGAGACAGAGACAGAGACAGAGACAGAGACAGAGACAGAAACAGAGACAGAGACAGAGACAGAGACAGAGACAGAGGCAGAGACAGATACAGAGACAGAGACAGAGACAGATACAGAGAGAGAGAGACAGAGACACAGACAGAGGCAGAGGTGCAGGAGACAAAGTCGGAGGCAGAGGTACAGGAGACAAAGACGGCGACAAGGACGGAGACAAAGACGGAGACAGAGACGGAGACGGGGACAGAGACAGAGACAGAGGCAGAGACAGAGACACAGACCGAGGAAGACACAGAGACAGATACAGAGAGAGATACAGAGACACAGACAGAGACAGAGGGTCAGGAGACAAAGTCGGAGGCAGAGGTACAGGAGACAAAGACGGAGACAAGGACGGAGACAAAGTCGGAGACAGAGACAGGGACGGGGACAGAGACAGAGACAGAGACAATGGCAGAGAGGGAGACAGAGACAGAGACAGAGGCCGATACCGACACAGTGACGGAGGCAGAGACAGAAACACAGACAGAGACAGAGACTGAGACAGAGTCAGAGGCAGAGACAGAGACAGAGAAAGAGACAGAGACAGAGGCAGAGACTGAGGCTGACACAGAGACAGAGACAGAAACAGAGACGGAGACAAAGACCGAGACAGAGGCAGAGACACAGACAGAGACAGAGACAGAGACAGAGACAGAGACAGAGAAAGAGACAGAGACAGAGACAGAGATAGAGACAGAGACAGAGACAGAGGCAGAGACAGAGACAGAGACAGAGACAGAGACAGAGACAGATACAGAGAGAGAGAGACAGAGACACAGACAGAGACAGAGGTGCAGGAGACAAAGTCGGAGGCAGAGGTACAGGAGACAAAGACGGAGACAAGGACGGAGACAAAGACGGAGACAGAGACAGAGACGGGGACAGAGACAGAGACAGAGGCAGAGACAGAGACACAGACCGAGGAAGACACTGAGACAGATACAGAGAGAGATACAGAGACACAGACAGAGACAGAGGGTCAGGAGACAAAGTCGGAGGCAGAGGTACAGGAGACAAAGACGGAGACAAGGACGGAGACAAAGACGGAGACAGAGACAGAGACGGGTACAGAGACAGAGACAGACGCAGAGACAGAGACACAGGCCGAGGAATACACAGAGACAGATACAGAGAGAGAGACAGAGACACAGACAGAGACAGAGGGGCAGGAGACAAAGTCGGTGGCAGAGGTACAGGAGACAAAGACGGAGACAAGGACAGAGACAAAGACGGAGACAGAGACAGAGACGGGGACAGAGACAGAGACGGAGACGGGGACAGAGACAGAGAGAGAGACAGAGACAGAGACACAGACAGAGGCAGAGACACAGACAGAGGCACAGACATAGACAGAGAAAGAGACAGAGACAGAGGCAGAGACTGAGACTGACACAGAGACAGAGACAGAAACAGAGACGGAGACAAAGACCGAGACAGAGGCAGAGACACAGACAGAGACAGAGACAGAGACAGAGACAGAGACAGAGACAGAGACAGAGACAGAGACAGAGACGGAGACAGAGACAGAGACTGAGACGGAGACAGAGACAGCGGCAGAGACAGGGACGGAGACAGAGACAGAGACACAGACAGAGACAGAGACAGAGACAGAGACAGAGACAGAGACAGAGGTGCAGGAGACAAAGTCGGAGGCAGAGGTACAGGAGACAAAGACGGAGACAAGGACGGAGACAAAGACGGAGACAGAGACGGAGACGGGGACAGAGACAGAGACAGAGGCAGAGACAGAGACAGAGACAGAGACAGAGACAGAGTCAGAGACAGAGACACAGACAGAGACAGAGACAGAGACAGAGACAGAGACAGAGACAGAGACAGAGACAGAGACAGAGACAGAGACAGAGACAGAGTCAGAGACAGAGACACAGACAGAGACAGAGACGGAGACAGAGGGAGAGACAGCGACAGAGACAGAGACAGAGACAGAGACAGAGACAGAGACAGAGACAGAGACAGAGACAGAGACAGAGACAGAGACAGAGACAGAGACAGAGACAGAGAAAGAGACAGAGACAGAGACAGAGATAGAGACAGAGACAGAGACAGAGACAGAGAAAGAAACAGAGACAGAGAAAGAAACAGAGACAGAGACAGAGACAGAGACAGATACGGAGACAGAGGGAGAGACAGCGACAGAGACAGAGACAGAGACAGAGACAGAGACAGAGACAGAGACAGAGACAGAGACAGAGACAGAGACAGAGACGGAGACAGAGGCAGAGACAGAGCCATGGACAGAGACAGCGACAGAGACAGAGGGAGAGACAGCGACAGAGACAGAGACAGAGACAGTGCCAGAGCCAGAGACAGAGACAGAGACGGAGACAGAGACAGAGACAGAGACAGAGACAGAGACTGAGACAGAGACAGAGACAGAGACAGAGACAGAGACAGAAACAGAGACAGAGACAGAGACAGAGACAGAGACAGAGACAGAGGCAGAGACAGAGACAGAGACAGAGACAGAGACAGATACAGAGAGAGAGAGACAGAGACACAGACAGAGACAGAGGTGCAGGAGACAAAGTCGGAGGCAGAGGTACAGGAGACAAAGACGGAGACAAGGACGGAGACAAAGACGGAGACAGAGACGGAGACGGGGACAGAGACAGAGACAGAGGCAGAGACAGAGACACAGACCGAGGAAGACACAGAGACAGATACAGAGAGAGATACAGAGACACAGACAGAGACAGAGGGTCAGGAGACAAAGTCGGAGGCAGAGGTACAGGAGACAAAGACGGAGACAAGGACGGAGACAAAGACGGAGACAGAGACAGAGACGGGGACAGAGACAGAGACAGAGACAATGGCAGAGAGGGAGACAGAGACAGAGACAGAGGCCGATACAGACACAGTGACGGAGGCAGAGACAGAAACACAGACAGAGACAGAGACTGAGACAGAGTCAGAGGCAGAGACAGAGACAGAGAAAGAGACAGAGACAGAGGCAGAGACTGAGGCTGACACAGAGACAGAGACAGAAACAGAGACGGAGACAAAGACCGAGACAGAGGCAGAGACACAGACAGAGACAGAGACAGAGACAGAGACAGAGACAGAGACAGAGACAGAGACGGAGACAAAGACCGAGACAGAGGCAGAGACACAGACAGAGACAGAGACAGAGACAATGGCAGAGAGGGAGACAGAGACAGAGACAGAGGCAGATACAGACACAGAGACGGAGGCAGAGACAGAGACACAGACAGAGACAGAGACTGAGACAGAGTCTGAGACAGAGACAGAGACACAGAGACATAGGCACGGAGGCAGGGATGCAGAGACAGAGACAAAGAGACCGAGTCAGAGACAGAAACAGAGACAGAGACGGAGACAGAGGCAGAGACAGAGACAGAGACAGAGACAGAGGCAGTGACAGAGACAGAGACAGAGACGGAGACAGAGGCAGAGACAGAGACAGAGACAGAGGCAGTGACAGAGACAGAGACAGAGACGGAGACAGAGACAGAGACAGAGACAGAGACAGAGACAGAGACAGAGTCAGAGACAGAGACACAGACAGAGACAGACACGGAGACAGAGGGAGAGACAGCGACAGAGACAGAGACAGAGGCAGAGACAGGGACAGAGACGGAGACAGAGGCAGAGACAGAGACTGAGACGGAGACAGAGACAGAGACGGAGACAAAGACCGAGACAGAGACAGAGACAGAGACAGAGACAGAGACAGAGACGGAGACAGAGACAGAGACAGAGACAGAGACTGAGGCAGAGACAGAGACAGAAGCAGAGACAGAGACAGATACGGGGACAGAGACAGAGGCAGAGACAGCGACAGAGGCAGAGACAGAGACACAGACACAGACAGATACAGAGACAGAGACGGAGATAGAGACAGAGACAGAGACAGAGACGGAGACAGAGACGGAGACAAAGACCGAGACAGAGACAGAGACGGAGACAGAGGCAGAGACGGAGCCAGGGACAGAGACAGAGACTGAGGCAGAGACAGAGACAGAAACAGAGACAGAGACAGATACGGGGACAGAGACAGAGGCAGAGACAGCGACAGAGGCAGAGACAGAGACACAGACATAGACAGATACAGAGACAGAGACAGAGGCAGAGACAGAGCCATGGACAGAGACAGCGACAGAGACAGAGGGAGAGACAGCGACAGAGACAGAGACAGAGACAGAGCCAGAGACAGAGACAGAGACGGAGACAGAGACAGAGACAGAGACAGAGACAGAGACAGAGACTGAGACAGAGACAGAGACAGAAACAGAGACAGAGACAGATACGGGGACAGAGACAGAGGCAGAGACAGCGACAGAGGCAGCGGCAGAGACAGGGACGGAGACAGAGACAGAGACACAGACAGAGACAGAGACAGAGACAGAGACAGAGACAGAGACAGAGACAGAGACAGAGACAGAGACAGAGACAGAGTCAGAGACAGAGACACAGACAGAGACAGAGACAGAGACAGAGACAGAGACAGAGACAGAGACAGAGACAGAGACAGAGACAGAGACAGAGACAGAGACAGAGACAGAGACAGAGACAGAGACAGAGTCAGAGACAGAGACACAGACAGAGACAGAGACGGAGACAGAGGGAGAGACAGCGACAGAGACAGAGACAGAGACAGAGACAGAGACAGAGACAGCGGCAGAGACAGGGACGGAGACAGAGACAGAGACACAGACAGAGACAGAGACAGAGACAGAGACAGAGACAGAGACAGAGACAGAGACAGAGACAGAGACACAGACAGAGACAGAGACGGAGACAGAGGGAGAGACAGCGACAGAGACAGAGACAGAGACAGAGACAGAGACAGAGACAGAGACAGAGACAGAGACAGAGACAGAGAAAGAGACAGAGACAGAGACAGAGACAGAGACAGAGACAGAGATAGAGACAGAGACAGAGACAGAGACAGACACAGAAACAGAGACAGAGACAGAGACAGAGACAGATACGGAGACAGAGGGAGAGACAGCGACAGAGACAGAGACAGAGACAGAGACAGAGACAGAGACAGAGACAGAGACAGAGACAGAGACAGAGACAGAGACGGAGACAGAGGCAGAGACAGAGCCATGGACAGAGACAGCGACAGAGACAGAGGGAGAGACAGCGACAGGGACAGAGACAGAGACAGAGCCAGAGACAGAGACAGAGACAGAGACAGAGACAGAGACAGAGACAGAGACAGAGCCAGAGACAGAGACAGAGACAGAGACAGAGACAGAGACAGAGACAGAGACAGAGACAGAGACAGAGACAGAGACAGAGACTGAGACGGAGACAGAGACAGCGGCAGAGACAGGGACGGAGACAGAGACAGAGACACGGAGAGAGACAGAGACAGAGACAGAGACAGAGACAGAGACAGAGACAGAGACAGAGACAGAGGCAGAGGCAGAGACAGAGACAGAGACAGAGACAGAGGCAGAGACAGGGACAGAGACGGAGACAGAGACAGAGACAGAGACAGAGACTGAGACAGAGACAGAGACAGAAACAGAGACAGAGACAGATACGGGGACAGAGACAGAGGCAGAGACAGCGACAGAGGCAGAGACAGAGACACAGACACAGACAGATACAGAGACAGAGACGGAGATAGAGACAGAGACAGAGACAGAGACGGAGACAGAGACGGAGGCAAAGACCGAGACAGAGACAGAGACGGAGACAGAGGCAGAGACGGAGCCTGGGACAGAGACGGAGACAGAGACAGAGGGAGAGACAGCGACAGAGACAGAGGCAGAAACAGAGACAGAGACAGATACGCGGACAGAGACAGAGGCAGAGACAGAGACAGAGAGAGAGACGGAGATAGAGACAGAGACTGAGACGGAGACAGAGACAGAGACAGAGACAGAGACAGAGACAGAGACAGAGAAAGAGACGGAGACAGAGATAGAGACAGAGACAGAGACAGAGACAGAGGCAGAGACAGAGACAGAGAGAGAGACGGAGACAGAGACAGAGACTGAGACGGAGACAGAGACAGCGGCAGAGACAGGGACGGAGACACAGACAGATACAGAGACAGAGACGGAGATAGAGACAGAGACAGAGACAGAGACGGAGACAGAGACGGAGGCAAAGACCGAGACAGAGACAGAGACGGAGACAGAGGCAGAGACGGAGCCAGGGACAGAGACGGAGACAGAGACAGAGGGAGAGACAGCGACAGAGACAGAGGCAGAAACAGAGACAGAGACAGATACGCGGACAGAGACAGAGGCAGAGACAGAGACAGAGAGAGAGACGGAGATAGAGACAGAGACTGAGACGGAGACAGAGAGAGAGACAGAGGCAGAGACAGAGACAGAGACAGAGACAGAGACAGAGACAGAGACAGAGTCAGAGACAGAGACACAGACAGAGACAGAGACGGAGACAGAGGGAGAGACAGCGACAGAGACAGAGACAGAGACAGAGACAGAGACAGAGACACAGACAGAGACAGAGACAGAGACAGAGACAGAGACAGAGACAGAGACAGAGACAGAGACAGAGACAGAGACAGAGACAGAGACAGAGACAGAGACAGAGAAAGAGACAGAGACAGAGACAGAGATAGAGACAGAGACAGAGACAGAGACAGAGAAAGAAACAGAGACAGAGACAGAGACAGAGACAGATACGGAGACAGAGGGAGAGATAGCGACAGAGACAGAGACAGAGACAGAGAAAGAGACAGAGACAGAGACAGAGATAGAGACAGAGACAGAGACAGAGACAGAGAAAGAAACAGAGACAGAGACAGAGACAGAGACAGATACGGAGACAGAGGGAGAGATAGCGACAGAGACAGAGACAGAGACAGAGACAGAGACAGAGACAGAGACAGAGACAGAGACAGAGACGGAGACAGAGGCAGAGACAGAGCCATGGACAGAGACAGCGACAGAGACAGAGGGAGAGACAGCGACAGAGACAGAGACAGAGACAGAGCCAGAGACAGAGACAGAGACGGAGACAGAGACAGAGACAGAGACAGAGACAGAGACTGAGACAGAGACAGAGACAGAAACAGAGACAGAGACAGATACGGGGACAGAGACAGAGGCAGAGACAGCGACAGAGGCAGCGGCAGAGACAGGGACGGAGACAGAGACAGAGACACAGACAGAGACAGAGACAGAGACAGAGACAGAGACAGAGACAGAGACAGAGACAGAGACAGAGACAGAGACAGAGACAGAGACAGAGACAGAGACAGAGACAGAGACAGCGACAGAGACAGAGGGAGAGACAGCGACAGGGACAGAGACAGAGACAGAGCCAGAGACAGAGACAGAGACAGAGACAGAGACAGAGACAGAGACAGAGACAGAGCCAGAGACAGAGACAGAGACAGAGACAGAGACAGAGACAGAGACAGAGACAGAGACGGAGACAGAGACAGAGACTGAGACGGAGACAGAGACAGCGGCAGAGACAGGGACGGAGACAGAGACAGAGACACGGAGAGAGACAGAGACAGAGACAGAGACAGAGACAGAGACAGAGACAGAGACAGAGGCAGAGGCAGAGACAGAGACAGAGACAGAGACAGAGGCAGAGACAGGGACAGAGACGGAGACAGAGACAGAGACAGAGACAGAGACAGAGACTGAGACAGAGACAGAGACAGAAACAGAGACAGAGACAGATACGGGGACAGAGACAGAGGCAGAGACAGCGACAGAGGCAGAGACAGAGACACAGACACAGACAGATACAGAGACAGAGACGGAGATAGAGACAGAGACAGAGACAGAGACGGAGACAGAGACGGAGGCAAAGACCGAGACAGAGACAGAGACGGAGACAGAGGCAGAGACGGAGCCAGGGACAGAGACGGAGACAGAGACAGAGGGAGAGACAGCGACAGAGACAGAGGCAGAAACAGAGACAGAGACAGATACGCGGACAGAGACAGAGGCAGAGACAGAGACAGAGAGAGAGACGGAGATAGAGACAGAGACTGAGACGGAGACAGAGACAGAGACAGAGACAGAGACAGAGACAGAGACAGAGAAAGAGACAGAGACAGAGATAGAGACAGAGACAGAGACAGAGACAGAGGCAGAGACAGAGACAGAGAGAGAGACGGAGACAGAGACAGAGACTGAGACGGAGACAGAGACAGCGGCAGAGACAGGGACGGAGACACAGACAGATACAGAGACAGAGACGGAGATAGAGAAAGAGACAGAGACAGAGACGGAGACAGAGACGGAGGCAAAGACCGAGACAGAGACAGAGACGGAGACAGAGGCAGAGACGGAGCCAGGGACAGAGACGGAGACAGAGACAGAGGGAGAGACAGCGACAGAGACAGAGGCAGAAACAGAGACAGAGACAGATAAGCGGACAGAGACAGAGGCAGAGACAGAGACAGAGAGAGAGACGGAGATAGAGACAGAGACAGAGACAGAGACAGAGACAGAGACAGAGCCAGAGACAGAGACAGAGACAGAGACAGAGACAGAGACAGAGACAGAGACAGAGACAGAGACAGAGACAGAGACAGAGACTGAGACAGAGACAGAGACAGAGACAGAGACAGAGACAGAGACAGAGACAGAGACAGAGACAGAGACAGAGACAGAGACTGAGACGGAGACAGAGACAGCGGCAGAGACAGGGACGGAGACAGAGACAGAGACACGGAGAGAGACAGAGACAGAGACAGAGACAGAGACAGAGACAGAGACAGAGACAGAGACAGAGGCAGAGGCAGAGACAGAGACAGAGGCAGAGACAGGGACAGAGACGGAGACAGAGACAGAGACAGAGACAGAGACAGAGACTGAGACAGAGACAGAGACAGAAACAGAGACAGAGACAGATACGGGGACAGAGACAGAGGCAGAGACAGCGACAGAGGCAGAGACAGAGACACAGACACAGACAGATACAGAGACAGAGACGGAGATAGAGACAGAGACAGAGACAGAGACGGAGACAGAGACGGAGGCAAAGACCGAGACAGAGACAGAGACGGAGACAGAGGCAGAGACGGAGCCAGGGACAGAGACGGAGACAGAGACAGAGGGAGAGACAGCGACAGAGACAGAGACAGAGACAGAGACAGAGACAGAGACAGAGACAGAGACAGAGACAGAGACAGAGACAGAGACAGAGACAGAGACAGAGACTGAGACAGAGACAGAGACAGAGACAGAGACAGAGACAGAGACAGAGACAGAGACAGAGACAGAGACAGAGACCGAGACTGAGACGGAGACAGAGACAGCGGCAGAGACAGGGACGGAGACAGAGACAGAGACACGGAGAGAGACAGAGACAGAGACAGAGACAGAGACAGAGACAGAGACAGAGACAGAGACAGAGGCAGAGGCAGAGACAGATACAGAGACAGAGACAGAGGCAGAGACAGAGCCATGGACAGAGACAGCGACAGAGACAGAGGGAGAGACAGCGACAGAGACAGAGACAGAGACAGAGCCAGAGACAGAGACAGAGACGGAGACAGAGACAGAGACAGAGACAGAGACAGAGACTGAGACAGAGACAGAGACAGAAACAGAGACAGAGACAGATACGGGGACAGAGACAGAGGCAGAGACAGCGACAGAGGCAGCGGCAGAGACAGGGACGGAGACAGAGACAGAGACACAGACAGAGACAGAGACAGAGACAGAGACAGAGACAGAGACAGAGACAGAGACAGAGACAGAGACAGAGTCAGAGACAGAGACACAGACAGAGACAGAGACAGAGACAGAGACAGAGACAGAGACAGAGACAGAGACAGAGACAGAGACAGAGACAGAGACAGAGACAGAGACAGAGACAGAGACAGAGACAGAGTCAGAGACAGAGACACAGACAGAGACAGAGACGGAGACAGAGGGAGAGACAGCGACAGAGACAGAGACAGAGACAGAGACAGAGACAGAGACAGCGGCAGAGACAGGGACGGAGACAGAGACAGAGACACAGACAGAGACAGAGACAGAGACAGAGACAGAGACAGAGACAGAGACAGAGACAGAGACAGAGACAGAGACAGAGACAGAGACAGAGACACAGACAGAGACAGAGACGGAGACAGAGGGAGAGACAGCGACAGAGACAGAGACAGAGACAGAGACAGAGACAGAGACAGAGACAGAGACAGAGACAGAGACAGAGACAGAGAAAGAGACAGAGACAGAGACAGAGACAGAGACAGAGACAGAGATAGAGACAGAGACAGAGACAGAGACAGACACAGAAACAGAGACAGAGACAGAGACAGAGACAGATACGGAGACAGAGGGAGAGACAGCGACAGAGACAGAGACAGAGACAGAGACAGAGACAGAGACAGAGACAGAGACAGAGACAGAGACAGAGACAGAGACGGAGACAGAGGCAGAGACAGAGCCATGGACAGAGACAGCGACAGAGACAGAGGGAGAGACAGCGACAGGGACAGAGACAGAGACAGAGCCAGAGACAGAGACAGAGACAGAGACAGAGACAGAGACAGAGACAGAGACAGAGCCAGAGACAGAGACAGAGACAGAGACAGAGACAGAGACAGAGACAGAGACAGAGACAGAGACAGAGACAGAGACAGAGACTGAGACGGAGACAGAGACAGCGGCAGAGACAGGGACGGAGACAGAGACAGAGACACGGAGAGAGACAGAGACAGAGACAGAGACAGAGACAGAGACAGAGACAGAGACAGAGACAGAGGCAGAGGCAGAGACAGAGACAGAGACAGAGACAGAGGCAGAGACAGGGACAGAGACGGAGACAGAGACAGAGACAGAGACAGAGACAGAGACTGAGACAGAGACAGAGACAGAAACAGAGACAGAGACAGATACGGGGACAGAGACAGAGGCAGAGACAGCGACAGAGGCAGAGACAGAGACACAGACACAGACAGATACAGAGACAGAGACGGAGATAGAGACAGAGACAGAGACAGAGACGGAGACAGAGACGGAGGCAAAGACCGAGACAGAGACAGAGACGGAGACAGAGGCAGAGACGGAGCCTGGGACAGAGACGGAGACAGAGACAGAGGGAGAGACAGCGACAGAGACAGAGGCAGAAACAGAGACAGAGACAGATACGCGGACAGAGACAGAGGCAGAGACAGAGACAGAGAGAGAGACGGAGATAGAGACAGAGACTGAGACGGAGACAGAGACAGAGACAGAGACAGAGACAGAGACAGAGACAGAGAAAGAGACAGAGACAGAGATAGAGACAGAGACAGAGACAGAGACAGAGGCAGAGACAGAGACAGAGAGAGAGACGGAGACAGAGACAGAGACTGAGACGGAGACAGAGACAGCGGCAGAGACAGGGACGGAGACACAGACAGATACAGAGACAGAGACGGAGATAGAGACAGAGACAGAGACAGAGACGGAGACAGAGACGGAGGCAAAGACCGAGACAGAGACAGAGACGGAGACAGAGGCAGAGACGGAGCCAGGGACAGAGACGGAGACAGAGACAGAGGGAGAGACAGCGACAGAGACAGAGGCAGAAACAGAGACAGAGACAGATACGCGGACAGAGACAGAGGCAGAGACAGAGACAGAGAGAGAGACGGAGATAGAGACAGAGACTGAGACGGAGACAGAGACAGAGACAGAGGCAGAGACAGTGACAGAGACAGAGAAAGAGACAGAGACAGAGATAGAGACAGAGACAGAGACAGAGACAGAGACAGAGACAGAGACAGAGACAGAGACAGAGACAGAGACAGATACGGAGACAGAGGGAGGGACAGCGACAGAGACAGAGACAGAGACAGAGACAGAGACAGAGACAGAGACAGAGACAGAGACAGAGACAGAGACAGAGTCAGAGACAGAGACACAGACAGAGACAGAGACAGAGACAGAGACAGAGACAGAGACAGAGACAGAGACAGAGACAGAGACAGAGACAGAGACAGAGACAGAGACAGAGACAGAGACAGAGTCAGAGACAGAGACACAGACAGAGACAGAGACGGAGACAGAGGGAGAGACAGCGACAGAGACAGAGACAGAGACAGAGACAGAGACAGAGACACAGACAGAGACAGAGACAGAGACAGAGACAGAGACAGAGACAGAGACAGAGACAGAGACAGAGACAGAGACAGAGACAGAGACAGAGACAGAGACAGAGACAGAGACAGAGAAAGAGACAGAGACAGAGACAGAGATAGAGACAGAGACAGAGACAGAGACAGAGAAAGAAACAGAGACAGAGACAGAGACAGAGACAGATACGGAGACAGAGGGAGAGATAGCGACAGAGACAGAGACAGAGACAGAGACAGAGACAGAGACAGAGACAGAGAAAGAGACAGAGACAGAGACAGAGATAGAGACAGAGACAGAGACAGAGACAGAGAAAGAAACAGAGACAGAGACAGAGACAGAGACAGATACGGAGACAGAGGGAGAGATAGCGACAGAGACAGAGACAGAGACAGAGACAGAGACAGAGACAGAGACAGAGACAGAGACAGAGACGGAGACAGAGGCAGAGACAGAGCCATGGACAGAGACAGCGACAGAGACAGAGGGAGAGACAGCGACAGAGACAGAGACAGAGACAGAGCCAGAGACAGAGACAGAGACGGAGACAGAGACAGAGACAGAGACAGAGACAGAGACTGAGACAGAGACAGAGACAGAAACAGAGACAGAGACAGATACGGGGACAGAGACAGAGGCAGAGACAGCGACAGAGGCAGCGGCAGAGACAGGGACGGAGACAGAGACAGAGACACAGACAGAGACAGAGACAGAGACAGAGACAGAGACAGAGACAGAGACAGAGACAGAGACAGAGACAGAGACAGAGACAGAGACAGAGACAGAGACAGAGTCAGAGACAGAGACACAGACAGAGACAGAGACAGAGACGGAGACAGAGACAGAGACACAGACAGAGACAGAGACAGAGACAGAGACAGAGACAGAGACAGAGACAGAGACAGAGACAGAGACAGAGACAGAGACAGAGACAGAGACACAGACAGAGACAGAGACGGAGACAGAGGGAGAGACAGCGACAGAGACAGAGACAGAGACAGAGACAGAGACAGAGACAGAGACAGAGACAGAGACAGAGAAAGAGACAGAGACAGAGACAGAGACAGAGACAGAGACAGAGATAGAGACAGAGACAGAGACAGAGACAGACACAGAAACAGAGACAGAGACAGAGACAGAGACAGATACGGAGACAGAGGGAGAGACAGCGACAGAGACAGAGACAGAGACAGAGACAGAGACAGAGACAGAGACAGAGACAGAGACAGAGACAGAGACAGAGACGGAGACAGAGGCAGAGACAGAGCCATGGACAGAGACAGCGACAGAGACAGAGGGAGAGACAGCGACAGGGACAGAGACAGAGACAGAGCCAGAGACAGAGACAGAGACAGAGACAGAGACAGAGACAGAGACAGAGACAGAGCCAGAGACAGAGACAGAGACAGAGACAGAGACAGAGACAGAGACAGAGACAGAGACGGAGACAGAGACAGAGACTGAGACGGAGACAGAGACAGCGGCAGAGACAGGGACGGAGACAGAGACAGAGACACGGAGAGAGACAGAGACAGAGACAGAGACAGAGACAGAGACAGAGACAGAGACAGAGACAGAGGCAGAGGCAGAGACAGAGACAGAGACAGAGACAGAGGCAGAGACAGGGACAGAGACGGAGACAGAGACAGAGACAGAGACAGAGACAGAGACTGAGACAGAGACAGAGACAGAAACAGAGACAGAGACAGATACGGGGACAGAGACAGAGGCAGAGACAGCGACAGAGGCAGAGACAGAGACACAGACACAGACAGATACAGAGACAGAGACGGAGATAGAGACAGAGACAGAGACAGAGACGGAGACAGAGACGGAGGCAAAGACCGAGACAGAGACAGAGACGGAGACAGAGGCAGAGACGGAGCCAGGGACAGAGACGGAGACAGAGACAGAGGGAGAGACAGCGACAGAGACAGAGGCAGAAACAGAGACAGAGACAGATACGCGGACAGAGACAGAGGCAGAGACAGAGACAGAGAGAGAGACGGAGATAGAGACAGAGACTGAGACGGAGACAGAGACAGAGACAGAGACAGAGACAGAGACAGAGACAGAGAAAGAGACAGAGACAGAGATAGAGACAGAGACAGAGACAGAGACAGAGGCAGAGACAGAGACAGAGAGAGAGACGGAGACAGAGACAGAGACTGAGACGGAGACAGAGACAGCGGCAGAGACAGGGACGGAGACACAGACAGATACAGAGACAGAGACGGAGATAGAGAAAGAGACAGAGACAGAGACGGAGACAGAGACGGAGGCAAAGACCGAGACAGAGACAGAGACGGAGACAGAGGCAGAGACGGAGCCAGGGACAGAGACGGAGACAGAGACAGAGGGAGAGACAGCGACAGAGACAGAGGCAGAAACAGAGACAGAGACAGATAAGCGGACAGAGACAGAGGCAGAGACAGAGACAGAGAGAGAGACGGAGATAGAGACAGAGACTGAGACGGAGACAGAGACAGAGGCAGAGGCAGAGACAGTGACAGAGACAGAGAAAGAGACAGAGACAGAGATAGAGACAGAGACAGAGACAGAGACAGAGACAGAGACAGAGACAGAGACAGAGACAGAGACAGAGACAGATACGGAGACAGAGGGAGAGACAGCGACAGAGACAGAGACAGAGACAGAGACAGAGACAGAGACAGAGACAGAGACAGAGACAGACGGAGAGACAGCGACAGAGACAGAGACAGAGACGGAGACAGAGACAGAGACAGAGACAGAGACAGAGACAGAGACAGAGACAGAGACAGAGACAGAGATAGAGACAGAGACAGAGACAGAGACAGAGACAGAGACAGAGACAGAGACAGAGACAGAGACAGAGACAGAAACAGAGACAGAGACAGATACGGGGACAGAGACAGAGGCAGAGACAGAGACACAGACACAGACAGATACAGAGACAGAGACGGAGATAGAGACAGAGACAGAGACAGAGTCGGAGACAGAGACGGAGACAAAGACCGAGACAGAGACAGAGACGGAGACAGAGGCAGAGACAGAGCCAGGGACAGAGACGGAGACAGAGACAGAGGGAGAGACAGCGACTGAGACAGAGACAGAAACAGAGACAGAGACAGATACGCGGACAGAGACAGAGGCAGAGACAGAGACAGAGAGAGAGACGGAGATAGAGACAGAGACTGAGACGGAGACAGAGACAGCGGCAGAGGCAGGGACGGAGACAGAGACAGGGACACAGACAGAGACAGAGACAGAGACAGAGACAGAGACAGAGACAGAGACAGAGACAGAGACGGAGACAGAGACAGAGACAGAGACAGAGACAGAGACTGAGACAGAGACAGAGACAGAAACAGAGACAGAGACAGATACGGGGACAGAGACAGAGACTGAGACGGAGACAGAGACAGCGGCAGAGACAGGGACGGAGACAGAGACAGAGACACAGACAGAGACAGAGGTGCAGGAGACAAAGTCGGAGGCAGAGGTACAGGAGACAAAGACGGAGACAAGGACGGAGACAAAGACGGAGACAGAGACAGAGAGGGGGACAGAGACAGAGACAGAGGCAGAGACAGAGACACAGACCGAGGAATACACAGAGACAGATACAGAGAGAGAGAGACAGAGACACAGACAGAGACAGAGGGGCAGGAGACAAAGTCGGGGGCAGAGGTACAGGGGACAAAGACGGAGGCAAGGACAGAGACAAAGACGGAGACAGAGACAGAGACGGGGACAGAGACAGAGACGGAGACAGAGACAGAGACAGAGACAGAGACAGAGACAGAGACAGAGACTGAGACAGAGACAGAGACAGAGACAGAGACAGAGACAGAGACAGAGACAGAGACACAGACAGAGACAGAGACAGAGACAGAGACAGAGACAGAGACAGAGACAGAGGAAGATACGCGGACAGAGACAGAAGCAGAGACAGAGACGGAGACAAAGACCGAGACAGAGACAGAGACGGAGACAGAGGCAGAGACAGAGCCAGGGACAGAGACGGAGACAGAGACAGAGACAGAGACAGAGACAGAGACAGAGACAGAGACAGAGACAGAGACAGAGACAGAGACAGAAACAGAGACAGAGACAGATACGCGGACAGATACAGAGGCAGAGACAGAGACAGAGAGAGAGACGGAGACAGAGACAGAGACTGAGACGGAGACAGAGACAGCGGCAGAGACAGGGACGGAGACAGAGACAGGGACACAGACAGAGACAGAGACAGAGACAGAGACAGAGACAGAGACAGAGACAGAGACAGAGACAGAGACAGAGACAGAGACAGAGACAGAGACAGAGACAGAGGCAGAGACAGAGACAGAGACAGAAACAGAGACAGACGCAGAGACAGAGCCAGGGACAGAGACGGAGACAGAGACAGAGACAGAGACAGAGACAGAGACAGAGACAGAGACAGAGACAGAGACAGAGACAGAGACAGAGACAGAGACAGAGACAGAGACAGAGACAGAGACAGAGACAGAGACAGAGACAGAGACAGAAACAGAGACTGAGACAGAGACAGAGACAGAGACAGAGACAGAGACGGAGACAGGGGCAGAGACAGAGCCAGGGACAGAGACAGAGACAGAGACAGAGACAGAGACAGAAACAGAGACAGGGACAGATACGGGGACAGAGACAGAGGCAGAGACAGAGACACAGACACAGACAGATACAGAGACAGAGACGGAGATAGAGACAGAGACAGAGACGGAGACAGAGACGGAGACAAAGACCGAGACAGAGACAGAGACGGAGACAGAGGCAGAGACAGAGCCAGGGACAGAGACGGAGACAGAGACAGAGGGAGAGACAGCGACAGAGACAGAGACAGAAACAGAGACAGAGACAGATACGCGGACAGAGACAGAGGCAGAGACAGAGACACAGAGAGAGACGGAGACAGAGACAGAGACTGAGACGGAGACAGGGACAGCGGCAGAAACAGGGACGGAGACATAGACAGGGACACAGACAGAGACAGAGACAGAGACAGAGACAGAGACAGAGACAGAGACAGAGACAGAGACAGAGACAGAGACAGAGACAGAGACAGAGACAGAGACAGAGACAGAGACAGAAACAGAGACAGAGACAGATACGCGGACAGAGACAGAGGCAGAGACAGAGACAGAGAGAGAGATGGAGACAGAGACAGAGACTGAGACGGAGACAGAGACAGCGGCAGAGACAGGGACGGAGACAGAGACAGAGACACAGACAGAGACAGAGACAGAGACAGAGACAGAGACAGAGACAGAGACAGAGACCGAGACATAGACGCAGACAAAGACCGAGACAGAAACAGAAACAGAGACAGAGACAGATACGCGGACAGAGACAGAGGCAGAGCCAGAGACAGAGAGAGAGACGGAGACAGAGACAGAGACTGAGACGGAGACAGAGACAGCGGCAGAGACAGGGGCGGAGACAGAGACAGAGACACAGACAGAGACAGAGACAGAGACAGAGGCAGAGACAGAGCCAGGGGCAGAGACGGAGACAGAGACAGAGGGAGAGACAGCGACAGAGACAGAGACAGAAACAGAGACAGAGACAGATACGCGGACAGAGACAGAGGCAGAGACAGAGACAGAGAGAGAGACGGAGACAGAGACAGAGACTGAGACGGAGACAGAGACAGCGGCAGAGACAGGGACGGAGACAGAGACAGGGACAGAGACAGAGACTGAGACTGAGGCAGAGACAGAGACAGAGACAGAGACAGAGACAGAGACAGAGACAGAGACAGAGACGGAGACAGAGACAGAGACAGAGACAGAGACAGAGACAGAGACAGAGAAAGAGACAGATACAGAGACAGACATAGAGACAGAGACAGAGACAGAGACAGAGACAGAGACAGAGACACAGACAGAGACAGAGACAGAGACAGAGACAGAGACAGAGACAGAGACAGAGACAGAGACAGAGGCTGAGACTGAGGCAGAGACAGAGACAGAGACAGAGACAGAGGCGGAGACAGAGACAGAGACAGAGACAGAGACAGAGACAGAGACAGAGACAGAGACAGAGACAGAGACAGAGACAGAGAAAGAGACAGAGACAGAGACAGACATAGAGACAGAGACAGAGACAGAGACAGAGACAGAGACAGAGACAGAGACAGAGACAGATACGGAGACAGAGGGAGAGACAGCGACAAAGACAGAGACAGAGACAGAGACAGAGACAGCGACAGAGACAGAGACAGAGACAGAGACAGAGACAGAGACAGAGACAGAGACAGAGACAGAGACAGAGACAGAGACAGAGACAGAGACAGAGACAGAGCCAGGGACAGAGACGGAGACAGAGACAGAGGGAGAGACAGCGACAGAGACAGAGACAGAGACAGAGAAAGAGACAGAGACAGAGATAGAGACAGAGACAGAGACAGAGACAGAGGCAGAGACAGAGACAGAGAGAGAGACGGAGACAGAGACAGAGACTGAGACGGAGACAGAGACAGCGGCAGAGACAGGGACGGAGACACAGACAGATACAGAGACAGAGACGGAGATAGAGAAAGAGACAGAGACAGAGACGGAGACAGAGACGGAGGCAAAGACCGAGACAGAGACAGAGACGGAGACAGAGGCAGAGACGGAGCCAGGGACAGAGACGGAGACAGAGACAGAGGGAGAGACAGCGACAGAGACAGAGGCAGAAACAGAGACAGAGACAGATAAGCGGACAGAGACAGAGGCAGAGACAGAGACAGAGAGAGAGACGGAGATAGAGACAGAGACTGAGACGGAGACAGAGACAGAGGCAGAGGCAGAGACAGTGACAGAGACAGAGAAAGAGACAGAGACAGAGATAGAGACAGAGACAGAGACAGAGACAGAGACAGAGACAGAGACAGAGACAGAGACAGAGACAGATACGGAGACAGAGGGAGAGACAGCGACAGAGACAGAGACAGAGACAGAGACAGAGACAGAGACAGAGACAGAGACAGAGACAGAGACAGACGGAGAGACAGCGACAGAGACAGAGACAGAGACGGAGACAGAGACAGAGACAGAGACAGAGACAGAGACAGAGACAGAGACAGAGACAGAGACAGAGATAGAGACAGAGACAGAGACAGAGACAGAGACAGAGACAGAGACAGAGACAGAGACAGAGACAGAGACAGAAACAGAGACAGAGACAGATACGGGGACAGAGACAGAGGCAGAGACAGAGACACAGACACAGACAGATACAGAGACAGAGACGGAGATAGAGACAGAGACAGAGACAGAGTCGGAGACAGAGACGGAGACAAAGACCGAGACAGAGACAGAGACGGAGACAGAGGCAGAGACAGAGCCAGGGACAGAGACGGAGACAGAGACAGAGGGAGAGACAGCGACTGAGACAGAGACAGAAACAGAGACAGAGACAGATACGCGGACAGAGACAGAGGCAGAGACAGAGACAGAGAGAGAGACGGAGATAGAGACAGAGACTGAGACGGAGACAGAGACAGCGGCAGAGGCAGGGACGGAGACAGAGACAGGGACACAGACAGAGACAGAGACAGAGACAGAGACAGAGACAGAGACAGAGACAGAGACAGAGACAGAGACGGAGACAGAGACAGAGACAGAGACAGAGACAGAGACAGAGACTGAGACAGAGACAGAGACAGAAACAGAGACAGAGACAGATACGGGGACAGAGACAGAGACTGAGACGGAGACAGAGACAGCGGCAGAGACAGGGACGGAGACAGAGACAGAGACACAGACAGAGACAGAGGTGCAGGAGACAAAGTCGGAGGCAGAGGTACAGGAGACAAAGACGGAGACAAGGACGGAGACAAAGACGGAGACAGAGACAGAGAGGGGGACAGAGACAGAGACAGAGGCAGAGACAGAGACACAGACCGAGGAATACACAGAGACAGATACAGAGATAGAGAGACAGAGACACAGACAGAGACAGAGGGGCAGGAGACAAAGTCGGGGGCAGAGGTACAGGGGACAAAGACGGAGGCAAGGACAGAGACAAAGACGGAGACAGAGACAGAGACGGGGACAGAGACAGAGACGGAGACAGAGACAGAGACAGAGACAGAGACAGAGACAGAGACAGAGACTGAGACAGAGACAGAGACAGAGACAGAGACAGAGACAGAGACAGAGACAGAGACAGAGACAGAGACACAGACAGAGACAGAGACAGAGACAGAGACAGAGACAGAGACAGAGACAGAGGAAGATACGCGGACAGAGACAGAAGCAGAGACAGAGACGGAGACAAAGACCGAGACAGAGACAGAGACGGAGACAGAGGCAGAGACAGAGCCAGGGACAGAGACGGAGACAGAGACAGAGACAGAGACAGAGACAGAGACAGAGACAGAGACAGAGACAGAGACAGAGACAGAGACAGAGACAGAGACAGAAACAGAGACAGAGACAGATACGCGGACAGATACAGAGGCAGAGACAGAGACAGAGAGAGAGACGGAGACAGAGACAGAGACTGAGACGGAGACAGAGACAGCGGCAGAGACAGGGACGGAGACAGAGACAGGGACACAGACAGAGACAGAGACAGAGACAGAGACAGAGACAGAGACAGAGACAGAGACAGAGACAGAGACAGAGACAGAGACAGAGACAGAGACAGAGGCAGAGACAGAGACAGAGACAGAAACAGAGACAGACGCAGAGACAGAGCCAGGGACAGAGACGGAGACAGAGACAGAGACAGAGACAGAGACAGAGACAGAGACAGAGACAGAGACAGAGACAGAGACAGAGACAGAGACAGAGACAGAGACAGAGACAGAGACAGAGACAGAGACAGAGACAGAGACAGAGACAGAGACAGAAACAGAGACTGAGACAGAGACAGAGACAGAGACAGAGACAGAGACGGAGACAGGGGCAGAGACAGAGCCAGGGACAGAGACAGAGACAGAGACAGAGACAGAGACAGAAACAGAGACAGGGACAGATACGGGGACAGAGACAGAGGCAGAGACAGAGACACAGACACAGACAGATACAGAGACAGAGACGGAGATAGAGACAGAGACAGAGACGGAGACAGAGACGGAGACAAAGACCGAGACAGAGACAGAGACGGAGACAGAGGCAGAGACAGAGCCAGGGACAGAGACGGAGACAGAGACAGAGGGAGAGACAGCGACAGAGACAGAGACAGAAACAGAGACAGAGACAGATACGCGGACAGAGACAGAGGCAGAGACAGAGACACAGAGAGAGACGGAGACAGAGACAGAGACTGAGACGGAGACAGGGACAGCGGCAGAAACAGGGACGGAGACATAGACAGGGACACAGACAGAGACAGAGACAGAGACAGAGACAGAGACAGAGACAGAGACAGAGACAGAGACAGAGACAGAGACAGAGACAGAGACAGAGACAGAGACAGAGACAGAGACAGAAACAGAGACAGAGACAGATACGCGGACAGAGACAGAGGCAGAGACAGAGACAGAGAGAGAGATGGAGACAGAGACAGAGACTGAGACGGAGACAGAGACAGCGGCAGAGACAGGGACGGAGACAGAGACAGAGACACAGACAGAGACAGAGACAGAGACAGAGACAGAGACAGAGACAGAGACAGAGACCGAGACATAGACGCAGACAAAGACCGAGACAGAAACAGAAACAGAGACAGAGACAGATACGCGGACAGAGACAGAGGCAGAGCCAGAGACAGAGAGAGAGACGGAGACAGAGACAGAGACTGAGACGGAGACAGAGACAGCGGCAGAGACAGGGGCGGAGACAGAGACAGAGACACAGACAGAGACAGAGACAGAGACAGAGGCAGAGACAGAGCCAGGGGCAGAGACGGAGACAGAGACAGAGGGAGAGACAGCGACAGAGACAGAGACAGAAACAGAGACAGAGACAGATACGCGGACAGAGACAGAGGCAGAGACAGAGACAGAGAGAGAGACGGAGACAGAGACAGAGACTGAGACGGAGACAGAGACAGCGGCAGAGACAGGGACGGAGACAGAGACAGGGACAGAGACAGAGACTGAGACTGAGGCAGAGACAGAGACAGAGACAGAGACAGAGACAGAGACAGAGACAGAGACAGAGACAGAGACGGAGACAGAGACAGAGACAGAGACAGAGACAGAGACAGAGACAGAGAAAGAGACAGATACAGAGACAGACATAGAGACAGAGACAGAGACAGAGACAGAGACAGAGACAGAGACACAGACAGAGACAGAGACAGAGACAGAGACAGAGACAGAGACAGAGACAGAGACAGAGACAGAGGCTGAGACTGAGGCAGAGACAGAGACAGAGACAGAGACAGAGGCGGAGACAGAGACAGAGACAGAGACAGAGACAGAGACAGAGACAGAGACAGAGACAGAGACAGAGACAGAGACAGAGAAAGAGACAGAGACAGAGACAGACATAGAGACAGAGACAGAGACAGAGACAGAGACAGAGACAGAGACAGAGACAGAGACAGATACGGAGACAGAGGGAGAGACAGCGACAAAGACAGAGACAGAGACAGAGACAGAGACAGCGACAGAGACAGAGACAGAGACAGAGACAGAGACAGAGACAGAGACAGAGACAGAGACAGAGACAGAGACAGAGACAGAGACAGAGACAGAGACAGAGACAGAGACAGAGCCAGGGACAGAGACGGAGACAGAGACAGAGGGAGAGACAGCGACAGAGACAGAGACAGAGACAGAGAAAGAGACAGAGACAGAGATAGAGACAGAGACAGAGACAGAGACAGAGGCAGAGACAGAGACAGAGAGAGAGACGGAGACAGAGACAGAGACTGAGACGGAGACAGAGACAGCGGCAGAGACAGGGACGGAGACACAGACAGATACAGAGACAGAGACGGAGATAGAGAAAGAGACAGAGACAGAGACGGAGACAGAGACGGAGGCAAAGACCGAGACAGAGACAGAGACGGAGACAGAGGCAGAGACGGAGCCAGGGACAGAGACGGAGACAGAGACAGAGGGAGAGACAGCGACAGAGACAGAGGCAGAAACAGAGACAGAGACAGATAAGCGGACAGAGACAGAGGCAGAGACAGAGACAGAGAGAGAGACGGAGATAGAGACAGAGACTGAGACGGAGACAGAGACAGAGGCAGAGGCAGAGACAGTGACAGAGACAGAGAAAGAGACAGAGACAGAGATAGAGACAGAGACAGAGACAGAGACAGAGACAGAGACAGAGACAGAGACAGAGACAGAGACAGAGACAGATACGGAGACAGAGGGAGAGACAGCGACAGAGACAGAGACAGAGACAGAGACAGAGACAGAGACAGAGACAGAGACAGAGACAGAGACAGACACAGAGACAGAGACAGAGTCAGAGACAGAGACAGAGACAGAGACAGAGACAGAGACAGCGGCAGAGACAGGGACGGAGACAGAGACAAAGACAGAGCCAGGGACAGAGACAGAGACAGAGACTGAGGGAGAGACAGAGACAGAGACAGAGACAGAGACAGAGACAGAGACAGAGACAGAGACAGAGACAGAGACAGAGACAGAGACAGAGACAGAGACAGAGACAGAGTCAGAGACAGAGACACAGACAGAGACAGAGACGGAGACAGAGGGAGAGACAGCGACAGAGACAGAGACAGAGACAGAGACAGAGACAGAGACAGAGACAGAGACAGAGACAGAGACAGAGACAGAGACAGAGACAGAGACAGAGACAGAGACAGAGACAGAGACAGAGACAGAGACAGAGACAGAGACAGAGACAGAGAAAGAGACAGAGACAGAGACAGAGATAGAGACAGAGACAGAGACAGAGACAGAGAAAGAAACAGAGACAGAGACAGAGACAGATACGGGGACAGAGACAGAGGCAGAGACAGCGACAGAGGCAGCGGCAGAGACAGGGACGGAGACAGAGACAGAGACACAGACAGAGACAGAGACAGAGACAGAGACAGAGACAGGGACAGAGACAGAGACAGAGACAGGGACAGAGACAGAGACAGAGACAGAGACAGAGTCAGAGACAGAGACACAGACAGAGACAGAGACAGAGACAGAGACAGAGACAGAGACAGAGACAGAGACAGAGACAGAGACAGAGACAGAGACAGAGACAGAGACAGAGACAGAGACAGAGACAGAGTCAGAGACAGAGACACAGACAGAGACAGAGACGGAGACAGAGGGAGAGACAGCGACAGAGACAGAGACAGAGACAGAGACAGAGACAGAGACAGAGACAGCGGCAGAGACAGGGACGGAGACAGAGACAAAGACAGAGCCAGGGACAGAGACAGAGACAGAGACTGAGGGAGAGACAGCGACAGAGACAGAGACAGAGACAGAGACAGAGACAGAGACAGAGACAGAGACAGAGACAGAGACAGAGACAGAGACAGAGACAGAGACAGAGACAGAGACAGAGACGGAGACAGAGACAGAGACAGCGACAGAGACAGAGGCAGAAACAGAGACAGAGACAGATACGCGGACAGAGACAGAGGCAGAGACAGAGACAGAGAGAGAGACGGAGATAGAGACAGAGACTGAGACGGAGACAGAGACAGAGACAGAGACAGAGACGGAGACAGAGGCAGAGACAGAGCCATGGACAGAGACAGAGACAGAGACAGACGGAGAGACAGCGACAGAGACAGAGACAGAGACGGAGACAGAGACAGAGACAGAGACAGAGACAGAGACAGAGACAGAGACAGAGACAGAGACAGAGATAGAGACAGAGACAGAGACAGAGACAGAGACAGAGACAGAGACAGAGACAGAGACAGAGACAGAGACAGAGACAGAAACAGAGACAGAGACAGATACGGGGACAGAGACAGAGGCAGAGACAGAGACACAGACACAGACAGATACAGAGACAGAGACGGAGATAGAGACAGAGACAGAGACAGAGTCGGAGACAGAGACGGAGACAAAGACCGAGACAGAGACAGAGACGGAGACAGAGGCAGAGACAGAGCCAGGGACAGAGACGGAGACAGAGACAGAGGGAGAGACAGCGACTGAGACAGAGACAGAAACAGAGACAGAGACAGATACGCGGACAGAGACAGAGGCAGAGACAGAGACAGAGAGAGAGACGGAGATAGAGACAGAGACTGAGACGGAGACAGAGACAGCGGCAGAGGCAGGGACGGAGACAGAGACAGGGACACAGACAGAGACAGAGACAGAGACAGAGACAGAGACAGAGACAGAGACAGAGACAGAGACGGAGACAGAGACAGAGACAGAGACAGAGACAGAGACTGAGACAGAGACAGAGACAGAAACAGAGACAGGGACAGATACGGGGACAGAGACAGAGACTGAGACGGAGACAGAGACAGCGGCAGAGACAGGGACGGAGACAGAGACAGAGACACAGACAGAGACAGAGGTGCAGGAGACAAAGTCGGAGGCAGAGGTACAGGAGACAAAGACGGAGACAAGGACGGAGACAAAGACGGACACAGAGACAGAGAGGGGGACAGAGACAGAGACAGAGGCAGAGACAGAGACACAGACCGAGGAATACACAGAGACAGATACAGAGAGAGAGAGACAGAGACACAGACAGAGACAGAGGGGCAGGAGACAAAGTCGGGGGCAGAGGTACAGGGGACAAAGACGGAGACAAGGACAGAGACAAAGACGGAGACAGAGACAGAGACGGGGACAGAGACAGAGACGGAGACAGAGACAGAGACAGAGACAGAGACAGAGACAGAGACAGAGACAGAGGCAGAGACTGAGACAGAGACAGAGACAGAGACAGAGACAGAGACAGAGACAGAGACAGAGACAGAGACAGAGACACAGACAGAGACAGAGACAGAGACAGAGACAGAGACAGAGACAGAGACAGAGACAGAGAAAGATACGCGGACAGAGACAGAAGCAGAGACAGAGACGGAGACAAAGACCGAGACAGAGACAGAGACGGAGACAGAGGCAGAGACAGAGCCAGGGACAGAGACGGAGACAGAGACAGAGACAGAGACAGAGACAGAGACAGAGACAGAGACAGAGACAGAGACAGAGACAGAGACAGAAACAGAGACGGAGACAGATACGCGGACAGATACAGAGGCAGAGACAGAGACAGAGAGAGAGACGGAGACAGAGACAGAGACTGAGACGGAGACAGAGACAGCGGCAGAGACAGGGACGGAGACAGAGACAGGGACACAGACAGAGACAGAGACAGAGACAGAGACAGAGACAGAGACAGAGACAGAGACAGAGACAGAGACAGAGACAGAGACAGAGACAGAGACAGAGGCAGAGACAGAGACAGAGACAGAAACAGAGACAGACGCAGAGACAGAGCCAGGGACAGAGACGGAGACAGAGACAGAGACAGAGACAGAGACAGAGACAGAGACAGAGACAGAGACAGAGACAGAGACAGAGACAGAGACAGAGACAGAGACAGAGACAGAGACAGAGACAGAGACAGAGACAGAAACAGAGACTGAGACAGAGACAGAGACAGAGACAGAGACAGAGACGGAGACAGGGGCAGAGACAGAGCCAGGGACAGAGACAGAGACAGAGACAGAGACAGAGACAGAAACAGAGACAGGGACAGATACGGGGACAGAGACAGAGGCAGAGACAGAGACACAGACACAGACAGATACAGAGACAGAGACGGAGATAGAGACAGAGACAGAGACGGAGACAGAGACGGAGACAAAGACCGAGACAGAGACAGAGACGGAGACAGAGGCAGAGACAGAGCCAGGGACAGAGACGGAGACAGAGACAGAGGGAGAGACAGCGACAGAGACAGAGACAGAAACAGAGACAGAGACAGATACGCGGACGGAGACAGAGGCAGAGACAGAGACACAGAGAGAGACGGAGACAGAGACAGAGACTGAGACGGAGACAGGGACAGCGGCAGAAACAGGGACGGAGACATAGACAGGGACACAGACAGAGACAGAGACAGAGACAGAGACAGAGACAGAGACGGAGACAGAGACAGAGACAGAGACAGAGACAGAGACAGAGACAGAGACAGAGACAGAGACAGAGACAGAGACAGAGACAGAAACAGAGACAGAGACAGATACGCGGACAGAGACAGAGGCAGAGACAGAGACAGAGAGAGAGATGGAGACAGAGACAGAGACTGAGACGGAGACAGAGACAGCGGCAGAGACAGGGGCGGAGACAGAGACAGAGACACAGACAGAGACAGAGACAGAGACAGAGGCAGAGACAGAGCCAGGGGCAGAGACGGAGACAGAGACAGAGGGAGAGACAGCGACAGAGACAGAGACAGAAACAGAGACAGAGACAGATACGCGGACAGAGACAGAGGCAGAGACAGAGACAGAGAGAGAGACGGAGACAGAGACAGAGACTGAGACGGAGACAGAGACAGCGGCAGAGACAGGGACGGAGACAGAGACAGGGACAGAGACAGAGACTGAGACTGAGGCAGAGACAGAGACAGAGACAGAGACAGAGACAGAGACAGAGACGGAGACAGAGACAGAGACAGAGACAGAGACAGAGACAGAGACAGAGAAAGAGACAGATACAGAGACAGACATAGAGACAGAGACAGAGACAGAGACAGAGACAGAGACAGAGACAGAGACACAGACAGAGACAGAGACAGAGACAGAGACAGAGACAGAGACAGAGACAGAGACAGAGACAGAGGCTGAGACTGAGGCAGAGACAGAGACAGAGACAGAGACAGAGGCGGAGACAGAGACAGAGACAGAGACAGAGACAGAGACAGAGACAGAGACAGAGACAGAGACAGAGACAGAGACAGAGACAGAGACAGAGAAAGAGACAGAGACAGAGACAGACATAGAGACAGAGACAGAGACAGAGACAGAGACAGAGACAGAGACAGAGACAGAGACAGATACGGAGACAGAGGGAGAGACAGCGACAAAGACAGAGACAGAGACAGAGACAGAGACAGCGACAGAGACAGAGACAGAGACAGAGACAGAGACAGAGACAGAGACAGAGACAGAGACAGAGACAGAGACAGAGACAGAGACAGAGCCAGGGACAGAGACGGAGACAGAGACAGAGGGAGAGACAGCGACAGAGACAGAGACAGAAACAGAGACAGAGACAGATACGCGGACAGAGACAGAGGCAGAGACAGAGACAGAGACAGAGACGGAGACAGAGACAGAGACTGAGACGGAGACAGAGACAGCGGCGGAGACAGGGACGGAGACAGAGACAGAGACACAGACAGAGAAAGAGACATAGACAGAGGCAGAGACAGAGCCAGGGGCAGAGACGGAGACAGAGACAGAGGGAGAGACAGCGACAGAGACAGAGACGGAAACAGAGACAGAGACAGATACGCGGACAGAGACAGAGGCAGAGACAGAGACAGAGAGAGAGGCGGAGACAGAGACAGAGACTGAGACGGAGAGAGAGACAGCGGCAGAGACAGGGACGGAGACAGAGACAGAGACACAGACAGAGACAGAGACAGAGACAGAGACAGAGACAGAGAAAGATACGCGGACAGAGACAGAGGCAGAGACAGAGACGGAGACAAAGACCGAGACAGAGACAGAGACGGAGACAGAGGCAGAGACTGAGCCAGGGACAGAGACGGAGACAGAGACAGAGACAGAGACAGAGACAGAGACAGAGACAGAGACAGAGACAGAAACAGAGACAGAGACAGAGACAGAGACAGAGGCAGAAACAGAGACAGAGACAGAGACAGAGACAGAGACAGAGACAGAGACGGAGACAGAGACAGAGACAGAGGCAGAGACAGAGACAGAGACAGAGACGGAGACAGAGACAGAGACCGAGACAGAGACAGAGACAGAGACAGAGACAGAGACAGAGACAGAAACAGAGACAGAGACAGATACGCGGACAGATACAGAGGCAGAGACAGAGACAGAGATAGAGACGGAGACAGAGACAGAGACTGAGACGGAGACAGAGACAGCGGCAGAGACAGGGACGGAGACACAGACAGATACAGAGACAGAGACGGAGATAGAGAAAGAGACAAAGACAGAGACGGAGACAGAGACGGAGGCAAAGACCGAGACAGAGACAGAGACGGAGACAGAGGCAGAGACGGAGCCAGGGACAGAGACGGAGACAGAGACAGAGGGAGAGACAGCGACAGAGACAGAGGCAGAAACAGAGACAGAGACAGATAAGCGGACAGAGACAGAGGCAGAGACAGAGACAGAGAGAGAGACGGAGATAGAGACAGAGACTGAGACGGAGACAGAGACAGAGGCAGAGGCAGAGACAGTGACAGAGACAGAGAAAGAGACAGAGACAGAGATAGAGACAGAGACAGAGACAGAGACAGAGCCAGAGACAGAGACAGAGACAGAGACAGAGACAGAGACAGATACGGAGACAGAGGGAGAGACAGCGACAGAGACAGAGACAGAGACAGAGACAGAGACAGAGACAGAGACAGAGACAGAGACAGAGACAGACACAGAGACAGAGACAGAGTCAGAGACAGAGACACAGACAGAGACAGAGACAGAGACAGAGACAGAGACAGAGACAGAGACAGAGACAGAGACAGAGACAGAGACAGAGACAGAGACAGAGACAGAGACAGAGACAGAGTCAGAGACAGAGACACAGACAGAGACAGAGACGGAGACAGAGGGAGAGACAGCGACAGAGACAGAGACAGAGACAGAGACAGAGACAGAGACAGAGACAGAGACAGAGACAGAGACAGAGACAGAGACAGAGACAGAGACAGAGACAGAGACAGAGACAGAGACAGAGACAGAGACAGAGACAGAGACAGAGACAGAGACAGAGACAGAGACAGATACGGAGACAGAGGGAGAGATAGCGACAGAGACAGAGACAGAGACAGTGACAGAGACAGAGACAGAGACAGAGACAGAGACAGAGACAGAGACAGAGACAGAGACGGAGACAGAGGCAGAGACAGAGCCATGGACAGAGACAGCGACAGAGACAGAGGGAGAGACAGCGACAGAGACAGAGACAGAGACAGAGACAGAGCCAGAGACAGAGACAGCGACTGAGACAGAGACAGAAACAGAGACAGAGACAGATACGCGGACAGAGACAGAGGCAGAGACAGAGACAGAGAGAGAGACGGAGACAGAGACAGAGACAGAGGCAGAGACAGAGACAGAGAGAGAGACGGAGACAGAGACAGAGACTGAGACGGAGACAGAGACAGCGGCAGAGACAGGGACGGAGACAGAGACAGGGACACAGACAGAGACAGAGACAGAGACAGAGACAGAGACAGAGAAAGATACGCGGACAGAGACAGAGGCAGAGACAGAGACGGAGACAAAGACCGAGACAGAGACAGAGACGGAGACAGAGGCAGAGACAGAGCCAGGGACAGAGACGGAGACAGAGACAGAGACAGAGACAGAGACAGAGACAGAGACAGCGACAGAGACAGAGACAGAGACAGAAACAGAGACAGAAACGCGGACAGATACAGAGGCAGAGACAGAGACAGAGATAGAGACGGAGACAGAGACAGAGACTGAGACGGAGA
The DNA here is from genome assembly GCA_945859595.2 of Megachile willughbiella. Taxonomy (NCBI): domain Eukaryota; kingdom Metazoa; phylum Arthropoda; class Insecta; order Hymenoptera; family Megachilidae; genus Megachile; species Megachile willughbiella. Next base: position 173,480 of record CAMAOD020000263.1, read on the forward strand.
CAGAGACAGCGGCAGAGACAGGGACGGAGACAGAGACAGGGACACAGACAGAGACAGATACAGAGACAGAGACAGAGACAGAGACAGAGACAGAGACAGAGGCAGAGACAGAGCCAGGGACAGAGACGGAGACAGAGACAGAGACAGAGACAGAGACAGAGACAGAGACAGAGACAGAGACAGAGACAGAGACAGAAACAGAGACAGAGACAGAGGCAGAGACAGAGACAGAGAGAGAGACGGAGACAGAGACAGAGACTGAGACGGAGACAGAGACAGCGGCAGAGACAGGGACGGAGACACAGACAGAGACAGAGACAGAGACAGAGACAGAGACAGAGACAGAGACAGAGACAGAGACTGAGACTGAGACAGAGACAGAGACAGAGACAGAGACAGAGACGGAGACAGAGACAGAGACAGAGACAGAGACAGAGACAGAGACAGAGACAGAGACAGAGACAGAGAAAGAGACAGAGATAGAGACAGACATAGAGACAGAGACAGAGACAGAGACAGAGACAGAGGCAGAGACAGATACGGAGGCAGAGGGAGAGACAGAGGCAGAGACAGAGCCATGGACAGAGACAGAGACAGAGACAGAGGGAGAGACAGCGACAGAGACAGAGACAGAGACAGAGACAGAGACAGAGACAGAGACAGAGACAGAGACAGAGACAGGGACAGAGACAGAGACAGAGACAGAGACAGAGACAGAGACAGAGACAGAGACAGAGACAGAGACAGAGACAGAGACAGAGACAGTGACGGAGACAGATGCAGAGACAGAGCCATGGACAGAGACAGAGACAGAGACAGAGGGAGAGACAGCGACAGAGACAGAGACAGAGACAGAGACAGAGACAGAGACAGAGACAGAGACAGAGACAGAGACAGAGACAGAGACGGAGACAGAGACAGAGACAGAGACAGAGACAGTGACGGAGACAGAGGCAGAGACAGAGACAGAGACAGAGACAGTGACAGAGACAGAGACTGAGACAGAGACAGAGACAGCGACAGAGACAGAGACAGAGACAGAGACAGAGACAGAGACAGAGACAGATACGCGGACAGAGACAGAGGCAGAGACAGGGACGGAGACAAAGACCGAGACAGAGACAGAGACGGAGACAGAGGCAGAGACAGAGCCAGGGACAGAGACGGAGACAGAGACAGAGACAGAGACAGAGACAGAGACAGAGACAGAGACAGAGACAGAGACAGAGACAGAGACAGAGACAGAGACAGAGACAGAGACAGAGACAGAGACAGAGACAGAGACAGAGACAGAGACAGAGACAGAGACAGAGACAGAGACGGAGACTGAGACAGAGACAGAGACAGATGCAGAGACAGAGACAGAGACAGAAACAGAGACAGAGACAGAGACAGATACAGAGACAGAGACAGAGACTGAGACTGAGACAGAGACAGAGACAGAGACAGAGACAGAGACGGAGACAGAGACAGAGACAGAGACAGCGGCAGAGACAGGGACGGAGACAGAGACAGAGACAC
>CAMAOD020000263.1:180000-310000 GCA_945859595.2 Megachile willughbiella
ACAGAGACAGAGACAGAGACAGAGACAGAGACAGAGACAGATACGGAGACAGAGGGAGAGACAGAGACAGAGGCAGGGGCAGAGACAGAGACAGAGACAGAGGCAGAGACAGGGACAGAGACGGAGACAGAGGCAGAGACAGAGCCAGGTACAGAGACAGAGACAGAGACAGAGGGAGAGACAGCGACAGAGACAGAGACAGAGAGAGAGACAGAGACAGAGACAGAGACAGAGACAGAGACAGAGACAGAGACAGAGACAGAGACAGAGACAGAGACAGAGACAGAGCCAGGGACAGAGACGGAGACAGAGACAGAGACAGAGTCAGAGACAGAGACACAGACAGAGACAGAGACGGAGATAGAGACAGAGACAGAGACAGAGACAGAGACAGAGACAGAGACAGAGACAGAGACAGAGACAGAGACAGAGACAGAGACAGAGACAGAGACAGAGACAGAGACAGATACGCGGACAGAGACAGAGGCAGAGACAGAGACAGAGAGAGAGACGGAGACAGAGACAGAGACTGAGACGGAGACAGAGACAGCGGCAGAGACAGGGACGGAGACAGAGACAGGGACACAGACAGAGACAGAGACAGAGACAGAGACAGAGACAGAGACAGAGACAGAGACAGAGAAAGATACGCGGACAGAGACAGAGACAGAGCAAGAGACGGAGACAGAGACAGAGACTGAGACGGAGACAGAGACAGCGGCAGAGACAGGGAGGGAGACAGAGACAGAGACACAGACAGAGACAGAGACAGAGACGGAGGCAGAGACAGAGCCAGGGACAGAGACGGAGACAGAGACAGAGGGAGAGACAGCGACAGAGACAGAGACAGAGACAGAAACAGAGACAGAGACAGATACGCGGACAGAGACAGAGGCAGAGACAGAGACAGAGAGAGAGACGGAGACAGAGACAGAGACTGAGACGGAGACAGAGACAGCGGCAGAGACAGGGACGGAGACAGAGACAGGGACACAGACAGAGACAGAGACAGAGACAGAGACAGAGACAGAGACAGAGACAGAGAAAGATACGCGGACAGAGACAGAGGCAGAGACAGAGACGGAGACAAAGACCGAGACAGAGACAGAGACGGAGACAGAGGCAGAGACAGAGCCAGGGACAGAGACGGAGACAGAGACAGAGACAGAGACAGAGACAGAGACAGAGACAGAGACAGAGACAGAAACAGAGACAGAGACAGATACGCGGACAGATACAGAGGCAGAGACAGAGACAGAGATAGAGACGGAGACAGAGACAGAGGCTGAGACGGAGACAGAGACAGCGGCAGAGACAGGGACGGAGACAGAGACAGGGACACAGACAGAGACAGATACAGAGACAGAGACGGAGACAGAGACAGAGGCAGAGACAGAGACAGAGACAGAGACAGAGACAGAGACAGAGACAGAGACAGAGACAGAAACAGAGACAGAGACAGAGGCAGAGACAGAGACCGAGAGAGAGACGGAGACAGAGACAGAGAGTGAGACGGAGACAGAGACAGCGGCAGAGACAGGGGACGGAGACAGAGACAGAGACACAGACAGAGACAGAGACAGAGACAGAGACAGAGACAGAGACAGAGACAGAGACAGAGACAGAGACAGAGACAGAGACAGAGTCAGAGACAGAGACACAGACAGAGACAGAGACGGAGACAGAGTCGGAGACAGAGACAGAGACAGAGACAGAGACAGAGACAGAGACAGAGACAGAGACAGAGTCAGAGTCAGAGACAGAGACACAGACAGAGACAGAGACGGAGACAGAGGGAGAGACAGCGACAGAGGACAGAGACAGAGACAGAGACAGAGACAGAGACAGAGACAGAGACAGAGACAGAGACAGAGACAGAGACAGAGACAGAGACAGAGACAGAGACAGAGACAGAGACAGTGACAGAGACAGAGACAGAGACAGAGCCAGAGACAGAGACAGAGACAGAGACAGAGACAGAGTCAGAGTCAGAGACAGAGACATAGACAGAGACAGAGACGGAGACAGAGGGAGAGACAGCGACAGAGACAGAGACAGAGACAGAGACAGAGACAGAGACAGAGACAGAGACAGAGACAGAGACAGAGACAGAGACAGAGACAGAGACAGAGACAGAGACAGAGACAGAGACAGAGACAGAGACAGAGACAGAGACAGAGACAGAGACAGAGACAGAGACAGAGACAGAGACAGAGACAGAGCCAGAGACAGAGACAGAGACAGAGACAGAGACAGAGTCAGAGTCAGAGACAGAGACATAGACAGAGACAGAGACGGAGACAGAGGGAGAGACAGCGACAGAGACAGAGACAGAGACAGAGACAGAGACAGAGACAGAGACAGAGACAGAGACAGAGACAGAGACAGAGACAGAGACAGAGACAGAGACAGAGACAGAGACAGATACAGAGACAGAGACAGAGACAGACACAGAGACAGAGACAGAGACAGAGACAGAGTCAGAGACAGAGATAGAGACAGAGGCAGAGGCAGAGACAGAGACAGAGACAGAGACAGAGGCAGAGACAGGGACAAAGACGGAGACAGAGGCAGAGACAGAGCCAGGGACAGAGACAGAGACAGAGACTGAGGGAGAGACAGCGACAGAGACAGAGACAGAGACAGAGACAGAGACAGAGACAGAGACAGAGACAGAGACAGAGACAGAGACAGAGACAGATACAGAGACAGAGACAGAGACAGACACAGAGACAGAGACAGAGACAGAGACAGAGTCAGAGACAGAGACACAGACAGAGACAGAGACGGAGATACAGACAGAGACAGAGACAGAGACAGAGACAGAGAAAGAGACAGAGACAGAGACAGAGACAGAGATAGAGACAGCGACAGAGACAGAGACAGAGAGAGAGACAGAGAAAGAGACAGAGACAGAGACAGAGACAGAGCCAGGGACAGAGACGGAGACAGAGACAGAGACAGAGTCAGAGACAGAGACACAGACAGAGACAGAGACGGAGATACAGACAGAGACAGAGACAGAGACAGAGACAGAGAAAGAGACAGAGACAGAGACAGAGACAGAGATAGAGACAGCGACAGAGACAGAGACAGAGAGAGAGACAGAGACAGAGACAGAGACAGAGACAGAGACAGAGCCAGGGACAGAGACGGAGACAGAGACAGAGACAGAGTCAGAGACAGAGACACAGACAGAGACAGAGACGGAGATAGAGACAGAGACAGAGACAGAGACAGAGAGAGAGACAGAGACAGAGACAGAGACAGAGACAGAGACAGAGACAGAGACAGAGACAGAGACAGAGACAGAGACAGAGACAGAGACAGAGACAGAGACAGAGACAGAGACAGAGACAGAGACAGAGACAGAGACAGAGACAGAGACAGAGACAGAGATAGAGACAGAGGCAGAGGCAGAGACAGAGACAGAGACAGAGACAGAGGCAGAGACAGAGACAGAGACAGAGACAGAGTCAGAGACAGAGACACAGACAGAGACAGAGACAGAGACAGAGACAGAGACAGAGACAGAGACAGAGACAGAGACAGAGACAGAGACAGAGACAGAGACAGAGACAGAGACAGAGACAGAGACAGAGACAGAGACAGAGATAGAGACAGAGGCAGAGGCAGAGACAGAGACAGAGACAGAGACAGAGGCAGAGACAGAGACAGAGACAGAGACAGAGTCAGAGACAGAGACACAGACAGAGACAGAGACAGAGACAGAGACAGAGACAGAGACAGAGACAGAGACAGAGACAGAGACCGAGACAGACACAGAGACAGAGACAGAGACAGAGACAGAGACAGAGACAGAGACAGAGACAGAGACAGATACGCGGACAGAGACAGAGGCAGAGACAGAGACAGATACAGAGACTGAGGGAGAGACAGCGACAGAGACAGAGACAGAGACAGAGACAGAGACAGAGACGGAGACAGAGACAGAGACAGAGACAGAGACAGAGACAGAGACAGAGACAGAGACAGAGACAGATACGGAGACAGAGGGAGAGACAGCGACAAAGACAGAGACAGAGACAGAGACAGAGACAGAGACAGAGACAGAGACAGAGACAGAGACAGAGACAGAGACAGAGACAGAGACAGAGACAGAGACAGAGACAGAGACAGAGACAGAGACAGAGACAGAGACAGAGCCAGGGACAGAGACGGAGACAGAGACAGAGGGAGAGACAGCGACAGAGACAGAGACAGAAACAGAGACAGAGACAGATACGCGGACAGAGACAGAGGCAGCGACAGAGACAGAGAGAGAGACGGAGACAGAGACAGAGACTGAGACGGAGACAGAGACAGCGGCAGAGACAGGGACGGAGACAGAGACAGGGACACGGACAGAGACAGAGACAGAGACAGAGACCGAGACATAGACGGAGACAAAGACCGAGACAGAGACAGAAACAGAGACAGAGACAGATACGCGGACAGAGACAGAGGCAGAGACAGAGACAGAGAGAGAGACGGAGACAGAGACAGAGACTGAGACGGAGACAGAGACAGCGGCAGAGACAGGGACGGAGACAGAGACAGAGACACAGACAGAGAAAGAGACAGAGACAGAGGCAGAGACAGAGCCAGGGGCAGAGACGGAGACTGAGACAGAAGGGAGAGACAGCGACAGAGACAGAGACAGAAACAGAGACAGAGACAGATACGCGGACAGAGACAGAGGCAGAGACAGAGACAGAGCGAGAGACGGAGACAGAGACAGAGACTGAGACGGAGAGAGAGACAGCGGCAGAGACAGGGACGGAGACAGAGACAGAGACACAGACAGAGACAGAGACAGAGACAGAGACAGAGACAGAGACAGAGACAGAGACAGAGACAGAGACAGAGAAAGATACGCGGACAGAGACAGAGGCAGAGACAGAGACGGAGACAAAGACCGAGACAGAGACAGAGACGGAGACAGAGGCAGAGACAGAGCCAGGGACAGAGACGGAGACAGAGACAGAGACAGAGACAGAGACAGAGACAGAGACAGAGACAGAGACAGAGACAGAGACAGAAACAGAGACAGAGACAGATACGCGGACAGATACAGAGGCAGAGACAGAGACAGAGAGAGAGACGGAGACAGAGACAGAGACTGAGACGGAGACAGAGACAGCGGCAGAGACAGGGACGGAGACAGAGACAGGGACACAGACAGAGACAGAGACACAGACAGAGACAGAGACAGAGAAAGATACGCGGACACAGACAGAGGCAGAGACAGTGACGGAGACAAAGACCGAGACAGAGACAGAGACGGAGACAGAGGCAGAGACAGAGCCAGGGACAGAGACGGAGACAGAGACAGAGACAGAGACAGAGACAGAGACAGAGACAGAGACAGAGACAGAGACAGAGACAGAAACAGAGACAGAGACAAATACGCGGACAGATACAGAGGCAGAGACAGAGACAGAGATAGAGACGGAGACAGAGACAGAGACAGAGAGAGAGACGGAGGCAGAGACAGAGACTGAGACGGAGACAGAGACAGCGGCAGAGACAGGGACGGAGACAGAGACAGAGACACAGACAGAGACAGAGACAGAGACAGAGACAGAGACAGAGACAGAGACAGAGGCAGAGACAGAGACCGAGACATAGACGGAGACAAAGACCGAGACAGAGACAGAAACAGAGACAGAGACAGATACGCGGACAGAGACAGAGGCAGAGACAGAGACAGAGAGAGAGACGGAGACAGAGACAGAGACTGAGACGGAGACAGAGACAGCGGCAGAGACAGGGACGCAGACAGAGACAGAGACAAAGACAGAGACGGAGACAGAGACAGCGGCAGAGACAGGGACGGAGACAGAGACAGGGACAGAGACAGAGACTGAGACTGAGGCAGAGACAGAGACAGAGACAGAGACAGAGACGGAGACAGAGACAGAGACAGAGACAGAGACAGAGACAGAGACAGAGACAGAGACAGAGACAGAGACAGAGAAAGAGACAGAGACAGAGACAGACATAGAGACAGAGACAGAGACAGAGACAGAGACAGAGACAGAGACAGAGACAGATACGGAGACAGAGGGAGAGACAGCGACAAAGACAGAGACAGAGACAGAGACAGAGACAGAGACAGAGACAGAGACAGAGACAGAGACAGAGACAGAGACAGAGACAGAGACAGAGACAGAGACAGAGACAGAGACAGAGACAGAGACAGAGACAGAGACAGAGACAGAGACAGAGACAGAGACTGAGACGGAGACAGAGACAGCGGCAGAGACAGGGACGGAGACAGAGACAGAGACACAGACAGAGACAGAGACAGAGACAGAGACAGAGACAGAGACAGAGACAGAGACAGAGACAGAGACAGAGACAGAGACAGAGACAGAGACAGAGACAGAGACAGAGACAGAGACAGAGACAGAGACAGAGACTGAGACTGAGGCAGAGACAGAGACAGAGACAGAGACAGAGACAGAGACGGAGACAGAGACAGAGACAGAGACAGAGACAGAGACAGAGACAGAGAAAGAGACAGAGACAGAGACAGACATAGAGACAGAGACAGAGACAGAGACAGAGACAGAGACAGAGACAGATACGGAGACAGAGGGAGAGACAGCGACAAAGACAGAGACAGAGACAGAGACAGAGACAGAGACAGAGACAGAGACAGAGACAGAGACAGAGACAGAGACAGAGACAGAGCCAGGGACAGAGACGGAGACAGAGACAGAGGGAGAGACAGCGACAGAGACAGAGACAGAAACAGAGACAGAGACAGATACGCGGACAGAGACAGAGGCAGAGACAGAGACAGAGAGAGAGACGGAGACAGAGACAGAGACTGAGACGGAGACAGAGACAGCGGCAGAGACAGGGACGGAGACAGAGACAGAGACACAGACAGAGAAAGAGACAGAGACAGAGGCAGAGACAGAGCCAGGGGCAGAGACGGAGACAGAGACAGAGGGAGAGACAGCGACAGAGACAGAGACAGAAACAGAGACAGAGACAGATACGCGGACAGAGACAGAGGCAGAGACAGAGACAGAGAGAGAGACGAAGACAGAGACAGAGACTGAGACGGAGAGAGAGACAGCGGCAGAGACAGGGACGGAGACAGAGACAGAGACACAGACAGAGACAGAGACAGAGACAGAGACAGAGACAGAGACAGAGACAGAGACAGAGACAGAGACAGAGACAGAGAAAGATACGCGGACAGAGACAGAGGCAGAGACAGAGACGGAGACAGAGGGAGAGACAGCGACAGAGACAGAGACAGAAACAGAGACAGAGACAGATACGCGGACAGAGACAGAGGCAGAGACAGAGACAGAGAGAGAGACGAAGACAGAGACAGAGACTGAGACGGAGAGAGAGACAGCGGCAGAGACAGGGACGGAGACAGAGACAGAGACACAGACAGAGACAGAGACAGAGACAGAGACAGAGACAGAGACAGAGACAGAGACAGAGACAGAGAAAGATACGCGGACAGAGACAGAGGCAGAGACAGAGACGGAGACAAAGACCGAGACAGAGACAGAGACGGAGGCAGAGGCAGAGACAGAGCCAGGGACAGAGACGGAGACAGAGACAGAGACAGAGACAGAGACAGAGACAGAGACAGAGACAGAGACAGAAACAGAGACAGAGACAGATACGCGGACAGATACAGAGGCAGAGACAGAGACAGAGAGAGAGACGGAGACAGAGACAGAGACTGAGACGGAGACAGAGACAGCGGCAGAGACAGGGACGGAGACAGAGACAGGGACACAGACAGAGACAGAGACAGAGACAGAGACAGAGACAGAGACAGAGACAGAGACAGAGACAGAGACAGAGACAGAGACAGAGACAGAGACAGAGACAGAGACAGAGACAGAGACAGAGACAGAGACAGAGACAGAGACAGAGACAGAAACAGAGACAGACGCAGAGACAGAGCCAGGGACAGAGACGGAGACAGAGACAGAGACAGAGACAGAAACAGAGACTGAGACAGAGACAGAGACAGAGACAGAGACAGAGACGGAGACAGGGGCAGAGACAGCGCCAGGGACAGAGACAGAGACAGAGACTGAGGGAGAGACAGCGACAGAGACAGAGACAGAGACAGAGAAAGAGACAGAGACGGAGACAGAGACAGAGACAGAGACAGAGACAGAGACAGAGACAGAGACAGAGACAGAGACAGAGACAGAGACAGAGATAGAGACAGAGACAGAAACAGAAACAGAGACAGAGACAGAGACAGAGAAAGATACGCGGACAGAGACAGAGGCAGAGACAGAGACGGAGACAAAGACCGAGATAGAGACAGAGACAGAGACGGAGACAGAGGCAGAGACAGTGCCAGGGACAGAGACGGAGAGAGAGACAGACGGAGAGACAGCGACAGAGACAAAGACAGAGACAGAGACAGAGACAGAAACAGAAACAGAAACAGAGACAGAGACAGATACGCGGACAGAGACCGAGGCAGAAACAGAGACAGAGAGAGAGACGGAGACAGAGACAGAGACTGAGACGGAGACAGAGACAGCGGCAGAGACAGGGCTGGAGACAGAGACAGAGACACAGACAGAGACAGAGACAGAGACAGAGACAGAGACAGAGACAGAGACAGAGACAGAGACAGAGACAGAGACAGAGACAGAGACAGAGACAGAGACAGAGACAGAGACGGAGACAGAGACAGAGACAGAGACAGAGACAGAGACAGCGGCAGAAACAGAGACAGAGACAGATACGCGGACAGAGACAGAGGCAGAGACAGAGACAGAGAGAGAGACGGAGACAGAGACAGAGACAGAGACAGAGACAGAGACAGAGACAGAGACAGAGACAGAGACAGAGATAGAGACAGAGACAGAAACAGAAACAGAGACAGAGACAGAGACAGAGAAAGATACGCGGACAGAGACAGAGGCAGAGACAGAGACGGAGACAAAGACCGAGGCAGAGACAGAGACAGAGACGGAGACAGAGGCAGAGACAGAGCCAGGGACAGAGACGGAGAGAGAGACAGACGGAGAGACAGCGACAGAGACAAAGACAGAGACAGAGACAGAAACAGAAACAGAGACAGAGACAGATACGCGGACAGAGACCGAGGCAGAAACAGAGACAGAGAGAGAGACGGAGACAGAGACAGAGACTGAGACGGAGACAGAGACAGCGGCAGAGACAGGGCTGGAGACAGAGACAGAGACACAGACAGAGACAGAGACAGAGACAGAGACAGAGACAGAGACAGAGACAGAGACAGAGACAGAGACAGAGACAGAGACAGAGACAGAGACAGAGACAGAGACAGAGATAGAGACAGAGGCAGAGGCAGAGACAGAGACAGAGACAGAGACAGAAACAGAAACAGAGACAGAGACAGAGACAGAGAAAGATACGCGGACAGAGACAGAGGCAGAGACAGAGACGGAGACAAAGACCGAGGCAGAGACAGAGACAGAGACGGAGACAGAGGCAGAGACAGAGCCAGGGACAGAGACGGAGAGAGAGACAGACGGAGAGACAGCGACAGAGACAAAGACAGAGATAGAGACAGAAACAGAAACAGAGACAGAGACAGATACGCGGACAGAGACCGAGGCAGAAACAGAGACAGAGAGAGAGACGGAGACAGAGACAGAGACTGAGACGGAGACAGAGACAGCGGCAGAGACAGGGCTGGAGACAGAGACAGAGACAGAGACAGAGACAGAGACAGAGACAGAGACAGAGACAGAGACAGAGACAGAGACAGAGACGGAGACAGAGACAGAGACAGAGACAGAGACAGAGACAGAGGCAGAAACAGAGACAGAGACAGAGACACAGACAGAGACATAGACAGAGACAGAGACAGAGACAGAGACAGAGACAGAGACAGAGACAGAGAAAGATTCGCGGACAGAGACAGAGGCAGAGACAGAGACGGAGACAAAGACCGAGACAGAGACAGAGACGGAGACAGAGGCAGAGACAGAGCCAGGGACAGAGACGGAGACAGAGACAGAGACAGAGACAGAGACAGAGACAGAGACAGAGACAGAGACAGAGACAGAGACTGAGACAGAGACAGAGACAGAGACAGAGACAGAGACAGAGACAGAGACAGAGACAGAGACAGAGACAGAGACAGAGACAGAGACAGAGACAGAGACAGAGACAGAGACAGAGTCAGAGTCAGAGACAGAGACACAGACACAGACAGAGACAGAGACGGAGACAGAGGGAGAGACAGCGACGGAGACAGAAACAGAGACAGAGACAGAGACAGAGACAGAGACAGAGACAGAGACAGAGACAGAGACAGAGACAGAGACAGAGACAGAGACAGAGACAGAGACAGAGACAGAGACAGAGACAGAGACAGAGACAGAGACAGAGACGGAGACAGAGACAGAGACAGAGACAGAGACAGAGACAGAGACAGAGACAGAGACAGAGACAGAGACAGAGAAAGAGACAGAGACAGAGACAGACATAGAGACAGAGACAGAGACAGAGACAGAGACAGAGACAGAGACAGATACGGAGACAGAGGGAGAGACAGCGACAAAGACAGAGACAGAGACAGAGACAGAGACAGAGACAGAGACAGAGACAGAGACAGAGACAGAGACAGAGACAGAGACAGAGACAGAGACAGAGACAGAGCCAGGGACAGAGACGGAGACTGAGACAGAGGGAGAGACAGCGACAGAGACAGAGACAGAAACAGAGACAGAGACAGATACGCGGACAGAGACAGAGGCAGAGACAGAGACAGAGAGAGAGACGGAGACAGAGACAGAGACTGAGACGGAGACAGAGACAGCGGCAGAGACAGGGACGGAGACAGAGACAGAGACACAGACAGAGAAAGAGACAGAGACAGAGGCAGAGACAGAGCCAGGGGCAGAGACGGAGACAGAGACAGAGGGAGAGACAGCGACAGAGACAGAGACAGAAACAGAGACAGAGACAGATACGCGGACAGAGACAGAGGCAGAGACAGAGACAGAGAGAGAGACGAAGACAGAGACAGAGACTGAGACGGAGAGAGAGACAGCGGCAGAGACAGGGACGGAGACAGAGACAGAGACACAGACAGACACAGAGACAGAGACAGAGACAGAGACAGAGACAGAGACAGAGAAAGATACGCGGACAGAGACAGAGGCAGAGACAGAGACGGAGACAGAGGGAGAGACAGCGACAGAGACAGAGACAGAAACAGAGACAGAGACAGATACGCGGACAGAGACAGAGGCAGAGACAGAGACAGAGAGAGAGACGAAGACAGAGACAGAGACTGAGACGGAGAGAGAGACAGCGGCAGAGACAGGGACGGAGACAGAGACAGAGACACAGACAGAGACAGAGACAGAGACAGAGACAGAGACAGAGACAGAGACAGAGAAAGATACGCGGACAGAGACAGAGGCAGAGACAGAGACGGAGACAAAGACCGAGACAGAGACAGAAGCGGAGACAGAGGCAGAGACAGAGCCAGGGACAGAGACGGAGACAGAGACAGAGACAGAGACAGAGACAGAGACAGAGACAGAGACAGAGACAGAAACAGAGACAGAGACAGATACGCGGACAGATACAGAGGCAGAGACAGAGACAGAGAGAGAGACGGAGACAGAGACAGAGACTGAGACGGAGACAGAGACAGCGGCAGAGACAGGGACGGAGACAGAGACAGGGACACAGACAGAGACAGAGACAGAGACAGAGACAGAGACAGAGACAGAGACAGAGACAGAGACAGAGACAGAGACAGAGACAGAGACAGAGACAGAGACAGAGACAGAGACAGAAACAGAGACAGACGCAGAGACAGAGCCAGGGACAGAGACGGAGACAGAGACAGAGACAGAGACAGGGACAGAGACAGAGACAGAGACAGAGACAGAGACAGAGACAGAAACAGAGACTGAGACAGAGACAGAGACAGAGACAGAGACAGAGACGGAGACAGGGGCAGAGACAGCGCCAGGGACAGAGACAGAGACAGAGACTGAGGGAGAGACAGCGACAGAGACAGAGACAGAGACAGAGAAAGAGACAGAGACGGAGACAGAGACAGAGACAGAGACAGAGACAGAGACAGAGACAGAGACAGAGACAGAGACAGAGACAGAGACAGAGACAGAGATAGAGACAGAGACAGAAACAGAAACAGAGACAGAGACAGAGACAGAGAAAGATACGCGGACAGAGACAGAGGCAGAGACAGAGACGGAGACAAAGACCGAGATAGAGACAGAGACAGAGACGGAGACAGAGGCAGAGACAGTGCCAGGGACAGAGACGGAGAGAGAGACAGACGGAGAGACAGCGACAGAGACAAAGACAGAGACAGAGACAGAAACAGAAACAGAAACAGAGACAGAGACAGATACGCGGACAGAGACCGAGGCAGAAACAGAGACAGAGAGAGAGACGGAGACAGAGACAGAGACTGAGACGGAGACAGAGACAGCGGCAGAGACAGGGCTGGAGACAGAGACAGAGACACAGACAGAGACAGAGACAGAGACAGAGACAGAGACAGAGACAGAGACAGAGACAGAGACAGAGACAGAGACAGAGACAGAGACAGAGACGGAGACAGAGACAGAGACAGAGACAGAGACAGAGACAGCGGCAGAAACAGAGACAGAGACAGATACGCGGACAGAGACAGAGGCAGAGACAGAGACAGAGAGAGAGACGGAGACAGAGACAGAGACAGAGACAGAGACAGAGACAGAGACAGAGACAGAGACAGAGATAGAGACAGAGACAGAAACAGAAACAGAGACAGAGACAGAGACAGAGAAAGATACGCGGACAGAGACAGAGGCAGAGACAGAGACGGAGACAAAGACCGAGGCAGAGACAGAGACAGAGACGGAGACAGAGGCAGAGACAGAGCCAGGGACAGAGACGGAGAGAGAGACAGACGGAGAGACAGCGACAGAGACAAAGACAGAGACAGAGACAGAAACAGAAACAGAGACAGAGACAGATACGCGGACAGAGACCGAGGCAGAAACAGAGACAGAGAGAGAGACGGAGACAGAGACAGAGACTGAGACGGAGACAGAGACAGCGGCAGAGACAGGGCTGGAGACAGAGACAGAGACACAGACAGAGACAGAGACAGAGACAGAGACAGAGACAGAGACAGAGACAGAGACAGAGACAGAGACAGAGACAGAGACAGAGACAGAGACAGAGACAGAGACAGAGACAGAGACAGAGACGGAGACAGAGACAGAGACAGAGACAGAGACAGAGACAGAGGCAGAAACAGAGACAGAGACAGAGACGGAGACAGAGACAGAGACAGAGACAGAGACAGAGACAGAGACAGAGACAGAGACAGAAACAGAGACAGAGACAGATACGCGGACAGATACAGAGGCAGAGACAGAGACAGAGAGAGAGACGGAGACAGAGACAGAGACTGAGACGGAGACAGAGACAGCGGCAGAGACAGGGACGGAGACAGAGACAGGGACACAGACAGAGACAGAGACAGAGACAGAGACACAGACAGAGACAGAGACAGAGAAAGATACGCGGACACAGACAGAGGCAGAGACAGTGACGGAGACAAAGACCGAGACAGAGACAGAGACGGAGACAGAGGCAGAGACAGAGCCAGGGACAGAGACGGAGACAGAGACAGAGACAGAGACAGAGACAGAGACAGAGACAGAGACAGAGACAGAGACAGAAACAGAGACAGAGACAAATACGCGGACAGATACAGAGGCAGAGACACAGACAGAGACAGATACAGAGACAGAGGCAGAGACAGAGACAGAGAGAGAGACGGAGGCAGAGACAGAGACTGAGACGGAGACAGAGACAGCGGCAGAGACAGGGACGGAGACAGAGACAGAGACACAGACAGAGACAGAGACAGAGACAGAGACAGAGACAGAGACAGAGACAGAGACCGAGACATAGACGGAGACAAAGACCGAGACAGAGACAGAAACAGAGACAGAGACAGATACGCGGACAGAGACAGAGGCAGAGACAGAGACAGAGAGAGAGACGGAGACAGAGACAGAGACTGAGACGGAGACAGAGGCAGAGACAGAGCCAGGGACAGAGACGGAGACAGAGACAGAGACAGAGACAGAGACAGAGACAGAGACAGAAACAGAGACAGAGACAGATACGCGGACAGATACAGAGGCAGAGACAGAGACAGAGATAGAGACGGAGACAGAGACAGAGACTGAGACGGAGACAGAGACAGCGGCAGAGACAGGGACGGAGACAGAGACAGGGACACAGACAGAGACAGATACAGAGACAGAGACAGAGACAGAGACAGAGACAGAGACAGAGACAGAGCCATGGACAGAGACAGAGACAGAGACAGAGGGAGAGACAGCGACAGAGACAGAGACAGAGACAGAGACAGAGACAGAGACAGAGACAGAGACAGAGACAGAGACAGAGACGGAGACAGAGACAGAGACAGAGACAGAGACAGAGACAGAGACAGAGACAGAGACAGAGAGAGAGACAGAGACAGAGACAGAGACAGAGACAGAGACAGAGACAGAGACAGAGACAGAGACAGAGGCAGAGGCAGAGACAGAGACAGAGACAGAGGCAGAGACAGGGACAGAGACAGAGACAGATACGCGGACAGAGACCGAGGCAGAAACAGAGACAGAGAGAGAGACGGAGACAGAGACGGAGACTGAGACGGAGACAGAGACAGCGGCAAAGACAGGGACGGAGACAGAGGCAGAGACACAGACAGAGACAGAGACAGAGACAGAGACAGAGACTGAGACAGAGACAGAGACAGAGACAGAGACAGAGACAGAGACAGAGACAGAGACAGAGACAGAGACAGAGACTGAGGGAGAGACAGCGACAGAGACAGAGACAGAGACAGACACAGAGACAGAGACAGAGACAGAGACAGAGACAGAGACAGAAACAGAGACAGAGACAGATACGCGGACAGAGACAGAGGCAGAGACAGAGACAGAGACAGAGACTGAGGGAGAGACAGCGACAGAGACAGAGATAGGGACAGAGACAGAGACAGAGACAGAGACGGAGACAGAGACAGAGACAGAGACAGAGACAGAGACAGAGACAGAAACAGAGACAGAGACAGAGACAGCGACAGAGACAGAGACAGAGACAGAAACAGAGACAGAGACAGATACGCGGACAGAGACAGAGGCAGAGACAGAGACAGAGAGAGAGATGGAGACAGAGACAGAGACTGAGACGGAGACAGAGACAACGGCAGAGACAGGGACGGAGACAGAGACAGAGACACAGACAGAGACAGAGACAGAGACAGAGACAGAGACAGAGACAGAGACCGAGACATAGACGGAGACAAAGACCGAGACAGAAACCGAAACAGAGACAGAGACAGATACGCGGACAGAGACAGAGGCAGAGCCAGAGACAGAGAGAGAGACGGAGACAGAGACAGAGACTGAGACGGAGACAGAGACAGCGGCAGAGACAGGGGCGGAGACAGAGACAGAGACACAGACAGAGACAGAGACAGAGACAGAGGCAGAGACAGAGCCAGGGGCAGAGACGGAGACAGAGACAGAGGGAGAGACAGCGACAGAGACAGAGGCAGAAACAGAGACAGAGACAGATACGCGGACAGAGACAGAGGCAGAGACAGAGACAGAGAGAGAGACGGAGACAGAGACAGAGACTGAGACGGAGACAGAGACAGCGGCAGAGACAGGGACGGAGACAGAGACAGGGACAGAGACAGAGACTGAGACTCAGGCAGAGACAGAGACAGAGACAGAGACAGAGACAGAGACGGAGACAGAGACAGAGACAGAGACAGAGACAGAGACAGAGACAGAGACAGAGACAGAGAAAGAGACAGAGACAGAGACAGACATAGAGACAGAGACAGAGACAGAGACAGAGACAGAGACAGAGACAGAGACAGAGACAGAGACAGATACGGAGACAGAGGGAGAGACAGCGACAAAGACAGAGACAGAGACAGAGACAGAGACAGAGACAGTGACAGAGACAGAGACAGAGACAGAGACAGAGACAGAGACAGAGACAGAGACAGAGACAGAGACAGAGACTGAGACGGAGACAGAGACAGCGGCAGAGACAGGGACGGAGACAGAGACAGAGACACAGACAGAGACAGAGACAGAGGCAGAGACAGAGACAGAGACAGAGACAGAGACAGAGACAGAGACAGAGACAGAGACAGAGACAGAGACAGAGACAGAGACTGAGACTGAGGCAGAGACAGAGACAGAGACAGAGACAGAGACAGAGACAGAGACAGAGACGGAGACAGAGACGGAGACAGAGACAGAGACAGAGACAGAGGCAGAAACAGAGACAGAGACAGAGACACAGACAGAGACATAGACAGAGACAGAGACAGAGAAAGATACGCGGACAGAGACAGAGGCAGAGACAGAGACGGAGACAAAGACCGAGACAGAGACAGAGACGGAGACAGAGGCAGAGACAGAGCCAGGGACAGAGACGGAGACAGAGACAGAGACAGAGACAGAGACAGAGACAGAGACAGAGACAGAGACAGAGACAGAGACAGAGACAGAGACTGAGACAGAGACAGAGACAGAGACAGAGACAGAGACAGAGACAGAGACAGAGACAGAGACAGAGACAGAGACAGAGACAGAGACAGAGACAGAGACGGAGACAGAGGCAGAGACAGAGCCAGGGACAGAGACGGAGAGAGAGACAGACGGAGAGACAGCGACAGAGACAAAGACAGAGACAGAGACAGAAACAGAAACAGAGACAGAGACAGATACGCGGACAGAGACCGAGGCAGAAACAGAGACAGAGAGAGAGACGGAGACAGAGACAGAGACTGAGACGGAGACAGAGACAGCGGCAGAGACAGGGCTGGAGACAGAGACAGAGACACAGACAGAGACAGAGACAGAGACAGAGACAGAGACAGAGACAGAGACAGAGACAGAGACAGAGACAGAGACAGAGACAGAGACAGAGACAGAGACAGAGACAGAGACAGAGACAGAGACAGAGACAGAGACAGAGACAGAGACGGAGACAGAGACAGAGACAGAGACAGAGACAGAGACAGAGGCAGAAACAGAGACAGAGACAGATACGCGGACAGAGACAGAGGCAGAGACAGAGACAGAGAGAGAGACGGAGACAGAGACAGAGACAGAGACAGAGACAGAGACAGAGACAGAGACAGAGATAGAGACAGAGACAGAAACAGAAACAGAGACAGAGACAGAGACAGAGAAAGATACGCGGACAGAGACAGAGGCAGAGACAGAGACGGAGACAAAGACCGAGGCAGAGACAGAGACAGAGACGGAGACAGAGGCAGAGACAGAGCCAGGGACAGAGACGGAGAGAGAGACAGACGGAGAGACAGCGACAGAGACAAAGACAGAGACAGAGACAGAAACAGAAACAGAGACAGAGACAGATACGCGGACAGAGACCGAGGCAGAAACAGAGACAGAGAGAGAGACGGAGACAGAGACAGAGACTGAGACGGAGACAGAGACAGCGGCAGAGACAGGGCTGGAGACAGAGACAGAGACACAGACAGAGACAGAGACAGAGACAGAGACAGAGACAGAGACAGAGACAGAGACAGAGACAGAGACAGAGACAGAGACAGAGACAGAGACGGAGACAGAGACAGAGACAGAGACAGAGACAGAGACAGAGGCAGAAACAGAGACAGAGACAGAGACACAGACAGAGACATAGACAGAGACAGAGACAGAGACAGAGACAGAGAAAGATACGCGGACAGAGACAGAGGCAGAGACAGAGACGGAGACAAAGACCGAGACAGAGACAGAGACGGAGACAGAGGCAGAGACAGAGCCAGGGACAGAGACGGAGACAGAGACAGAGACAGAGACAGAGACAGAGACAGAGACAGAGACAGAGACAGAGACAGAGACAGAGACAGAGACAGAGACTGAGACAGAGACAGAGACAGAGACAGAGACAGAGACAGAGACAGAGACAGAGACAGAGACAGAGACAGAGACAGAGACAGAGACAGAGACAGAGACAGAGACAGAGACAGAGACAGAGTCAGAGTCAGAGACAGAGACACAGACAGAGACAGAGACGGAGACAGAGGGAGAGACAGCGACAGAGACAGAAACAGAGACAGAGACAGAGACAGAGACAGAGACAGAGACAGAGACAGAGACAGAGACAGAGACAGAGACAGAGACAGAGACAGAGACAGAGACAGAGACAGAGACAGAGACAGAGACAGAGACAGAGACAGAGACAGAGACAGAGACAGAGACAGAGACAGAGACAGAGACAGAGACAGAGACAGAGACAGAGACAGAGACAGAGACAGAGACAGAGACAGAGACAGAGATAGAGACAGAGGCAGAGACAGAGACGGAGACAGAGGCAGAGACAGAGCCAGGGACAGGGACAAAGACGGAGACAGAGGCAGAGACAGGGACAGCGGCAGAAACGGGGACGGAGACAGAGACAGGGACACAGACAGAGACAGAGACAGAGACAGAGACAGAGACAGAGACAGAGACAGAGACAGAGACAGAGACAGAGACAGAGACAGAGACAGAGACAGAGACAGAGACAGAAACAGAGACAGAGACAGATACGCGGACAGAGACAGAGGCAGAGACAGAGACAGAGAGAGAGATGGAGACAGAGACAGAGACTGAGACGGAGACAGAGACAGCGGCAGAGACAGGGACGGAGACAGAGACAGAGACACAGACAGAGACAGAGACAGAGACAGAGACAGAGACAGAGACCGAGACATAGACGGAGACAAAGACCGAGACAGAGACAGAGACAGAGACAGAGACAGAGACAGAGAAAGATACGCGGACAGAGACAGAGGCAGAGACAGAGACGGAGACAAAGACCGAGACAGAGACAGAGACGGAGACAGAGGCAGAGACAGAGCCAGGGACAGAGACGGAGACAGAGACAGAGACAGAGACAGAAACAGAGACAGGGACAGATACGGGGACAGAGACAGAGGCAGAGACAGAGACACAGACACAGACAGATACAGAGACAGAGACGGAGACAGAAACAGAGACAGAGACAGATACGCGGACAGAGACAGAGGCAGCGACAGAGACAGAGAGAGAGACGGAGACAGAGACAGAGACTGAGACGGAGACAGAGACAGCGGCAGAGACAGGGACGGAGACAGAGACAGGGACACGGACAGAGACAGAGACAGAGACAGAGACCGAGACATAGACGGAGACAAAGACCGAGACAGAGACAGAAACAGAGACAGAGACAGATACGCGGACAGAGACAGAGGCAGAGACAGAGACAGAGAGAGAGACGGAGACAGAGACAGAGACTGAGACGGAGACAGAGACAGCGGCAGAGACAGGGACGGAGACAGAGACAGAGACACAGACAGAGAAAGAGACAGAGACAGAGGCAGAGACAGAGCCAGGGGCAGAGACGGAGACTGAGACAGAGGGAGAGACAGCGACAGAGACAGAGACAGAAACAGAGACAGAGACAGATACGCGGACAGAGACAGAGGCAGAGACAGAGACAGAGAGAGAGACGGAGACAGAGACAGAGACTGAGACGGAGAGAGAGACAGCGGCAGAGACAGGGACGGAGACAGAGACAGAGGCACAGACAGAGACAGAGACAGAGGCAGAGACAGAGACAGAGACTGAGACGGAGACAGAGACAGCGGCAGAGACAGGGACGGAGACAGAGACAGGGACACAGACAGAGACAGATACAGAGACAGAGGCAGAGACAGAGACAGAGAGAGAGACGGAGGCAGAGACAGAGACTGAGACGGAGACAGAGACAGCGGCAGAGACAGGGACGGAGACAGAGACAGAGACACAGACAGAGACAGAGACAGAGGCAGAGACAGAGACAGAGACAGAGACAGAGACAGAGACAGAGACAGAGACCGAGACATAGACGGAGACAAAGACCGAGACAGAGACAGAAACAGAGACAGAGACAGATACGCGGACAGAGACAGAGGCAGAGACAGAGACAGAGAGAGAGACGGAGACAGAGACAGAGACTGAGACGGAGACAGAGACAGCGGCAGAGACAGGGACGCAGACAGAGACAGAGACACAGACAGAGACAGAGACAGAGACAGAGGCAGAGACAGAGCCAGGGACAGAGACGGAGACAGAGACAGAGGGAGAGACAGCGACAGAGACAGAGACAGAGACAGAAACAGAGACAGAGACAGATACGCGGACAGAGACAGAGGCAGAGACAGAGACAGAGAGAGAGACGGAGACAGAGACAGAGACTGAGACGGAGACAGAGACAGCGGCAGAGACAGGGACGGCGACAGAGCCAGGGACACAGACAGAGACAGAGACAGAGACAGAGACAGAGACAGAGACAGATACGCGGACAGAGACAGAGGCAGAGACAGAGACGGAGACAAAGACCGAGACAGAGACAGAGATGGAGACAGAGGCAGAGACAGACCCAGGGACAGAGACGGAGACAGAGACAGAGACAGAGACAGAGACAGAGACAGAGACAGAGACAGAGACAGAGACAGAGACAGAAACAGAGACAGAGACAGATACGCGGACAGATACAGAGGCAGAGACAGAGACAGAGATAGAGACGGAGACAGAGACAGAGACTGAGACGGAGACAGAGACAGCGGCAGAGACAGGGACGGAGACAGAGACAGGGACACAGACAGAGACAGATACAGAGACAGAGACAGAGACAGAGACAGAGACAGAGACAGAGCCATGGACAGAGACAGAGACAGAGACAGAGGGAGAGACAGCGACAGAGACAGAGACAGAGACAGAGACAGAGACAGAGACAGAGACAGAGACAGAGACAGAGACAGAGACAGAGACAGAGACTGAGGGAGAGACAGCGACAGAGACAGAGACAGAGACAGACACAGAGACAGAGACAGAGACAGAGACAGAGACAGAGACAGAGACAGAAACAGAGACAGAGACAGATACGCGGACAGAGACAGAGGCAGAGACAGAGACAGAGACAGAGACTGAGGGAGAGACAGCGACAGAGACAGAGACAGAGACAGAGACAGAGACAGAGACGGAGACAGAGACAGAGACAGAGACAGAGACAGAGACAGAGACAGAAACAGAGACAGAGACAGAGACAGAGACAGAGACAGAGACAGAGACAGAAACAGAGACAGAGACAGATACGCGGACAGAGACAGAGGCAGAGACAGAGACAGAGAGAGAGATGGAGACAGAGACAGAGACTGAGACGGAGACAGAGACAACGGCAGAGACAGGGACGGAGACAGAGACAGAGACACAGACAGAGACAGAGACAGAGACAGAGACAGAGACAGAGACCGAGACATAGACGGAGACAAAGACCGAGACAGAAACAGAAACAGAGACAGAGACAGATACGCGGACAGAGACAGAGGCAGAGCCAGAGACAGAGAGAGAGACGGAGACAGAGACAGAGACTGAGACGGAGACAGAGACAGCGGCAGAGACAGGGGCGGAGACAGAGACAGAGACACAGACAGAGACAGAGACAGAGACAGAGGCAGAGACAGAGCCAGGGGCAGAGACGGAGACAGAGACAGAGGGAGAGACAGCGACAGAGACAGAGGCAGAAACAGAGACAGAGACAGATACGCGGACAGAGACAGAGGCAGAGACAGAGACAGAGAGAGAGACGGAGACAGAGACAGAGACTGAGACGGAGACAGAGACAGCGGCAGAGACAGGGACGGAGACAGAGACAGGGACAGAGACAGAGACAGAGACAGAGACAGAGACAGAGACAGAGACAGAGACAGAGACTGAGACGGAGACAGAGACAGCGGCAGAGACAGGGACGGAGACAGAGACAGAGACACAGACAGAGACAGAGACAGAGACAGAGACAGAGACAGAGACAGAGACAGAGACAGAGACAGAGACAGAGACAGAGACAGAGACTGAGACTGAGGCAGAGACAGAGACAGAGACAGAGACAGAGACAGAGACGGAGACAGAGACAGAGACAGAGACAGAGACAGAGACAGAGACAGAGAAAGAGACAGAGACAGAGACAGACATAGAGACAGAGACAGAGACAGAGACAGAGACAGAGACAGAGACAGATACGGAGACAGATGGAGAGACAGCGACAAAGACAGAGACAGAGACAGAGACAGAGACAGAGACAGAGACAGAGACAGAGACAGAGACAGAGACAGAGACAGAGACAGAGACAGAGACAGAGACAGAGCCAGGGACAGAGACGGAGACAGAGACAGAGGGAGAGACAGCGACAGAGACAGAGGCAGAAACAGAGACAGAGACAGATACGCGGACAGAGACAGAGGCAGAGACAGAGACAGAGAGAGAGACGGAGACAGAGACAGAGACTGAGACGGAGACAGAGACAGCGGCAGAGACAGGGACGGAGACAGAGACAGAGACACAGACAGAGAAAGAGACAGAGACAGAGGCAGAGACAGAGCCAGGGGCAGAGACGGAGACAGAGACAGAGGGAGAGACAGCGACAGAGACAGAGACAGAAACAGAGACAGAGACAGATACGCGGACAGAGACAGAGGCAGAGACAGAGACAGAGAGAGAGACGAAGACAGAGACAGAGACTGAGACGGAGAGAGAGACAGCGGCAGAGACAGGGACGGAGACAGAGACAGAGACACAGACAGAGACAGAGACAGAGACAGAGACAGAGACAGAGACAGAGACAGAGAAAGATACGCGGACAGAGACAGAGGCAGAGACAGAGACGGAGACAAAGACCGAGACAGAGACAGAGACGGAGACAGAGGCAGAGACAGAGCCAGGGACAGAGACGGAGACAGAGACAGAGACAGAGACAGAGACAGAGACAGAGACAGAGACAGAGACAGAGACAGAAACAGAGACAGAGACAGATACGCGGACAGATACAGAGGCAGAGACAGAGACAGAGAGAGAGACGGAGACAGAGACAGAGACTGAGACGGAGACAGAGACAGCGGCAGAGACAGGGTCGGAGACAGAGACAGGGACACAGACAGAGACAGAGACAGAGACAGAGACAGAGACAGAGACAGAGACAGAGACAGAGACAGAGACAGAGACAGAGACAGAGACAGAGACAGAGACAGAGACAGAGACAGAGACAGAGACAGAGACAGAGACAGAGACAGAGACAGAGACAGAGACAGAGACAGAAACAGAGACAGACGCAGAGACAGAGCCAGGGACAGAGACGGAGACAGAGACAGAGACAGAGACAGAGACAGAGACAGAGACAGAGACAGAGACAGAGACAGAGACAGAGACAGAAACAGAGACTGAGACAGAGACAGAGACAGAGACAGAGACAGAGACGGAGACAGGGGCAGAGACAGCGCCAGGGACAGAGACAGAGACAGAGACTGAGGGAGAGACAGCGACAGAGACAGAGACAGAGACAGAGAATGAGACAGAGACGGAGACGGAGACAGAGGCAGAGGCAGAGACAGAGACAGAGACAGAGACAGAGACAGAGACAGAGACAGAGACAGAGACAGAGACAGAGATAGAGACAGAGACAGAAACAGAAACAGAGACAGAGACAGAGACAGAGAAAGATACGCGGACAGAGACAGAGGCAGAGACAGAGACGGAGACAAAGACCGAGACAGAGACAGAGACAGAGACGGAGACAAAGACCGAGGCAGAGACAGAGACAGAGACGGAGACAGAGGCAGAGACAGAGCCAGGGACAGAGGCGGAGAGAGAGACAGACGGAGAGACAGCGACAGAGACAAAGACATAGACAGAGACAGAAACAGAAACAGAGACAGAGACAGATACGCGGACAGTGACCGAGGCAGAAACAGAGACAGAGAGAGAGACGGAGACAGAGACAGAGACTGAGACGGAGACAGAGACAGCGGCAGAGACAGGGCTGGAGACAGAGACAGAGACACAGACAGAGACAGAGACAGAGACAGAGACAGAGACAGAGACAGAGACAGAGACAGAGACAGAGACAGAGACGGAGACAGAGACAGAGACAGAGACAGAGACAGAGACAGAGACAGAGGCAGAAACAGAGACAGAGACAGAGACACAGACAGAGACATAGACAGAGACAGAGACAGAGACAGAGACAGAGACAGAGAAAGATACGCGGACAGAGACAGAGGCAGAGACAGAGACGGAGACAAAGACCGAGACAGAGACAGAGACGGAGACAGAGGCAGAGACAGAGCCAGGGACAGAGACGGAGACAGAGACAGAGACAGAGACAGAGACAGAGACAGAGACAGAGACAGAGACAGAGACAGAGACAGAGACAGAGACAGAGACAGAGACTGAGACAGAGACAGAGACAGAGACAGAGACAGAGACAGAGACAGAGACAGAGACAGAGACAGAGACAGAGACAGAGACAGAGACAGAGACAGAGACAGAGACAGAGACAGAGACAGAGTCAGAGTCAGAGACAGAGACACAGACAGAGACAGAGACGGAGACAGAGGGAGAGACAGCGACAGAGACAGAAACAGAGACAGAGACAGAGACAGAGACAGAGACAGAGACAGAGACAGAGACAGAGACAGAGACAGAGACAGAGACAGAGACAGAGACAGAGACAGAGACAGAGACAGAGACAGAGACAGAGACAGAGACAGAGACAGAGACAGAGACAGAGACAGAGACAGAGACAGAGACAGAGACAGAGACAGAGACAGAGACAGAGACAGAGACAGAGACAGAGACAGAGACAGAGATAGAGACAGAGGCAGAGCCAGAGACGGAGACAGAGGCAGAGACAGAGCCAGGGACAGGGACAAAGACGGAGACAGAGGCAGAGACAGAGCCAGAGACAGAGACAGAGACAGAGACTGAGGGAGAGACAGCGACAGAGACAGAGACAGAGACAGAGACAGAGACGGAGACAGAGACAGAGACAGAGACAGAGACAGAGACAGAGACAGAGACAGAGACAGAGGCAGGGACAGATACGGGGACAGAGACAGAGGCAGAGACAGAGACACAGACACAGACAGATACAGAGACAGAGACGGAGATAGAGACAGAGACAGAGACAGAGACGGAGACAGAGACGGAGACAAAGACCGAGACAGAGACAGAGACGGAGACAGAGGCAGAGACAGAGCCAGGGACAGAGACGGAGACAGAGACAGAGGGAGAGACAGCGACAGAGACAGAGACAGAAACAGAGACAGAGACAGATACGCGGACAGAGACAGAGGCAGAGACAGAGACACAGAGAGAGACGGAGGCAGAGACAGAGACTGAGACGGAGACAGGGACAGCGGCAGAAACGGGGACGGAGACAGAGACAGGGACAGAGACAGAGACAGAGACAGAGACAGAGACAGAGACAGAGACAGAGACAGAGACAGAGACAGAGACAGAGACAGAGACAGAGACAGAGTCAGAGTCAGAGACAGAGACACAGACAGAGACAGAGACGGAGACAGAGGGAGGGACAGCGACAGAGACAGAAACAGAGACAGAGACAGAGACAGAGACAGAGACAGAGACAGAGACAGAGACAGAGACAGAGACAGAGACAGAGACAGAGACAGAGACAGAGGCAGAGACAGAGACAGAGACAGAGACAGAGACAGAGACAGAGACAGAGACAGAGACAGAGACAGAGACAGAGACAGAGACAGAGACAGAGACAGAGACAGAGACAGAGACAGAGACAGAGACAGAGACAGAGACAGAGACAGAGACAGAGACAGAGTCAGAGTCAGAGACAGAGACACAGACAGAGACAGAGACGGAGACAGAGGGAGAGACAGCGACAGAGACAGAAACAGAGACAGAGACAGAGACAGAGACAGTGACAGAGACAGAGACAGAGACAGAGACAGAGACAGAGACAGAGACAGAGACAGAGACAGAGACAGAGACAGAGACAGAGACAGAGACAGAGACAGAGACAGAGACAGAGACAGAGACAGAGACAGAGACAGAGACAGAGACAGAGACAGAGACAGAGACAGAGACAGAGACAGAGACAGAGACAGAGATAGAGACAGAGGCAGAGACAGAGACGGAGACAGAGGCAGAGACAGAGCCAGGGACAGGGACAAAGACGGAGACAGAGGCAGAGACAGAGCCAGAGACAGAGACAGAGACAGAGACTGAGGGAGAGACAGCGACAGAGACAGAGACAGAGACAGAGACAGAGACAGAGACGGAGACAGAGACAGAGACAGAGACAGAGACAGAGACAGAGACAGAGACAGAGACAGAGGCAGGGACAGATACGGGGACAGAGACAGAGGCAGAGACAGAGACACAGACACAGACAGATACAGAGACAGAGACGGAGATAGAGACAGAGACAGAGACAGAGACGGAGACAGAGACGGAGACAAAGACCGAGACAGAGACAGAGACGGAGACAGAGGCAGAGACAGAGCCAGGGACAGAGACGGAGACAGAGACAGAGGGAGAGACAGCGACAGAGACAGAGACAGAAACAGAGACAGAGACAGATACGCGGACAGAGACAGAGGCAGAGACAGAGACACAGAGAGAGACGGAGGCAGAGACAGAGACTGAGACGGAGACAGGGACAGCGGCAGAAACGGGGACGGAGACAGAGACAGGGACACAGACAGAGACAGAGACAGAGACAGAGACAGAGACAGAGACAGAGACAGAGACAGAGACAGAGACAGAGACAGAGACAGAGACAGAGACAGAGACAGAGACAGAGACAGAAACAGAGACAGAGACAGATACGCGGACAGAGACAGAGGCAGAGACAGAGACAGAGAGAGAGATGGAGACAGAGACAGAGACTGAGACGGAGACAGAGACAGCGGCAGAGACAGGGACGGAGACAGAGACAGGGACAGAGACAGAGACTGAGACTGAGGCAGAGACAGAGACAGAGACAGAGACAGAGACGGAGACAGAGACAGAGACAGAGACAGAGACAGAGACAGAGACAGAGGAAGAGACAGAGACAGAGACAGACATAGAGACAGAGACAGAGACAGAGACAGAGACAGAGACAGAGACAGAGACAGAGACAGAGACAGAGACAGAGACAGAGCCAGGGACAGAGACGGAGACAGAGACAGAGGGAGAGACAGCGACAGAGACAGAGGCAGAAACAGAGACAGAGACAGATACGCGGACAGAGACAGAGGCAGAGACAGAGACAGAGGGAGAGACGGAGACAGAGACAGAGACTGAGACGGAGACAGAGACAGCGGCAGAGACAGGGACGGAGACAGAGACAGAGACACAGACAGAGAAAGAGACAGAGACAGAGGCAGAGACAGAGCCAGGGGCAGAGACGGAGACAGAGACAGAGGGAGAGACAGCGACAGAGACAGAGACAGAAACAGAGACAGAGACAGATTCGCGGACAGAGACAGAGGCAGAGACAGAGACAGAGAGAGAGACGAAGACAGAGACAGAGACTGAGACGGAGAGAGAGACAGCGGCAGAGACAGGGACGGAGACAGAGACACAGACACAGACAGAGACAGAGACAGAGACAGAGACAGAGACAGAGACAGAGACAGAGAAAGATACGCGGACAGAGACAGAGGCAGAGACAGAGACGGAGACAAAGACCGAGACAGAGACAGAGACGGAGACAGAGGCAGAGACAGAGCCAGGGACAGAGACGGAGACAGAGACAGAGACAGAGACAGAGACAGAGACAGAGACAGAGACAGAGACAGAAACAGAGACAGAGACAGATACGCGGACAGATACAGAGGCAGAGACAGAGACAGAGACAGAGACAGAGACAGAGACAGAGACAGAGACAGAGACAGAGACAGAGACAGAGACAGAGTCAGAGTCAGAGACAGAGACACAGACAGAGACAGAGACGGAGACAGAGGGAGAGACAGCGACAGAGACAGAAACAGAGACAGAGACAGAGACAGAGACAGTGACAGAGACAGAGACAGAGACAGAGACAGAGACAGAGACAGAGACAGAGACAGAGACAGAGACAGAGACAGAGACAGAGACAGAGACAGAGACAGAGACAGAGACAGAGACAGAGACAGAGACAGAGACAGAGACAGAGACAGAGACAGAGACAGAGACAGAGACAGAGACAGAGATAGAGACAGAGACAGAGACAGAGACAGAGACGGAGACAGGGGCAGAGACAGCGCCAGGGACAGAGACAGAGACAGAGACTGAGGGAGAGACAGCGACAGAGACAGAGACAGAGACAGAGAAAGAGACAGATACGGAGACGGAGACAGAGGCAGAGACAGAGACAGAGACAGAGACAGAGACAGAGACAGAGACAGAGACAGAGACAGAGACAGAGACAGAGACAGAGACAGAGACAGAGACAGAAACAGAGACAGAGACAGATACGCGGACAGAGACAGAGGCAGAGACAGAGACAGAGAGAGAGACGGAGACAGAGACAGAGACTGAGACGGAGACAGGGACAGCGGCAGAAACGGGGACGGAGACAGAGACAGGGACACAGACAGAGACAGAGACAGAGACAGAGACAGAGACAGAGACAGAGACAGAGACAGAGACAGAGACAGAGACAGAGACAGAGACAGAGACAGAGACAGAGACAGAGACAGAAACAGAGACAGAGACAGATACGCGGACAGAGACAGAGGCAGAGACAGAGACAGAGAGAGAGATGGAGACAGAGACAGAGACTGAGACGGAGACAGAGACAGCGGCAGAGACAGGGACGGAGACAGAGACAGAGACACAGACAGAGACAGAGACAGAGACAGAGACAGAGACAGAGACCGAGACATAGACGGAGACAAAGACCGAGACAGAGACAGAGACAGAGACAGAGACAGAGACAGAGAAAGATACGCGGACAGAGACAGAGGCAGAGACAGAGACGGAGACAAAGACCGAGACAGAGACAGAGACGGAGACAGAGGCAGAGACAGAGCCAGGGACAGAGACGGAGACAGAGACAGAGACAGAGACAGAGACAGAGACAGAGACAGAGACAGAGACAGGGACAGAGACAGAGACTGAGACAGAGACAGAGACAGAGACAGAGACAGAGACAGAGACAGAGACAGAGACAGAGACAGAGACAGAGACAGAGACAGAGACAGAGACAGAAACAGAGACAGAGACAGATACGCGGACAGAGACAGAGGCAGAGACAGAGACAGAGAGAGAGACGGAGACAGAGACAGAGACTGAGACGGAGACAGAGACAGCGGCAGAGACAGGGACGGAGACAGAGACAGAGACACAGACAGAGAAAGAGACAGAGACAGAGGCAGAGACAGAGCCAGGGGCAGAGACGGAGACTGAGACAGAGGGAGAGACAGCGACAGAGACAGAGACAGAAACAGAGACAGAGACAGATACGCGGACAGAGACAGAGGCAGAGACAGAGACAGAGAGAGAGACGGAGACAGAGACAGAGACTGAGACGGAGAGAGAGACAGCGGCAGAGACAGATACAGAGGCAGAGACAGAGACAGAGAGAGAGACGGAGACAGAGACAGAGACTGAGACGGAGACAGAGACAGCGGCAGAGACAGGGACGGAGACAGAGACAGGGACACAGACAGAGACAGAGACAGAGACACAGACAGAGACAGAGACAGAGAAAGATACGCGGACACAGACAGAGGCAGAGACAGTGACGGAGACAAAGACCGAGACAGAGACAGAGACGGAGACAGAGGCAGAGACAGAGCCAGGGACAGAGACGGAGACAGAGACAGAGACAGAGACAGAGACAGAGACAGAGACAGAGACAGAGACAGAAACAGAGACAGAGACAAATACGCGGACAGATACAGAGGCAGAGACATAGACAGAGATAGAGACGGAGACAGAGACAGAGACTGAGACGGAGACAGAGACAGCGGCAGAGACAGGGACGGAGACAGAGACAGGGACACAGACAGAGACAGATACAGAGACAGAGGCAGAGACAGAGACAGAGAGAGAGACGGAGGCAGAGACAGAGACTGAGACGGAGACAGAGACAGCGGCAGAGACAGGGACGGAGACAGAGACAGAGACACAGACAGAGACAGAGACAGAGACAGAGACAGAGACAGAGACAGAGACAGAGACAGAGACGCGGACAGATACAGAGGCAGAGACAGAGACAGAGATAGAGACGGAGACAGAGACAGAGACTGAGACGGAGACAGAGACAGCGGCAGAGACAGGGACGGAGACAGAGACAGGGACACAGACAGAGACAGATACAGAGACAGAGACAGAGACAGAGACAGAGACAGAGACAGAGACAGAGCCATGGACAGAGACAGAGACAGAGACAGAGGGAGAGACAGCGACAGAGACAGAGACAGAGACAGAGACAGAGACAGGGACAGAGACAGAGACAGAGACAGAGACGGAGACAGAGACAGAGACAGAGACAGAGACAGAGACAGAGACAGAGACAGAGACAGAGACAGAGACAGAGACAGAGACAGAGACAGAGACAGAGACAGAGACAGAGACAGAGACAGAGACAGAGACAGAGGCAGAGGCAGAGACAGAGACAGAGACAGAGGCAGAGACAGGGACAGAGACAGAGACAGATACGCGGACAGAGACCGAGGCAGAAACAGAGACAGAGAGAGAGACGGAGACAGAGACGGAGACTGAGACGGAGACAGAGACAGCGGCAAGACAGGGACGGAGACAGAGACAGAGACACAGACAGAGACAGAGACAGAGACAGAGACAGAGACTGAGACAGAGACAGAGACAGAGACAGAGACAGAGACAGAGACAGAGACAGAGACAGAGACAGAGACAGAGACAGAGACTGAGGGAGAGACAGCGACAGAGACAGAGACAGAGACAGACACAGAGACAGAGACAGAGACAGAGACAGAGACAGAGACAGAGACAGAGACAGAGACAGAGGCAGGGACAGATACGGGGACAGAGACAGAGGCAGAGACAGAGACACAGACACAGACAGATACAGAGACAGAGACGGAGATAGAGACAGAGACAGAGACAGAGACGGAGACAGAGACGGAGACAAAGACCGAGACAGAGACAGAGACGGAGACAGAGGCAGAGACAGAGCCAGGGACAGAGACGGAGACAGAGACAGAGGGAGAGACAGCGACAGAGACAGAGACAGAAACAGAGACAGAGACAGATACGCGGACAGAGACAGAGGCAGAGACAGAGACACAGAGAGAGACGGAGGCAGAGACAGAGACTGAGACGGAGACAGGGACAGCGGCAGAAACGGGGACGGAGACAGAGACAGGGACACAGACAGAGACAGAGACAGAGACAGAGACAGAGACAGAGACAGAGACAGAGACAGAGACAGAGACAGAGACAGAGACAGAGACAGAGACAGAGACAGAGACAGAGACAGAAACAGAGACAGAGACAGATACGCGGACAGAGACAGAGGCAGAGACAGAGACAGAGAGAGAGATGGAGACAGAGACAGAGACTGAGACGGAGACAGAGACAGCGGCAGAGACAGGGACGGAGACAGAGACAGGGACAGAGACAGAGACTGAGACTGAGGCAGAGACAGAGACAGAGACAGAGACAGAGACGGAGACAGAGACAGAGACAGAGACAGAGACAGAGACAGAGACAGAGGAAGAGACAGAGACAGAGACAGACATAGAGACAGAGACAGAGACAGAGACAGAGACAGAGACAGAGACAGAGACAGAGACAGAGACAGAGACAGAGCCAGGGACAGAGACGGAGACAGAGACAGAGGGAGAGACAGCGACAGAGACAGAGGCAGAAACAGAGACAGAGACAGATACGCGGACAGAGACAGAGGCAGAGACAGAGACAGAGGGAGAGACGGAGACAGAGACAGAGACTGAGACGGAGACAGAGACAGCGGCAGAGACAGGGACGGAGACAGAGACAGAGACACAGACAGAGAAAGAGACAGAGACAGAGGCAGAGACAGAGCCAGGGGCAGAGACGGAGACAGAGACAGAGGGAGAGACAGCGACAGAGACAGAGACAGAAACAGAGACAGAGACAGATTCGCGGACAGAGACAGAGGCAGAGACAGAGACAGAGAGAGAGACGAAGACAGAGACAGAGACTGAGACGGAGAGAGAGACAGCGGCAGAGACAGGGACGGAGACAGAGACACAGACACAGACAGAGACAGAGACAGAGACAGAGACAGAGACAGAGACAGAGACAGAGAAAGATACGCGGACAGAGACAGAGGCAGAGACAGAGACGGAGACAAAGACCGAGACAGAGACAGAGACGGAGACAGAGGCAGAGACAGAGCCAGGGACAGAGACGGAGACAGAGACAGAGACAGAGACAGAGACAGAGACAGAGACAGAGACAGAGACAGAAACAGAGACAGAGACAGATACGCGGACAGATACAGAGGCAGAGACAGAGACAGAGACAGAGACAGAGACAGAGACAGAGACAGAGACAGAGACAGAGACAGAGACAGAGACAGAGACAGAGTCAGAGTCAGAGACAGAGACACAGACAGAGACAGAGACGGAGACAGAGGGAGAGACAGCGACAGAGACAGAAACAGAGACAGAGACAGAGACAGAGACAGTGACAGAGACAGAGACAGAGACAGAGACAGAGACAGAGACAGAGACAGAGACAGAGACAGAGACAGAGACAGAGACAGAGACAGAGACAGAGACAGAGACAGAGACAGAGACAGAGACAGAGACAGAGACAGAGACAGAGACAGAGACAGAGACAGAGACAGAGACAGAGACAGAGATAGAGACAGAGACAGAGACAGAGACAGAGACGGAGACAGGGGCAGAGACAGCGCCAGGGACAGAGACAGAGACAGAGACTGAGGGAGAGACAGCGACAGAGACAGAGACAGAGACAGAGAAAGAGACAGATACGGAGACGGAGACAGAGGCAGAGACAGAGACAGAGACAGAGACAGAGACAGAGACAGAGACAGAGACAGAGACAGAGACAGAGACAGAGACAGAGACAGAGACAGAGACAGAAACAGAGACAGAGACAGATACGCGGACAGAGACAGAGGCAGAGACAGAGACAGAGAGAGAGACGGAGACAGAGACAGAGACTGAGACGGAGACAGGGACAGCGGCAGAAACGGGGACGGAGACAGAGACAGGGACACAGACAGAGACAGAGACAGAGACAGAGACAGAGACAGAGACAGAGACAGAGACAGAGACAGAGACAGAGACAGAGACAGAGACAGAGACAGAGACAGAGACAGAGACAGAAACAGAGACAGAGACAGATACGCGGACAGAGACAGAGGCAGAGACAGAGACAGAGAGAGAGATGGAGACAGAGACAGAGACTGAGACGGAGACAGAGACAGCGGCAGAGACAGGGACGGAGACAGAGACAGAGACACAGACAGAGACAGAGACAGAGACAGAGACAGAGACAGAGACCGAGACATAGACGGAGACAAAGACCGAGACAGAGACAGAGACAGAGACAGAGACAGAGACAGAGAAAGATACGCGGACAGAGACAGAGGCAGAGACAGAGACGGAGACAAAGACCGAGACAGAGACAGAGACGGAGACAGAGGCAGAGACAGAGCCAGGGACAGAGACGGAGACAGAGACAGAGACAGAGACAGAGACAGAGACAGAGACAGAGACAGAGACAGGGACAGAGACAGAGACTGAGACAGAGACAGAGACAGAGACAGAGACAGAGACAGAGACAGAGACAGAGACAGAGACAGAGACAGAGACAGAGACAGAGACAGAAACAGAGACAGAGACAGATACGCGGACAGAGACAGAGGCAGAGACAGAGACAGAGAGAGAGACGGAGACAGAGACAGAGACTGAGACGGAGACAGAGACAGCGGCAGAGACAGGGACGGAGACAGAGACAGAGACACAGACAGAGAAAGAGACAGAGACAGAGGCAGAGACAGAGCCAGGGGCAGAGACGGAGACTGAGACAGAGGGAGAGACAGCGACAGAGACAGAGACAGAAACAGAGACAGAGACAGATACGCGGACAGAGACAGAGGCAGAGACAGAGACAGAGAGAGAGACGGAGACAGAGACAGAGACTGAGACGGAGAGAGAGACAGCGGCAGAGACAGATACAGAGGCAGAGACAGAGACAGAGAGAGAGACGGAGACAGAGACAGAGACTGAGACGGAGACAGAGACAGCGGCAGAGACAGGGACGGAGACAGAGACAGGGACACAGACAGAGACAGAGACAGAGACAGAGACACAGACAGAGACAGAGACAGAGAAAGATACGCGGACACAGACAGAGGCAGAGACAGTGACGGAGACAAAGACCGAGACAGAGACAGAGACGGAGACAGAGGCAGAGACAGAGCCAGGGACAGAGACGGAGACAGAGACAGAGACAGAGACAGAGACAGAGACAGAGACAGAGACAGAGACAGAAACAGAGACAGAGACAAATACGCGGACAGATACAGAGGCAGAGACATAGACAGAGATAGAGACGGAGACAGAGACAGAGACTGAGACGGAGACAGAGACAGCGGCAGAGACAGGGACGGAGACAGAGACAGGGACACAGACAGAGACAGATACAGAGACAGAGGCAGAGACAGAGACAGAGAGAGAGACGGAGGCAGAGACAGAGACTGAGACGGAGACAGAGACAGCGGCAGAGACAGGGACGGAGACAGAGACAGAGACACAGACAGAGACAGAGACAGAGACAGAGACAGAGACAGAGACAGAGACAGAGACAGAGACAGAGACAGAGACCGAGACATAGACGGAGACAAAGACCGAGACAGAGACAGAAACAGAGACAGAGACAGATACGCGGACAGAGACAGAGGCAGAGACAGAGACAGAGAGAGAGACGGAGACAGAGACAGAGACTGAGACGGAGACAGAGACAGCGGCAGAGACAGGGACGCAGACAGAGACAGAGACACAGACAGAGACAGAGACAGAGACAGAGGCAGAGACAGAGCCAGGGACAGAGACGGAGACAGAGACAGAGGGAGAGACAGCGACAGAGACAGAGACAGAGACAGAAACAGAGACAGAGACAGATACGCGGACAGAGACAGAGGCAGAGACAGAGACAGAGAGAGAGACGGAGACAGAGACAGAGACTGAGACGGAGACAGAGACAGCGGCAGAGACAGGGACGGCGACAGAGCCAGGGACACAGACAGAGACAGAGACAGAGACAGAGACAGAGACAGAGACAGATACGCGGACAGTGACAGAGGCAGAGACAGAGACGGAGACAAAGACCGAGACAGAGACAGAGACGGAGACAGAGGCAGAGACAGAGCCAGGGACAGAGACGGAGACAGAGACAGAGACGGAGACCGAGACAGAGACAGAGACAGAGACAGAGACAGAAACAGAGACAGAGACAGATACGCGGACAGATACAGAGGCAGAGACAGAGACAGAGATAGAGACGGAGACAGAGACAGAGACTGAGACGGAGACAGAGACAGCGGCAGAGACAGGGACGGAGACAGAGACAGGGACACAGACAGAGACAGATACAGAGACAGAGACAGAGACAGAGACAGAGACAGAGACAGAGACAGAGCCATGGACAGAGACAGAGACAGAGACAGAGGGAGAGACAGCGACAGAGACAGAGACAGAGACAGAGACAGAGACAGGGACAGAGACAGAGACAGAGACAGAGACGGAGACAGAGACAGAGACAGAGACAGAGACAGAGACAGAGACAGAGACAGAGACAGAGACAGAGACAGAGACAGAGACAGAGACAGAGACAGAGACAGAGACAGAGACAGAGACAGAGACAGAGACAGAGGCAGAGGCAGAGACAGAGACAGAGACAGAGGCAGAGACAGGGACAGAGACAGAGACAGATACGCGGACAGAGACCGAGGCAGAAACAGAGACAGAGAGAGAGACGGAGACAGAGACGGAGACTGAGACGGAGACAGAGACAGCGGCAAGACAGGGACGGAGACAGAGACAGAGACACAGACAGAGACAGAGACAGAGACAGAGACAGAGACTGAGACAGAGACAGAGACAGAGACAGAGACAGAGACAGAGACAGAGACAGAGACAGAGACAGAGACAGAGACAGAGACTGAGGGAGAGACAGCGACAGAGACAGAGACAGAGACAGACACAGAGACAGAGACAGAGACAGAGACAGAGACAGAGACAGAAACAGAGACAGAGACAGATACGCGGACAGAGACAGAGGCAGAGACAGAGACAGAGACAGAGACTGAGGGAGAGACAGCGACAGAGACAGAGACAGAGACAGAGACAGAGACAGAGACGGAGACAGAGACAGAGACAGAGACAGAGACAGAGACAGAGACAGAAACAGAGACAGAGACAGAGACAGAGACAGAGACAGAGACAGAGACAGAAACAGAGACAGAGACAGATACGCGGACAGAGACAGAGGCAGAGACAGAGACAGAGAGAGAGATGGAGACAGAGACAGAGACTGAGACGGAGACAGAGACAACGGCAGAGACAGGGACGGAGACAGAGACAGAGACACAGACAGAGACAGAGACAGAGACAGAGACAGAGACAGAGACAGAGACCGAGACATAGACGGAGACAAAGACCGAGACAGAAACAGAAACAGAGACAGAGACAGATACGCGGACAGAGACAGAGGCAGAGCCAGAGACAGAGAGAGAGAGACGGAGACAGAGACATAGACTGAGACGGAGACAGAGACAGCGGCAGAGACAGGGGCGGAGACAGAGACAGAGACACAGACAGAGACAGAGACAGAGACAGAGGCAGAGACAGAGCCAGGGGCAGAGACGGAGACAGAGACAGAGGGAGAGACAGCGACAGAGACAGAGGCAGAAACAGAGACAGAGACAGATACGCGGACAGAGACAGAGGCAGAGACAGAGACAGAGAGAGAGACGGAGACAGAGACAGAGACTGAGACGGAGACAGAGACAGCGGCAGAGACAGGGACGGAGACAGAGACAGGGACAGAGACAGAGACTGAGACTGAGGCAGAGACAGAGACAGAGACAGAGACAGAGACGGAGACAGAGACAGAGACAGAGACAGAGACAGAGACAGAGACAGAGACAGAGACAGAGAAAGAGACAGAGACAGAGACAGACATAGAGACAGAGACAGAGACAGAGACAGAGACAGAGACAGAGACAGAGACAGAGACAGATACGGAGACAGAGGGAGAGACAGCGACAAAGACAGAGACAGAGACAGAGACAGAGACAGAGACAGAGACAGAGACAGAGACAGAGACAGAGACAGAGACAGAGACAGAGACACAGACAGAGACATAGACAGAGACAGAGACAGAGACAGAGACAGAGACAGAGACAGAGAAAGGTACGCGGACAGAGACAGAGGCAGAGACAGAGACGGAGACAAAGACCGAGACAGAGACAGAGACGGAGACAGAGGCAGAGACAGAGCCAGGGACAGAGACGGAGACAGAGACAGAGACAGAGACAGAGACAGAGACAGAGACAGAGACAGAGACAGAGACAGAGACAGAGACAGAGACTGAGACAGAGACAGAGACAGAGACAGAGACAGAGACAGAGACAGAGACAGAGACAGAGACAGAGACAGAGACAGAGACAGAGACAGAGACAGAGACAGAGACAGAGACAGAGACAGAGACAGAGTCAGAGTCAGAGACAGAGACACAGACAGAGACAGAGACGGAGACAGAGGGAGAGACAGCGACAGAGACAGAAACAGAGACAGAGACAGAGACAGAGACAGAGACAGAGACAGAGACAGAGACAGAGACAGAGACAGAGACAGAGACAGAGACAGAGACAGAGACAGAGACAGAGACAGAGACAGAGACAGAGACAGAGACAGAGACAGAGACAGAGACAGAGACAGAGACAGAGACAGAGACAGAGACAGAGACAGAGACAGAGACAGAGACAGAGATAGAGACAGAGGCAGAGACAGAGACGGAGACAGAGGCAGAGACAGAGCCAGGGACAGGGACAAAGACGGAGACAGAGGCAGAGACAGAGCCAGAGACAGAGACAGAGACAGAGACTGAGGGAGAGACAGCGACAGAGACAGAGACAGAGACAGAGACAGAGACAGAGACGGAGACAGAGACAGAGACAGAGACAGAGACAGAGACAGAGACAGAGACAGAGACAGAGGCAGGGACAGATACGGGGACAGAGACAGAGGCAGAGACAGAGACACAGACACAGACAGATACAGAGACAGAGACGGAGATAGAGACAGAGACAGAGACAGAGACGGAGACAGAGACGGAGACAAAGACCGAGACAGAGACAGAGACGGAGACAGAGGCAGAGACAGAGCCAGGGACAGAGACGGAGACAGAGACACAGGGAGAGACAGCGACAGAGACAGAGACAGAAACAGAGACAGAGACAGATACGCGGACAGAGACAGAGGCAGAGACAGAGACACAGAGAGAGACGGAGGCAGAGACAGAGACTGAGACGGAGACAGGGACAGCGGCAGAAACGGGGACGGAGACAGAGACAGGGACACAGACAGAGACAGAGACAGAGACAGAGACAGAGACAGAGACAGAGACAGAGACAGAGACAGAGACAGAGACAGAGACAGAGACAGAGACAGAGACAGAGACAGAGACAGAGACAGAGACAGAGACAGAAACAGAGACAGAGACAGATACGCGGACAGAGACAGAGGCAGAGACAGAGACAGAGAGAGAGATGGAGACAGAGACAGAGACTGAGACGGAGACAGAGACAGCGGCAGAGACAGGGACGGAGACAGAGACAGAGACACAGACAGAGACAGAGACAGAGACAGAGACAGAGACAGAGACAGAGACAGAGACAGAGACAGAGACAGAGACAGAGACAGAGTCAGAGTCAGAGACAGAGACACAGACAGAGACAGAGACGGAGACAGAGGGAGAGACAGCGACAGAGACAGAAACAGAGACAGAGACAGAGACAGAGACAGAGACAGAGACAGAGACAGAGACAGAGACAGAGACAGAGACAGAGACAGAGACAGAGACAGAGACAGAGACAGAGACAGAGACAGAGACAGAGACAGAGACAGAGACAGAGACAGAGACAGAGACAGAGACAGAGACAGAGACAGAGACAGAGACAGAGACAGAGACAGAGATAGAGACAGAGGCAGAGACAGAGACGGAGACAGAGGCAGAGACAGAGCCAGGGACAGGGACAAAGACGGAGACAGAGGCAGAGACAGAGCCAGAGACAGAGACAGAGACAGAGACTGAGGGAGAGACAGCGACAGAGACAGAGACAGAGACAGAGACAGAGACAGAGACGGAGACAGAGACAGAGACAGAGACAGAGACAGAGACAGAGACAGAGACAGAGACAGAGGCAGGGACAGATACGGGGACAGAGACAGAGGCAGAGACAGAGACACAGACACAGACAGATACAGAGACAGAGACGGAGATAGAGACAGAGACAGAGACAGAGACGGAGACAGAGACGGAGACAAAGACCGAGACAGAGACAGAGACGGAGACAGAGGCAGAGACAGAGCCAGGGACAGAGACGGAGACAGAGACAGAGGGAGAGACAGCGACAGAGACAGAGACAGAAACAGAGACAGAGACAGATACGCGGACAGAGACAGAGGCAGAGACAGAGACACAGAGAGAGACGGAGGCAGAGACAGAGACTGAGACGGAGACAGGGACAGCGGCAGAAACGGGGACGGAGACAGAGACAGGGACACAGACAGAGACAGAGACAGAGACAGAGACAGAGACAGAGACAGAGACAGAGACAGAGACAGAGACAGAGACAGAGACAGAGACAGAGACAGAGACAGAGACAGAGACAGAGACAGAGACAGAGACAGAAACAGAGACAGAGACAGATACGCGGACAGAGACAGAGGCAGAGACAGAGACAGAGAGAGAGATGGAGACAGAGACAGAGACTGAGACGGAGACAGAGACAGCGGCAGAGACAGGGACGGAGACAGAGACAGAGACACAGACAGAGACAGAGACAGAGACAGAGACAGAGACAGAGACAGAGACCGAGACATAGACGGAGACAAAGACCGAGACAGAAACAGAAACAGAGACAGAGACAGATACGCGGACAGAGACAGAGGCAGAGCCAGAGACAGAGAGAGAGACGGAGACAGAGACAGAGACTGAGACGGAGACAGAGACAGCGGCAGAGACAGGGACGGAGACAGAGACAGGGACAGAGACAGAGACTGAGACTGAGGCAGAGACAGAGACAGAGACAGAGACAGAGACGGAGACAGAGACAGAGACAGAGACAGAGACAGAGACAGAGACAGAGGAAGAGACAGAGACAGAGACAGACATAGAGACAGAGACAGAGACAGAGACAGAGACAGAGACTGAGGGAGAGACAGCGACAGAGACAGAGACAGAGACAGACACAGAGACAGAGACAGAGACAGAGACAGAGACAGAGACAGAAACAGAGACAGAGACAGATACGCGGACAGAGACAGAGGCAGAGACAGAGACAGAGACAGAGACTGAGGGAGAGACAGCGACAGAGACAGAGACAGAGACAGAGACAGAGACAGAGACGGAGACAGAGACAGAGACAGAGACAGAGACAGAGACAGAGACAGAAACAGAGACAGAGACAGAGACAGAGACAGAGACAGAGACAGAGACAGAAACAGAGACAGAGACAGATACGCGGACAGAGACAGAGGCAGAGACAGAGACAGAGAGAGAGATGGAGACAGAGACAGAGACTGAGACGGAGACAGAGACAACGGCAGAGACAGGGACGGAGACAGAGACAGAGACACAGACAGAGACAGAGACAGAGACAGAGACAGAGACAGAGACCGAGACATAGACGGAGACAAAGACCGAGACAGAAACAGAAACAGAGACAGAGACAGATACGCGGACAGAGACAGAGGCAGAGCCAGAGACAGAGAGAGAGACGGAGACAGAGACATAGACTGAGACGGAGACAGAGACAGCGGCAGAGACAGGGGCGGAGACAGAGACAGAGACACAGACAGAGACAGAGACAGAGACAGAGGCAGAGACAGAGCCAGGGGCAGAGACGGAGACAGAGACAGAGGGAGAGACAGCGACAGAGACAGAGGCAGAAACAGAGACAGAGACAG
The DNA here is from genome assembly GCA_945859595.2 of Megachile willughbiella. NCBI lineage: Eukaryota > Metazoa > Arthropoda > Insecta > Hymenoptera > Megachilidae > Megachile > Megachile willughbiella. The sequence continues at coordinate 221,096 of CAMAOD020000263.1, forward strand.
ATACGCGGACAGAGACAGAGGCAGAGACAGAGACAGAGAGAGAGACGGAGACAGAGACAGAGACTGAGACGGAGACAGAGACAGCGGCAGAGACAGGGACGGAGACAGAGACAGGGACAGAGACAGAGACTGAGACTGAGGCAGAGACAGAGACAGAGACAGAGACAGAGACAGAGACAGAGACGGAGACAGAGACAGAGACAGAGACAGAGACAGAGACAGAGACAGAGACAGAGACAGAGACAGAGAAAGAGACAGAGACAGAGACAGACATAGAGACAGAGACAGAGACAGAGACAGAGACAGAGACAGAGACAGAGACAGAGACAGAGACAGAGACAGAGACAGAGACAGAGACAGAGACAGAGACAGAGATAGAGACAGAGGCAGAGACAGAGACGGAGACAGAGGCAGAGACAGAGCCAGGGACAGGGACAAAGACGGAGACAGAGGCAGAGACAGAGCCAGAGACAGAGACAGAGACAGAGACTGAGGGAGAGACAGCGACAGAGACAGAGACAGAGACAGAGACAGAGACAGAGACGGAGACAGAGACAGAGACAGAGACAGAGACAGAGACAGAGACAGAGACAGAGACAGAGGCAGGGACAGATACGGGGACAGAGACAGAGGCAGAGACAGAGACACAGACACAGACAGATACAGAGACAGAGACGGAGATAGAGACAGAGACAGAGACAGAGACGGAGACAGAGACGGAGACAAAGACCGAGACAGAGACAGAGACGGAGACAGAGGCAGAGACAGAGCCAGGGACAGAGACGGAGACAGAGACAGAGGGAGAGACAGCGACAGAGACAGAGACAGAAACAGAGACAGAGACAGATACGCGGACAGAGACAGAGGCAGAGACAGAGACACAGAGAGAGACGGAGGCAGAGACAGAGACTGAGACGGAGACAGGGACAGCGGCAGAAACGGGGACGGAGACAGAGACAGGGACACAGACAGAGACAGAGACAGAGACAGAGACAGAGACAGAGACAGAGACAGAGACAGAGACAGAGACAGAGACAGAGACAGAGACAGAGACAGAGACAGAGACAGAGACAGAGACAGAGACAGAAACAGAGACAGAGACAGATACGCGGACAGAGACAGAGGCAGAGACAGAGACAGAGAGAGAGATGGAGACAGAGACAGAGACTGAGACGGAGACAGAGACAGCGGCAGAGACAGGGACGGAGACAGAGACAGAGACACAGACAGAGACAGAGACAGAGACAGAGACAGAGACAGAGACAGAGACAGAGACAGAGACAGAGACAGAGACAGAGACAGAGTCAGAGTCAGAGACAGAGACACAGACAGAGACAGAGACGGAGACAGAGGGAGAGACAGCGACAGAGACAGAAACAGAGACAGAGACAGAGACAGAGACAGAGACAGAGACAGAGACAGAGACAGAGACAGAGACAGAGACAGAGACAGAGACAGAGACAGAGACAGAGACAGAGACAGAGACAGAGACAGAGACAGAGACAGAGACAGAGACAGAGACAGAGACAGAGACAGAGACAGAGACAGAGACAGAGACAGAGACAGAGACAGAGACAGAGACAGAGACAGAGACAGAGACAGAGACAGAGATAGAGACAGAGGCAGAGACAGAGACGGAGACAGAGGCAGAGACAGAGCCAGGGACAGGGACAAAGACGGAGACAGAGGCAGAGACAGAGCCAGAGACAGAGACAGAGACAGAGACTGAGGGAGAGACAGCGACAGAGACAGAGACAGAGACAGAGACAGAGACAGAGACGGAGACAGAGACAGAGACAGAGACAGAGACAGAGACAGAGACAGAGACAGAGGCAGGGACAGATACGGGGACAGAGACAGAGGCAGAGACAGAGACACAGACACAGACAGATACAGAGACAGAGACGGAGATAGAGACAGAGACAGAGACAGAGACGGAGACAGAGACGGAGACAAAGACCGAGACAGAGACAGAGACGGAGACAGAGGCAGAGACAGAGCCAGGGACAGAGACGGAGACAGAGACAGAGGGAGAGACAGCGACAGAGACAGAGACAGAAACAGAGACAGAGACAGATACGCGGACAGAGACAGAGGCAGAGACAGAGACACAGAGAGAGACGGAGGCAGAGACAGAGACTGAGACGGAGACAGGGACAGCGGCAGAAACGGGGACGGAGACAGAGACAGGGACACAGACAGAGACAGAGACAGAGACAGAGACAGAGACAGAGACAGAGACAGAGACAGAGACAGAGACAGAGACAGAGACAGAGACAGAGACAGAGACAGAGACAGAGACAGAAACAGAGACAGAGACAGATACGCGGACAGAGACAGAGGCAGAGACAGAGATAGAGAGAGAGATGGAGACAGAGACAGAGACTGAGACGGAGACAGAGACAGCGGCAGAGACAGGGACGGAGACAGAGACAGAGACACAGACAGAGACAGAGACAGAGACAGAGACAGAGACAGAGACAGAGACCGAGACATAGACGGAGACAAAGACCGAGACAGAAACAGAAACAGAGACAGAGACAGATACGCGGACAGAGACAGAGGCAGAGCCAGAGACAGAGAGAGAGACGGAGACAGAGACAGAGACTGAGACGGAGACAGAGACAGCGGCAGAGACAGGGACGGAGACAGAGACAGGGACAGAGACAGAGACTGAGACTGAGGCAGAGACAGAGACAGAGACAGAGACAGAGACGGAGACAGAGACAGAGACAGAGACAGAGACAGAGACAGAGACAGAGGAAGAGACAGAGACAGAGACAGACATAGAGACAGAGACAGAGACAGAGACAGAGACAGAGACAGAGACAGAGACAGAGACAGAGACAGAGACAGAGCCAGGGACAGAGACGGAGACAGAGACAGAGGGAGAGACAGCGACAGAGACAGAGGCAGAAACAGAGACAGAGACAGATACGCGGACAGAGACAGAGGCAGAGACAGAGACAGAGAGAGAGACGGAGACAGAGACAGAGACTGAGACGGAGACAGAGACAGCGGCAGAGACAGGGACGGAGACAGAGACAGAGACACAGACAGAGAAAGAGACAGAGACAGAGGCAGAGACAGAGCCAGGGGCAGAGACGGAGACAGAGACAGAGGGAGAGACAGCGACAGAGACAGAGACAGAAACAGAGACAGAGACAGATTCGCGGACAGAGACAGAGGCAGAGACAGAGACAGAGAGAGAGACGAAGACAGAGACAGAGACTGAGACGGAGAGAGAGACAGCGGCAGAGACAGGGACGGAGACAGAGACACAGACACAGACAGAGACAGAGACAGAGACAGAGACAGAGACAGAGACAGAGACAGAGAAAGATACGCGGACAGAGACAGAGGCAGAGACAGAGACGGAGACAAAGACCGAGACAGAGACAGAGACGGAGACAGAGGCAGAGACAGAGCCAGGGACAGAGACGGAGACAGCGACAGAGACAGAGACAGAGACAGAGACAGAGACAGAGACAGAGACAGAAACAGAGACAGAGACAGATACGCGGACAGATACAGAGGCAGAGACAGAGACAGAGAGAGAGACGGAGACAGAGACAGAGACTGAGACGGAGACAGAGACAGCGGCAGAGACAGGGACGGAGACAGAGACAGGGACACAGACAGAGACAGAGACAGAGACAGAGACAGAGACAGAGACAGAGACAGAGACAGAGACAGAGGCAGAGACAGAGACAGAGACAGAGACAGAGACAGAGACAGAGACAGAGACAGAGACAGAAACAGAGACAGAAGCAGAGACAGAGCCAGGGACAGAGACGGAGACAGAGACAGAGACAGAGACAGAGACAGAGACAGAGACAGAGACAGAGACAGAGACAGAGACAGAGACAGAGACAGAGACAGAAACAGAGACTGAGACAGAGACAGAGACAGAGACAGAGACAGAGACAGAGACGGAGACAGGGGCAGAGACAGCGCCAGGGACAGAGACAGAGACAGAGACTGAGGGAGAGACAGCGACAGAGACAGAGACAGAGACAGAGAAAGAGACAGAGACGGAGACGGAGACAGAGACAGAGACAGAGACAGAGACAGAGACAGAGACAGAGACAGAGACAGAGATAGAGACAGAGACAGAAACAGAAACAGAGACAGAGACAGAGACAGAGAAAGATACGCGGACAGAGACAGAGGCAGAGACAGAGACGGAGACAAAGACCGAGACAGAGACAGAGACAGAGACAGAGACAGAGACAGAGACAGAGACAGAGAAAGATACGCGGACAGAGACAGAGGCAGAGACAGAGACGGAGACAAAGACCGAGACAGAGACAGAGACGGAGACAGAGGCAGAGACAGAGCCAGGGACAGAGACGGAGACAGAGACAGAGACAGAGACAGAGACAGAGACAGAGACAGAGACAGAGACAGAGACAGAGACAGAGACAGAGACTGAGACAGAGACAGAGACAGAGACAGAGACAGAGACAGAGACAGAGACAGAGACAGAGACAGAGACAGAGACAGAGACAGAGACAGAGTCAGAGTCAGAGACAGAGACACAGACAGAGACAGAGACGGAGACAGAGGGAGAGACAGCGACAGAGACAGAAACAGAGACAGAGACAGAGACAGAGACCGAGACAGAGACAGAGACAGAGACAGAGACAGAGACAGAGACAGAGACAGAGACAGGGACAGAGACAGAGACAGAGACAGAGACAGAGACAGAGACAGAGACAGAGACAGAGACAGAGACAGAGACAGAGACAGAGACAGAGACAGAGACAGAGATAGAGACAGAGGCAGAGAAAGAGACGGAGACAGAGGCAGAGACAGAGCCAGGGACAGAGACAGAGACAGAGACAGAGACAGAGACAGAGACAGAGACAGAGACAGAGACAGAGACAGAGACAGAGACAGAGACAGAGACTGAGGGAGAGACAGCGACAGAGACAGAGACAGAGACAGAGACAGAGACAGAGACGGAGACAGAGACAGAGACAGAGACAGAGACAGAGACAGAGACAGAGACAGAGGCAGAGGCAGAGACAGAGACACAGACACAGACAGATACAGAGACAGAGACGGAGATAGAGACAGAGACAGAGACAGAGACGGAGACAGAGACGGAGACAAAGACCGAGACAGAGACAGAGACGGAGACAGAGGCCGAGACAGAGCCAGGGACAGAGACGGAGACAGAGACAGAGGGAGAGACAGCGACAGAGACAGAGACAGAAACAGAGACAGAGACAGATACGCGGACAGAGACAGAGGCAGAGCCAGAGACAGAGAGAGAGACGGAGACAGAGACAGAGACTGAGACGGAGACAGAGACAGCGGCAGAGACAGGGACGGAGACAGAGACAGGGACAGAGACAGAGACTGAGACTGAGGCAGAGACAGAGACAGAGACAGAGACAGAGACGGAGACAGAGACAGAGACAGAGACAGAGACAGAGACAGAGACAGAGACAGAGGAAGAGACAGAGACAGAGACAGACATAGAGACAGAGACAGAGACAGAGACAGAGACAGAGACAGAGACAGAGACAGAGACAGAGACAGAGACAGAGACAGATACGGAGACAGAGGGAGAGACAGCGACAAAGACAGAGACAGAGACAGAGACAGAGACAGAGACAGAGACAGAGACAGAGACAGAGACAGAGACAGAGACAGAGACAGAGACAGAGACAGAGACAGAGACAGAGACAGAGACAGAGACAGAGACAGAGACAGAGACAGAGACAGAGACAGAGACTGAGACGGAGACAGAGACAGCGGCAGAGACAGGGTCGGAGACAGAGACAGAGACACAGACAGAGACAGGGACAGAGACAGAGACAGAGACAGAGACAGAGACAGAGACAGAGACAGAGACAGAGACAGAGACAGAGACAGAGACAGGGACACAGACAGAGACAGAGACAGAGACAGAGACAGAGACAGAGACAGAGACAGAGACAGAGACAGAGACAGAGACAGAGACAGAGACAGAGACAGAGACTGAGGGAGAGACAGCGACAGAGACAGAGACAGAGACAGAGACAGAGACAGAGACAGAGACGGAGACAGAGACAGAGACAGAGACAGAGACAGAGACAGAGACAGAGACAGAGACAGAGGCAGGGGCAGATACGGGGACAGAGACAGAGGCAGAGACAGAGACACAGACACAGACAGATACAGAGACAGAGACCGAGACATAGACGGAGACAAAGACCGAGACAGAAACAGAAACAGAGACAGAGACAGAGACAGAGACAGAGACGGAGACAGAGACAGAGACAGAGACAGAGACAGAGACAGAGACAGGGACAGAGACAGAGGCAGGGACAGATACGGGGACAGAGACAGAGGCAGAGACAGAGACACAGACACAGACAGATACAGAGACAGAGACGGAGATAGAGACAGAGACAGAGACAGAGACGGAGACAGAGACGGAGACAAAGACCGAGACAGAGACAGAGACGGAGACAGAGGCAGAGACAGAGCCAGGGACAGAGACGGAGACAGAGACAGAGGGAGAGACAGCGACAGAGACAGAGACAGAAACAGAGACAGAGACAGATACGCGGACAGAGACAGAGGCAGAGACAGAGACACAGAGAGAAACGGAGACAGAGACAGAGACTGAGACGGAGACAGGGACAGCGGCAGAAACGGGGACGGAGACAGAGACAGGGACACAGACAGAGACAGAGACAGAGACAGAGACAGAGAGAGAGATGGAGACAGAGACAGAGACTGAGACGGAGACAGAGACAGCGGCAGAGACAGGGACGGAGACAGAGACAGAGACACAGACAGAGACAGAGACAGAGACAGAGACAGAGACAGAGACCGAGACATAGACGGAGACAAAGACCGAGACAGAAACAGAAACAGAGACAGAGACAGATACGCGGACAGAGACAGAGGCAGAGCCAGAGACAGAGAGAGAGACGGAGACAGAGACAGAGACTGAGACGGAGACAGAGACAGCGGCAGAGACAGGGACGGAGACAGAGACAGGGACAGAGACAGAGACTGAGACTGAGGCAGAGACAGAGACAGAGACAGAGACAGAGACGGAGACAGAGACAGAGACAGAGACAGAGACAGAGACAGAGACAGAGGAAGAGACAGAGACAGAGACAGACATAGAGACAGAGACAGAGACAGAGACAGAGACAGAGACAGAGACAGAGACAGAGACAGAGACAGAGACAGATACGGAGACAGAGGGAGAGACAGCGACAAAGACAGAGACAGAGACAGAGACAGAGACAGAGACAGAGACAGAGACAGAGACAGAGACAGAGACAGAGACAGAGACAGAGACAGAGACAGAGACAGAGACAGAGACAGAGACAGAGACAGAGACAGAGACTGAGACGGAGACAGAGACAGCGGCAGGGACAGGGACGGAGACAGAGACAGAGACACAGACAGAGACAGAGACAGAGACAGAGACAGAGACAGAGACAGAGACAGAGACAGAGACAGAGACAGAGACAGAGACAGGGACACAGACAGAGACAGAGACAGAGACAGAGACAGAGACAGAGACAGAGACAGAGACAGAGACAGAGACAGAGACAGAGACAGAGACAGAGACAGAGACAGAGACAGAGACAGAGACAGAGACAGAGACAGAGATAGAGACAGAGACAGAAACAGAAACAGAGACAGAGACAGAGACAGAGAAAGATACGCGGACAGAGACAGAGGCAGAGACAGAGACGGAGACAAAGACCGAGACAGAGACAGAGACAGAGACGGAGACAGAGGCAGAGACAGAGCCAGGGACAGAGACGGAGAGAGAGACAGACGGAGAGACAAAGACAGAGACAAAGACAGAGACAGAGACAGAAACAGAAACAGAGACAGAGACAGATACGCGGACAGAGACCGAGGCAGAAACAGAGACAGAGAGAGAGACGGAGACAGAGACAGAGACTGAGACGGAGACAGAGACAGCGGCAGAGACAGGGCTGGAGACAGAGACAGAGACACAGACAGAGACAGAGACAGAGACAGAGACAGAGACAGAGACAGAGACAGAGACAGAGACAGAGACAGAGACAGAGACAGAGACAGAGGCAGAGACAGAGACAGAGACGGAGACAGAGACAGAGACAGAGACAGAGACAGAGACAGAGGCAGAAACAGAGACAGAGACAGCTACGCGGACAGAGACAGAGACAGAGACAGAGCCAGGGACAGAGACGGAGACAGAGACAGAGGGAGAGACAGCGACAGAGACAGAGACAGAAACAGAGACAGAGACAGATACGCGGACAGAGACAGAGGCAGAGACAGAGACAGAGAGAGAGACGGAGACAGAGACAGAGACTGAGACGGAGACAGAGACAGCGGCAGAGACAGGGACGGAGACAGAGACAGAGACACAGACAGAGAAAGAGACAGAGACAGAGGCAGAGACAGAGCCAGGGGCAGAGACGGAGACAGAGACAGAGGGAGAGACAGCGACAGAGACAGAGACAGAAACAGAGACAGAGACAGATACGCGGACAGAGACAGAGGCAGAGACAGAGACAGAGAGAGAGACGAGGACAGAGACAGAGACTGAGACGGAGAGAGACACAGCGGCAGAGACAGGGACGGAGACAGAGACAGAGACACAGACAGAGACAGAGACAGAGACAGAGACAGAGACAGAGACAGAGACAGAGAAAGATACGCGGACAGAGACAGAGGCAGAGACAGAGACGGAGACAAAGACCGAGACAGAGACAGAGACGGGGACAGAGGCAGAGACAGAGCCAGGGACAGAGACGGAGACAGAGACAGAGACAGAGACAGAGACAGAGACAGAGACAGAGACAGAGACAGAGACAGAAACAGAGACAGAGACAGATACGCGGACAGATACAGAGGCAGAGACAGAGACAGAGAGAGAGACGGAGACAGAGACAGAGACTGAGACGGTGACAGAGACAGCGGCAGAGACAGGGACGGAGACAGAGACAGGGATACAGACAGAGACAGAGACAGAGACAGAGACAGAGACAGAGACAGAGACAGAGACAGAGACAGAGACAGAGACAGAGACAGAGACAGAGACAGAGACAGAGACAGAGACAGAGACAGAGACAGAGACAGAAACAGAGACAGAGACAGAGACAGAAACAGAGACAGACGCAGAGACAGAGCCAGGGACAGAGACGGAGACAGAGACAGAGACAGAGACAGAGACAGAGACAGAGACAGAGACAGAGACAGAGACAGAGACAGAGACAGATACAGAGACTGAGACAGAGACAGAGACGGAGACAGAGACAGAGACGGAGACAGGGGCAGAGACAGCGCCAGGGACAGAGACAGAGACAGAGACTGAGGGAGAGACAGCGACAGAGACAGAGACAGAGACAGAGAAAGAGACAGAGACGGAGACAGAGACAGAGACAGAGACAGAGACAGAGACGGAGAGAGAGACAGACGGAGAGACAGCGACAGAGACAAAGACAGAGACAGAGACAGAAACAGAAACAGAGACAGAGACAGAGACGGAGACAGAGGCAGAGACAGAGCCAGGGACAGAGACGGAGACAGAGACAGACGGAGAGACAGCGACAGAGACAAAGACAGAGACAGAGACAGAAACAGAAACAGAAACAGAAACAGAAACAGAGACAGAGACAGATACGCGGACAGAGACCGAGGCAGAAACAGAGACAGAGAGAGAGACGGAGACAGAGACAGAGACTGAGACGGAGACAGAGACAGCGGCAGAGACAGGGCTGGAGACAGAGACAGAGACACAGACAGAGACAGAGACAGCGACAGAGACAGAGACAGAGACAGAGACAGAGACAGAGACAGAGACAGAGACAGAGACAGAGACAGAGACACAGACAGAGACAGAGACAGAGACAGAGACAGAGACAGAGACAGAGACAGAGACAGAGACAGAGACAGAGACAGAGACAGAGACAGAGACAGAGACAGAGACGGAGACAGAGACAGAGACAGAGACAGAGACAGAGACAGAGGCAGAAACAGAGACAGAGACAGATACGCGGACAGAGACAGAGACAGAGACAGAGCCAGGGACAGAGACGGAGACAGAGACAGAGGGAGAGACAGCGACAGAGACAGAGACAGAAACAGAGACAGAGACAGATACGCGGACAGAGACCGAGGCAGAAACAGAGACAGAGAGAGAGACGGAGACAGAGACAGAGACTGAGACGGAGACAGAGACAGCGGCAGAGACAGGGCTGGAGACAGAGACAGAGACACAGACAGAGACAGAGACAGCGACAGAGACAGAGACAGAGACAGAGACAGAGACAGAGACAGAGACAGAGACAGAGACAGAGACAGAGACAGAGACGGAGACAGAGACAGAGACAGATACGCGGACAGAGACAGAGGCAGAGACAGAGACAGAGAGAGAGACGAAGACAGAGACAGAGACTGAGACGGAGAGAGAGACAGCGGCAGAGACAGGGACGGAGACAGAGACAGAGACACAGACAGAGACAGAGACAGAGACAGAGACAGAGACAGAGACAGAGACAGAGACAGAGAAAGATACGCGGACAGAGACAGAGGCAGAGACAGAGACGGAGACAAAGACCGAGACAGAGACAGAGACGGGGACAGAGGCAGAGACAGAGCCAGGGACAGAGACGGAGACAGAGACAGAGACAGAGACAGAGACAGAGACAGAGACAGAGACAGAGACAGAGACAGAGACAGAAACAGAGACAGAGACAGATACGCGGACAGATACAGAGGCAGAGACAGAGACAGAGAGAGAGACGGAGACAGAGACAGAGACTGAGACGGTGACAGAGACAGCGGCAGAGACAGGGACGGAGACAGAGACAGGGACACAGACAGAGACAGAGACAGAGACAGAGACAGAGACAGAGACAGAGACAGAGACAGAGACAGAGACAGAGACAGAGACGGAGACAGAGACAGAGACAGAGACAGAGACAGAGACAGAGACAGAGACAGAAACAGAGACAGAGACAGAGACAGAAACAGAGACAGACGCAGAGACAGAGCCAGGGACAGAGACGGAGACAGAGACAGAGACAGAGACAGAGACAGAGACAGAGACAGAGACAGAGACAGAGACAGAGACAGAGACAGATACAGAGACTGAGACAGAGACAGAGACGGAGACAGAGACAGAGACGGAGACAGGGGCAGAGACAGCGCCAGGGACAGAGACAGAGACAGAGACTGAGGGAGAGACAGCGACAGAGACAGAGACAGAGACAGAGAAAGAGACAGAGACGGAGACAGAGACAGAGACAGAGACAGAGACAGAGACAGAGACAGAGACAGAGACAGAGACAGAGACAGGGACAGAGACAGAGATAGAGACAGAGACAGAAACAGAAACAGAGACAGAGACAGAGACAGAGACAGATACAGAGACTGAGACAGAGACAGAGACGGAGACAGAGACAGAGACGGAGACAGGGGCAGAGACAGCGCCAGGGACAGAGACAGAGACAGAGACTGAGGGAGAGACAGCGACAGAGACAGAGACAGAGACAGAGACAGAGACAGAGACAGAGACAGAGACAGAGACAGAGACAGAGACAGAGACAGAGACAGAGACAGAGACAGAGACAGAGACAGAGACAGAAACAGAGACAGAGACAGATACGCGGACAGATACAGAGGCAGAGACAGAGACAGAGATAGAGACGGAGACAGAGACAGAGACTGAGACGGAGACAGAGACAGCGGCAGAGACAGGGACGGAGACAGAGACAGGGACACAGACAGAGACAGATACAGAGACAGAGACAGAGACAGAGACAGAGACAGAGACAGAGCCATGGACAGAGACAGAGACAGAGACAGAGGGAGAGACAGCGACAGAGACAGAGACAGAGACAGAGACAGAGACAGGGACAGAGACAGAGACAGAGACAGAGACGGAGACAGAGACAGAGACAGAGACAGAGACAGAGACAGAGACAGAGACAGAGACAGAGACAGAGACAGAGACAGAGACAGAGACAGAGACAGAGGCAGAGGCAGAGACAGAGACAGAGACAGAGGCAGAGACAGGGACAGAGACAGAGACAGATACGCGGACAGAGACCGAGGCAGAAACAGAGACAGAGAGAGAGACGGAGACAGAGACGGAGACTGAGACGGAGACAGAGACAGCGGCAAAGACAGGGACGGAGACAGAGACAGAGACACAGACAGAGACAGAGACAGAGACAGAGACAGAGACTGAGACAGAGACAGAGACAGAGACAGAGACAGAGACAGAGATAGAGACAGAGACAGAGACAGAGACAGAGACTGAGGGAGAGACAGCGACAGAGACAGAGACAGAGACAGACACAGAGACAGAGACACAGACAGAGACAGAGACAGAGACAGAAACAGAGACAGAGACAGATACGCGGACAGAGACAGAGGCAGAGACAGAGACAGAGACAGAGACTGAGGGAGAGACAGCGACAGAGACAGAGACAGAGACAGAGACAGAGACAGAGACGGAGACAGAGACAGAGACAGAGACAGAGACAGAGACAGAGACAGAAACAGAGACAGAGACAGAGACAGAGACAGAGACAGAGACAGAGACAGAAACAGAGACAGAGACAGATACGCGGACAGAGACAGAGGCAGAGACAGAGACAGAGAGAGAGATGGAGACAGAGACAGAGACTGAGACGGAGACAGAGACAACGGCAGAGACAGGGACGGAGACAGAGACAGAGACACAGACAGAGACAGAGACAGAGACAGGGACAGAGACAGAGACCGAGACATAGACGGAGACAAAGACCGAGACAGAAACAGAAACAGAGACAGAGACAGATACGCGGACAGAGACAGAGGCAGAGCCAGAGACAGAGAGAGAGACGGAGACAGAGACAGAGACTGAGACGGAGACAGAGACAGCGGCAGAGACAGGGGCGGAGACAGAGACAGAGACACAGACAGAGACAGAGACAGAGACAGAGGCAGAGACAGAGCCAGGGGCAGAGACGGAGACAGAGACAGAGGGAGAGACAGCGACAGAGACAGAGGCAGAAACAGAGACAGAGACAGATACGCGGACAGAGACAGAGGCAGAGACAGAGACAGAGAGAGAGACGGAGACAGAGACAGAGACTGAGACGGAGACAGAGACAGCGGCAGAGACAGGGACGGAGACAGAGACAGGGACAGAGACAGAGACTGAGACTGAGGCAGAGACAGAGACAGAGACAGAGACAGAGACGGAGACAGAGACAGAGACAGAGACAGAGACAGAGACAGAGACAGAGACAGAGACAGAGAAAGAGACAGAGACAGAGACAGACATAGAGACAGAGACAGAGACAGAGACAGAGACAGAGACAGAGACAGAGACAGAGACAGATACGGTGACAGAGGGAGAGACAGCGACAAAGACAGAGACAGAGACAGAGACAGAGACAGAGACAGAGACAGAGACAGAGACAGAGACAGAGACAGAGACAGAGACAGAGACACAGACAGAGACATAGACAGAGACAGAGACAGAGACAGAGAAAGATACGCGGACAGAGACAGAGGCAGAGACAGAGACGGAGACAAAGACCGAGACAGAGACAGAGACGGAGACAGAGGCAGAGACAGAGCCAGGGACAGAGACGGAGACAGAGACAGAGACAGAGACAGAGACAGAGACAGAGACAGAGACAGAGACAGAGACAGAGACAGAGACAGAGACAGAGACAGAGACAGAGACAGAGACAGAGACAGAGACAGAGACAGAGACTGAGACAGAGACAGAGACAGAGACAGAGACAGAGACAGAGACAGAGACAGAGACAGAGACAGAGACAGAGACAGAGACAGAGACAGAGACAGAGACAGAGACAGAGTCAGAGTCAGAGACAGAGACACAGACAGAGACAGAGACGGAGACAGAGGGAGAGACAGAAACAGAGACAGAGACAGAGACAGAGACAGAGACAGAGACAGAGACAGAGACAGAGACAGAGACAGAGACAGAGACAGAGACAGAGACAGAGACAGAGACAGAGACAGAGACAGAGACAGAGACAGAGACAGAGACAGAGACAGAGACAGAGACAGAGACAGAGACAGAGACAGAGACAGAGACAGAGACAGAGACAGAGACAGAGACAGAGACAGAGACAGAGACAGAGACAGAGACAGAGACAGAGATAGAGACAGAGGCAGAGACAGAGACGGAGACAGAGGCAGAGACAGAGCCAGGGACAGGGACAAAGACGGAGACAGAGGCAGAGACAGAGCCAGAGACAGAGACAGAGACAGAGACTGAGGGAGAGACAGCGACAGAGACAGAGACAGAGACAGAGACAGAGACAGAGACGGAGACAGAGACAGAGACAGAGACAGAGACAGAGACAGAGACAGAGACAGAGACAGAGGCAGGGACAGATACGGGGACAGAGACAGAGGCAGAGACAGAGACACAGACACAGACAGATACAGAGACAGAGACGGAGATAGAGACAGAGACAGAGACAGAGACGGAGACAGAGACGGAGACAAAGACCGAGACAGAGACAGAGACGGAGACAGAGGCAGAGACAGAGCCAGGGACAGAGACGGAGACAGAGACAGAGGGAGAGACAGCGACAGAGACAGAGACAGAAACAGAGACAGAGACAGATACGCGGACAGAGACAGAGGCAGAGACAGAGACACAGAGAGAGACGGAGGCAGAGACAGAGACTGAGACGGAGACAGGGACAGCGGCAGAAACGGGGACGGAGACAGAGACAGGGACACAGACAGAGACAGAGACAGAGACAGAGACAGAGACAGAGACAGAGACAGAGACAGAGACAGAGACAGAGACAGAGACAGAGACAGAGACAGAGACAGAGACAGAGACAGAGACAGAGACAGAAACAGAGACAGAGACAGATACGCGGACAGAGACAGAGGCAGAGACAGAGACAGAGAGAGAGATGGAGACAGAGACAGAGACTGAGACGGAGACAGAGACAGCGGCAGAGACAGGGACGGAGACAGAGACAGAGACACAGACAGAGACAGAGACAGAGACAGAGACAGAGACAGAGACAGAGACAGAGACCGAGACATAGACGGAGACAAAGACCGAGACAGAAACAGAAACAGAGACAGAGACAGATACGCGGACAGAGACAGAGGCAGAGCCAGAGACAGAGAGAGAGACGGAGACAGAGACAGAGACTGAGACGGAGACAGAGACAGCGGCAGAGACAGGGACGGAGACAGAGACAGGGACAGAGACAGAGACTGAGACTGAGGCAGAGACAGAGACAGAGACAGAGACAGAGACGGAGACAGAGACAGAGACAGAGACAGAGACAGAGACAGAGACAGAGGAAGAGACAGAGACAGAGACAGACATAGAGACAGAGACAGAGACAGAGACAGAGACAGAGACAGAGACAGAGACAGAGACAGAGACAGAGACAGAGCCAGGGACAGAGACGGAGACAGAGACAGAGGGAGAGACAGCGACAGAGACAGAGGCAGAAACAGAGACAGAGACAGATACGCGGACAGAGACAGAGGCAGAGACAGAGACAGAGAGAGAGACGGAGACAGAGACAGAGACTGAGACGGAGACAGAGACAGCGGCAGAGACAGGGACGGAGACAGAGACAGAGACACAGACAGAGAAAGAGACAGAGACAGAGGCAGAGACAGAGCCAGGGGCAGAGACGGAGACAGAGACAGAGGGAGAGACAGCGACAGAGACAGAGACAGAAACAGAGACAGAGACAGATTCGCGGACAGAGACAGAGGCAGAGACAGAGACAGAGAGAGAGACGAAGACAGAGACAGAGACTGAGACGGAGAGAGAGACAGCGGCAGAGACAGGGACGGAGACAGAGACACAGACACAGACAGAGACAGAGACAGAGACAGAGACAGAGACAGAGACAGAGACAGAGAAAGATACGCGGACAGAGACAGAGGCAGAGACAGAGACGGAGACAAAGACCGAGACAGAGACAGAGACGGAGACAGAGGCAGAGACAGAGCCAGGGACAGAGACGGAGACAGAGACAGAGACAGAGACAGAGACAGAGACAGAGACAGAGACAGGGACAGAGACAGAGGCAGGGACAGATACGGGGACAGAGACAGAGACACAGACAGAGACAGAGACAGAGACAGAAACAGAGACAGACGCAGAGACAGAGCCAGGGACAGAGACGGAGACAGAGACAGAGACAGAGACAGAGACAGAGACAGAGACAGAGACAGAGACAGAGACAGAGACAGAGACAGAGACAGAAACAGAGACTGAGACAGAGACAGAGACAGAGACAGAGACAGAGACAGAGACGGAGACAGGGGCAGAGACAGCGCCAGGGACAGAGACAGAGACAGAGACTGAGGGAGAGACAGCGACAGAGACAGAGACAGAGACAGAGAAAGAGACAGAGACGGAGACGGAGACAGAGACAGAGACAGAGACAGAGACAGAGACAGAGACAGAGACAGAGATAGAGACAGAGACAGAAACAGAAACAGAGACAGAGACAGAGACAGAGAAAGATACGCGGACAGAGACAGAGGCAGAGACAGAGACGGAGACAAAGACCGAGACAGAGACAGAGACAGAGACAGAGACAGAGACAGAGACAGAGACAGAGAAAGATACGCGGACAGAGACAGAGGCAGAGACAGAGACGGAGACAAAGACCGAGACAGAGACAGAGACGGAGACAGAGGCAGAGACAGAGCCAGGGACAGAGACGGAGACAGAGACAGAGACAGAGACAGAGACAGAGACAGAGACAGAGACAGAGACAGAGACAGAGACAGAGACAGAGACTGAGACAGAGACAGAGACAGAGACAGAGACAGAGACAGAGACAGAGACAGAGACAGAGACAGAGACAGAGACAGAGACAGAGACAGAGTCAGAGTCAGAGACAGAGACACAGACAGAGACAGAGACGGAGACAGAGGGAGAGACAGCGACAGAGACAGAAACAGAGACAGAGACAGAGACAGAGACAGAGACAGAGACAGAGACAGAGACAGAGACAGAGACAGAGACAGAGACAGAGACAGAGACAGAGACAGAGACAGAGACAGAGACAGAGACAGAGACAGAGGCAGGGACAGATACGGGGACAGAGACAGAGGCAGAGACAGAGACACAGACACAGACAGATACAGAGACAGAGACCGAGACATAGACGGAGACAAAGACCGAGACAGAAACAGAAACAGAGACAGAGACAGAGACAGAGACAGAGACGGAGACAGAGACAGAGACAGAGACAGAGACAGAGACAGAGACAGGGACAGAGACAGAGGCAGGGACAGATACGGGGACAGAGACAGAGGCAGAGACAGAGACACAGACACAGACAGATACAGAGACAGAGACGGAGATAGAGACAGAGACAGAGACAGAGACGGAGACAGAGACGGAGACAAAGACCGAGACAGAGACAGAGACGGAGACAGAGGCAGAGACAGAGCCAGGGACAGAGACGGAGACAGAGACAGAGGGAGAGACAGCGACAGAGACAGAGACAGAAACAGAGACAGAGACAGATACGCGGACAGAGACAGAGGCAGAGACAGAGACACAGAGAGAGACGGAGACAGAGACAGAGACTGAGACGGAGACAGGGACAGCGGCAGAAACGGGGACGGAGACAGAGACAGGGACACAGACAGAGACAGAGACAGAGACAGAGACAGAGAGAGAGATGGAGACAGAGACAGAGACTGAGACGGAGACAGAGACAGCGGCAGAGACAGGGACGGAGACAGAGACAGAGACACAGACAGAGACAGAGACAGAGACAGAGACAGAGACAGAGACCGAGACATAGACGGAGACAAAGACCGAGACAGAAACAGAAACAGAGACAGAGACAGATACGCGGACAGAGACAGAGGCAGAGCCAGAGACAGAGAGAGAGACGGAGACAGAGACAGAGACTGAGACGGAGACAGAGACAGCGGCAGAGACAGGGACGGAGACAGAGACAGGGACAGAGACAGAGACTGAGACTGAGGCAGAGACAGAGACAGAGACAGAGACAGAGACGGAGACAGAGACAGAGACAGAGACAGAGACAGAGACAGAGACAGAGGAAGAGACAGAGACAGAGACAGACATAGAGACAGAGACAGAGACAGAGACAGAGACAGAGACAGAGACAGAGACAGAGACAGAGACAGAGACAGATACGGAGACAGAGGGAGAGACAGCGACAAAGACAGAGACAGAGACAGAGACAGAGACAGAGACAGAGACAGAGACAGAGACAGAGACAGAGACAGAGACAGAGACAGAGACAGAGACAGAGACAGAGACAGAGACAGAGACTGAGACGGAGACAGAGACAGCGGCAGAGACAGGGACGGAGACAGAGACAGAGACACAGACAGAGACAGAGACAGAGACAGAGACAGAGACAGAGACAGAGACAGAGACAGAGACAGAGACAGAGACAGAGACAGAGACAGAGACAGAGACAGAGACAGGGACACAGACAGAGACAGAGACAGAGACAGAGACAGAGACAGAGACAGAGACAGAGACAGAGACAGAGACAGAGACAGAGACAGAGACAGAGACAGAGACAGAGACAGAGACAGAGACAGAGACAGAGATAGAGACAGAGACAGAAACAGAAACAGAGACAGAGACAGAGACAGAGAAAGATACGCGGACAGAGACAGAGGCAGAGACAGAGACGGAGACAAAGTCCGAGACAGAGACAGAGACAGAGACGGAGACAGAGGCAGAGACAGAGCCAGGGACAGAGACGGAGAGAGAGACAGCCGGAGAGACAGCGACAGAGACAAAGACAGAGACAGAGACAGAAACAGAAACAGAGACAGAGACAGATACGCGGACAGAGACCGAGGCAGAAACAGAGACAGAGAGAGAGACGGAGACAGAGACAGAGACTGAGACGGAGACAGAGACAGCGGCAGAGACAGGGCTGGAGACAGAGACAGAGACACAGACAGAGACAGAGACAGAGACAGAGACAGAGACAGAGACAGAGACAGAGACAGAGACAGAGACAGAGACAGAGACAGAGACAGAGACAGAGACAGAGACAGAGGCAGAGACAGAGACAGAGACGGAGACAGAGACAGAGACAGAGACAGAGACAGAGACAGAGGCAGAAACAGAGACAGAGACAGATACGCGGACAGAGACAGAGACAGAGACAGAGCCAGGGACAGAGACGGAGACAGAGACAGAGGGAGAGACAGCGACAGAGACAGAGACAGAAACAGAGACAGAGACAGATACGCGGACAGAGACAGAGGCAGAGACAGAGACAGAGAGAGAGACGGAGACAGAGACAGAGACTGAGACGGAGACAGAGACAGCGGCAGAGACAGGGACGGAGACAGAGACAGAGACACAGACAGAGAAAGAGACAGAGACAGAGGCAGAGACAGAGCCAGGGGCAGAGACGGAGACAGAGACAGAGGGAGAGACAGCGACAGAGACAGAGACAGAAACAGAGACAGAGACAGATACGCGGACAGAGACAGAGGCAGAGACAGAGACAGAGAGAGAGACGAAGACAGAGACAGAGACTGAGACGGAGAGAGAGACAGCGGCAGAGACAGGGACGGAGACAGAGACAGAGACACAGACAGAGACAGAGACAGAGACAGAGACAGAGACAGAGACAGAGAAAGATACGCGGACAGAGACAGAGGCAGAGACAGAGACGGAGACAAAGACCGAGACAGAGACAGAGACGGGGACAGAGGCAGAGACAGAGCCAGGGACAGAGACGGAGACAGAGACAGAGACAGAGACAGAGACAGAGACAGAGACAGAGACAGAGACAGAGACAGAAACAGAGACAGAGACAGATACGCGGACAGATACAGAGGCAGAGACAGAGACAGAGAGAGAGACGGAGACAGAGACAGAGACTGAGACGGTGACAGAGACAGCGGCAGAGACAGGGACGGAGACAGAGACAGGGACACAGACAGAGACAGAGACAGAGACAGAGACAGAGACAGAGACAGAGACAGAGACAGAGACAGAGACAGAGACAGAGACAGAGACAGAGACAGAGACAGAAACAGAGACAGAGACAGAGACAGAAACAGAGACAGACGCAGAGACAGAGCCAGGGACAGAGACGGAGACAGAGACAGAGACAGAGACAGAGACAGAGACAGAGACAGAGACAGAGACAGAGACAGAGACAGAGACAGAGACAGAGACAGAGACAGATACAGAGACTGAGACAGAGACAGAGACGGAGACAGAGACAGAGACGGAGACAGGGGCAGAGACAGCGCCAGGGACAGAGACAGAGACAGAGACTGAGGGAGAGACAGCGACAGAGACAGAGACAGAGACAGAGAAAGAGACAGAGACGGAGACAGAGACAGAGACAGAGACAGAGACAGAGACGGAGAGAGAGACAGACGGAGAGACAGCGACAGAGACAAAGACAGAGACAGAGACAGAAACAGAAACAGAGACAGAGACAGATACGCGGACAGAGACCGAGGCAGAAACAGAGACAGAGAGAGAGACGGAGACAGAGACAGAGACTGAGACGGAGACAGAGACAGCGGCAGAGACAGGGCTGGAGACAGAGACAGAGACACAGACAGAGACAGAGACAGAGACAGAGACAGAGACAGAGACAGAGACAGAGACAGAGACAGAGACAGAGACAGAGACAGAGACAGAGACAGAGACAGAGACAGAGACAGAGACAGAGACGGAGACAGAGACAGAGACAGAGACAGAGACAGAGACAGAGGCAGAAACAGAGACAGAGACAGATACGCGGACAGAGACAGAGACAGAGACAGAGCCAGGGACAGAGACGGAGACAGAGACAGAGGGAGAGACAGCGACAGAGACAGAGACAGAAACAGAGACAGAGACAGATACGCGGACAGAGACAGAGGCAGAGACAGAGACAGAGAGAGAGACGGAGACAGAGACAGAGACTGAGACGGAGACAGAGACAGCGGCAGAGACAGGTACGGAGACAGAGACAGAGACACAGACAGAGAAAGAGACAGAGACAGAGGCAGAGACAGAGCCAGGGGCAGAGACGGAGACAGAGACAGAGGGAGAGACAGCGACAGAGACAGAGACAGAAACAGAGACAGAGACAGATACGCGGACAGAGACAGAGGCAGAGACAGAGACAGAGAGAGAGACGAAGACAGAGACAGAGACTGAGACGGAGAGAGAGACAGCGGCAGAGACAGGGACGGAGACAGAGACAGAGACACAGACAGAGACAGAGACAGAGACAGAGACAGAGACAGAGACAGAGACAGAGACAGAGAAAGATACGCGGACAGAGACAGAGGCAGAGACAGAGACGGAGACAAAGACCGAGACAGAGACAGAGACGGGGACAGAGGCAGAGACAGAGCCAGGGACAGAGACGGAGACAGAGACAGAGACAGAGACAGAGACAGAGACAGAGACAGAGACAGAGACAGAGACAGAAACAGAGACAGAGACAGATACGCGGACAGATACAGAGGCAGAGACAGAGACAGAGAGAGAGACGGAGACAGAGACAGAGACTGAGACGGTGACAGAGACAGCGGCAGAGACAGGGACGGAGACAGAGACAGGGACACAGACAGAAACAGAGACAGAGACAGAGACAGAGACAGAGACAGAGACAGAGACAGAGACAGAGACAGAGACAGAGACAGAGACAGAGACAGAGACAGAAACAGAGACAGAGACAGAGACAGAAACAGAGACAGACGCAGAGACAGAGCCAGGGACAGAGACGGAGACAGAGACAGAGACAGAGACAGAGACAGAGACAGAGACAGAGACAGAGACAGAGACAGAGACAGAGACAGATACAGAGACTGAGACAGAGACAGAGACGGAGACAGAGACAGAGACGGAGACAGGGGCAGAGACAGCGCCAGGGACAGAGACAGAGACAGAGACTGAGGGAGAGACAGCGACAGAGACAGAGACAGAGACAGAGAAAGAGACAGAGACGGAGACAGAGACAGAGACAGAGACAGAGACAGAGACAGAGACAGAGACAGAGACAGAGACAGAGACAGGGACAGAGACAGAGATAGAGACAGAGACAGAAACAGAAACAGAGACAGAGACAGAGACAGAGACAGAGAAAGATACGCGGACAGAGACAGAGGCAGAGACAGAGACGGAGACAAAGACCGAGACAGAGACAGAGACAGAGACGGAGACAGAGGCAGAGACAGAGCCAGGGACAGAGACGGAGAGAGAGACAGACGGAGAGACAGCGACAGAGACAAAGACAGAGACAGAGACAGAAACAGAAACAGAGACAGAGACAGAGACAGATACGCGGACAGAGACCGAGGCAGAAACAGAGACAGAGAGAGAGACGGAGACAGAGACAGAGACTGAGACGGAGACAGAGACAGCGGCAGAGACAGGGCTGGAGACAGAGACAGAGACACAGACAGAGACAGAGACAGCGACAGAGACAGAGACAGAGACAGAGACAGAGACAGAGACAGAGACAGAGACAGAGACAGAGACAGAGACAGAGACAGAGACAGAGACGGAGACAGAGACAGAGACAGAGACAGAGACAGAGACAGAGGCAGAGACTGAGACGGAGACAGAGACAGCGGCAGAGTCAGGGACGGAGACAGAGACAGAGACACAGACAGAGACATAGACAGAGACAGAGACAGAGACAGAGACAGAGACAGAGAAAGATACGCGGACAGAGACAGAGGCAGAGACAGAGACGGAGACAAAGACCGAGACAGAGACAGAGACGGAGACAGAGGCAGAGACAGAGCCAGGGACAGAGACGGAGACAGAGACAGAGACAGAGACAGAGACAGAGACAGAGACAGAGACAGAGACAGAGACTGAGACAGAGACTGAGACAGAGACAGAGACAGAGACAGAGACAGAGACAGAGACAGAGACAGAGACAGAGACAGAGACAGAGACAGAGACAGAGACAGAGACAGAGACAGAGACAGAGACAGAGACAGAGACAGAAACAGAGACAGAGACAGATACGCGGACAGAGACAGAGGCAGAGACAGAGACAGAGAGAGAGATGGAGACAGAGACAGAGACTGAGACGGAGACAGAGACAGCGGCAGAGACAGAGACGGAGACAAAGACCGAGACAGAGACAGAGACGGAGACAGAGATAGAGACAGAGCCAGGGACAGAGACGGAGACAGAGACAGAGACAGAGACAGAGACAGAGACAGAGACTGAGACAGAGACGGAGACAGAGACAGAGACAGAGACAGAGACAGAGACAGAGACAGAGACAGAGACAGAGACAGAGACAGAGACAGAGACAGAGACAGAGACAGAGACAGAGACAGAGACAGAGACAGAGACTGAGACAGAAACAGAGACAGAGACAGATACGCGGACAGAGACAGAGGCAGAGACAGAGACAGAGAGAGAGATGGAGACAGAGACAGAGACTGAGACGGAGACAGAGACAGCGGCAGAGACAGGGACGGAGACAGAGACAGAGACACAGACAGAGACAGAGACAGAGACAGAGACAGAGACAGAGACAGAGACAGCGACAGAGACAGGGACAGAGACAGAGACAGAGACAGAGACAGAGACAGAGACAGAGACAGAGACAGAGACAGAGACAGAGACAGAGACAGAGACAGAGACAGAGACAGAGACAGAGACAGAGACAGAGACAGAGACAGAGACAGAGACAGAGACAGAGATAGAGACAGAGGCAGAGGCAGAGACAGAGACAGAGACAGAGACAGAGGCAGAGACAGGGACAAAGACGGAGACAGAGGCAGAGACAGAGCCAGGGACAGAGACAGAGACAGAGACTGAGGGAGAGACAGCGACGGAGACAGGGACAGAGACAGAGACAGAGACAGAGACGGAGACAGAGACACAGACAGAGACAGAGACAGAGACAGAGACAGAGACAGAAACAGAGACAGGGACAGATACGGGGACAGAGACAGAGGCAGAGGCAGAGACAGAGACACAGACACAGACAGATACAGAGACAGAGACGGAGATAGAGACAGAGACAGAGACAGAGACGGAGACAGAGACGGAGACAAAGACCGAGACAGAGACAGAGACGGAGACAGAGGCAGAGACAGAGCCAGGGCCAGAGACGGTGACAGAGACAGAGGGAGAGACAGCGACAGAGACAGAGACAGAAACAGAGACAGAGACAGATACGCGGACAGAGACAGAGGCAGAGACAGAGACACAGAGAGAGACGGAGACAGAGACAGAGACTGAGACGGAGACAGGGACAGCGGCAGAAACAGGGACGGAGACAGAGACAGGGACACAGACAGAGACAGAGACAGAGACAGAGACAGAGACAGAGACAGAGACAGAGACAGAGACAGAGACAGAGACAGAGACAGAGACAGAGACAGAGACAGAGACAGAGACAGAGACAGAGACAGAAACAGAGACAGAGACAGATACGCGGACAGAGACAGAGGCAGAGACAGAGACAGAGAGAGAGATGGAGACAGAGACAGAGACTGAGACGGAGACAGAGACAGCGGCAGAGACAGGGACGGAGACAGAGACAGAGACACAGACAGAGACAGAGACAGAGACAGAGACAGAGACAGAGACCGAAACATAGACGGAGACAAAGACCGAGACAGAAACAGAAACAGAGACAGAAACAGATACGCGGACAGAGACAGAGGCAGAGCCAGAGACAGAGAGAGAGACGGAGAGAGAGACAGAGACTGAGACGGAGACAGAGACAGCGGCAGAGACAGGGACGGAGACAGAGACAGGGACAGAGACAGAGACTGAGACTGAGGCAGAGACAGAGACAGAGACAGAGACAGAGACAGAGACAGAGACGGAGACAGAGGCAGAAACAGAGACAGAGACAGATACGCGGACAGAGACAGAGGCAGAGACAGAGACAGAGAGAGAGACGGAGACAGAGACAGAGACTGAGACGGAGACAGAGACAGCGGCAGAGTCAGGGACGGAGACAGAGACAGAGACACAGACAGAGACATAGACAGAGACAGAGACAGAGACAGAGACAGAGACAGAGAAAGATACGCGGACAGAGACAGAGGCAGAGACAGAGACGGTGACAAAGACCGAGACAGAGACAGAGACGGAGACAGAGGCAGAGACAGATCCAGGGACAGAGACGGAGACAGAGACAGAGACAGAGACAGAGACAGAGACAGAGACAGAGACAGAGACAGAGACTGAGACAGAGACTGAGACAGAGACAGAGACAGAGACAGAGACAGAGACAGAGACAGAGACAGAGACAGAGACAGAGACAGAGACAGAGACAGAGACAGAGACAGAGACAGAGACAGAGACAGAGACAGAGACAGAGACAGAGACAGAAACAGAGACAGAGACAGATACGCGGACAGAGACAGAGGCAGAGACAGAGACAGAGAGAGAGATGGAGACAGAGACAGAGACTGAGACGGAGTCAGAGACAGCGGCAGAGACAGGGACGGAGACAGAGACAGAGACACAGACAGAGACAGAGACAGAGACAGAGACAGAGACAGAGACAGAGACAGAGACAGAGACAGAGAAAGAGACAGAGACAGAGACAGAGACAGAGACAGAGACAGAGACAGAGACAGAGACAGAGACAGAGACAGAGACAGAGACAGAGACAGAGACAGAGACAGAGACAGAGACAGAGACAGAGACAGAGACAGAGACAGAGACAGAGACAGAGACAGAGATAGAGACAGAGGCAGAGGCAGAGACAGAGACAGAGACAGAGACAGAGGCAGAGACAGGGACAAAGACGGAGACAGAGGCAGAGACAGAGCCAGGGACAGAGACAGAGACAGAGACTGAGGGAGAGACAGCGACAGAGACAGGGACAGAGACAGAGACAGAGACAGAGACGGAGACAGAGACAGAGACAGAGACAGAGACAGAGACAGAGACAGAGACAGAGACAGAAACAGAGACAGGGACAGATACGGGGACAGAGACAGAGGCAGAGACAGAGACACAGACACAGACAGATACAGAGACAGAGACGGAGATAGAGACAGAGATAGAGACAGAGACGGAGACAGAGACGGAGACAAAGACCGAGACAGAGACAGAGACGGAGACAGAGGCAGAGACAGAGCCAGGGCCAGAGACGGAGACAGAGACAGAGGGAGAGACAGCGACAGAGACAGAGACAGAAACAGAGACAGAGACAGATACGCGGACAGAGACAGAGGCAGAGACAGAGACACAGAGAGAGACGGAGACAGAGACAGAGACTGAGACGGAGACAGGGACAGCGGCAGAAACAGGGACGGAGACAGAGACAGGGACACAGACAGAGACAGAGACAGAGACAGAGACAGAGACAGAGACAGAGACAGAGACAGAGACAGAGACAGAGACAGAGACAGAGAGAGAAACAGAGACAGAGACAGATACGCGGACAGAGACAGAGGCAGAGACAGAGACAGAGAGAGAGATGGAGACAGAGACAGAGACTGAGACGGAGACAGAGACAGCGGCAGAGACAGGGACGGAGACAGAGACAGAGACACAGACAGAGACAGAGACAGAGACAGAGACAGAGACAGAGATCGAGACATAGACGGAGACAAAGACCGAGACAGAAACAGAAACAGAGACAGAGACAGATACGCGGACAGAGACAGAGGCAGAGCCAGAGACAGAGAGAGAGACGGAGACAGAGACAGAGACTGAGACGGAGACAGAGACAGCGGCAGAGACAGGGACGGAGACAGAGACAGGGACAGAGACAGAGACTGAGACTGAGGCAGAGACAGAGACAGAGACAGAGACAGAGACGGAGACAGAGGCAGAAACAGAGACAGAGACAGATACGCGGACAGAGACAGAGGCAGAGACAGAGACAGAGAGAGAGACGGAGACAGAGACAGAGACTGAGACGGAGACAGAGACAGCGGCAGAGTCAGGGACGGAGACAGAGACAGAGACACAGACAGAGACATAGACAGAGACAGAGACAGAGACAGAGACAGAGACAGAGACAGAGAAAGATACGCAGACAGAGACAGAGGCAGAGACAGAGACGGAGACAAAGACCGAGACAGAGACAGAGACGGAGACAGAGGCAGAGACAGAGCCAGGGACAGAGACGGAGACAGAGACAGAGACAGAGACAGAGACAGAGACAGAGACAGAGACAGAGACTGAGACAGAGACTGAGACAGAGACAGAGACAGAGACAGAGACAGAGACAGAGACAGAGACAGAGACAGAGAAAGAGACAGAGACAGAGACAGACATAGAGACAGAGACAGAGACAGAGACAGAGACAGAGACAGAGACAGAGACAGAGACAGAGACAGAGACAGATACGGAGACAGAGGGAGAGACAGCGACAAAGACAGAGACAGAGACAGAGACAGAGACAGAGACAGAGACAGAGACAGAGACAGAGACAGAGACAGACATAGAGACAGACATAGAGACAGAGACAGAGACAGAGACAGAGACAGAGACAGAGACAGATACGGAGACAGAG
The DNA here is from genome assembly GCA_945859595.2 of Megachile willughbiella. Lineage (NCBI taxonomy): Eukaryota > Metazoa > Arthropoda > Insecta > Hymenoptera > Megachilidae > Megachile > Megachile willughbiella. Next base: position 248,572 of record CAMAOD020000263.1, read on the forward strand.
GGAGAGACAGCGACAAAGACAGAGACAGAGACAGAGACAGAGACAGCGACAGAGACAGAGACAGAGACAGAGACAGAGACAGAGACAGAGACAGAGACAGAGCCAGAGCCAGGGACAGAGACGGAGACAGAGACAGAGGGAGAGACAGCGACAGAGACAGAGACAGAAACAGAGACAGAGACAGATACGCGGACAGAGACAGAGGCAGAGACAGAGACAGAGAGAGAGACGGAGACAGAGACAGAGACTGAGACGGAGACAGAGACAGCGGCAGAGACAGGGACGGAGACAGAGACAGAGACACAGACAGAGACAGAGACAGAGACAGAGACAGAGACCGAGACATAGACGGAGACAAAGACCGAGACAGAGACAGAAACAGAGACAGAGACAGATACGCGGACAGAGACAGAGGCAGAGACAGAGACAGAGAAAGAGACGGAGACAGAGACAGAGACTGAGACGGAGAGAGAGACAGCGGCAGAGACAGGGACGGAGACAGAGACAGAGACAGAGACAGAGACAGAGACAGAGACAGAGACAGAGACAGAGACAGAGACAGAGACAGAGACAGAGACAGAGACAGAGACAGAAACAGAGACAGACGCAAAGACAGAGCCAGGGACAGAGACGGAGACAGAGACAGAGACAGAGACAGAGACAGAGACAGAGACAGAGCCAGAGACAGAGACAGATACGCGGACAGAGACAGAGGCAGAGACAGAGACAGAGAGAGAGATGGAGACAGAGACAGAGACTGAGACGGAGACAGAGACAGCGGCAGAGACAGAGACACAGACAGAGACAGAGACAGAGACAGAGACAGAGACAGAGACAGAGACCGAGACATAGACGGAGACAAAGACCGAGACAGAAACAGAAACAGAGACAGAGACAGATACGCGGACAGAGACAGAGGCAGAGCCAGAGACAGAGAGAGAGACGGAGACAGAGACAGAGACTGAGACGGAGACAGAGACAGCGGCAGAGACAGGGGCGGAGACAGAGACAGAGACACAGACAGAGACAGAGACAGAGACAGAGGCAGAGACAGAGCCAGGGGCAGAGACGGAGACAGAGACAGAGGGAGAGACAGCGACAGAGACAGAGACAGAAACAGAGACAGAGACAGATACGCGGACAGAGACAGAGGCAGAGACAGAGACAGAGAGAGAGACGGAGACAGAGACAGAGACTGAGACGGAGACAGAGACAGCGGCAGAGACAGGGACGGAGACAGAGACAGGGACAGAGACAGAGACTGAGACTGAGGCAGAGACAGAGACAGAGACAGAGACAGAGACGGAGACAAAGACCGAGACAGAAACAGAAACAGAGACAGAGACAGATACGCGGACAGAGACAGAGGCAGAGCCAGAGACAGAGAGAGAGACGGAGACAGAGACAGAGACTGAGACGGAGACAGAGACAGCGGCAGAGACAGGGGCGGAGACAGAGACAGAGACACAGACAGAGACAGAGACAGAGACAGAGGCAGAGACAGAGCCAGGGGCAGAGACGGAGACAGAGACAGAGGGAGAGACAGCGACAGAGACAGAGACAGAAACAGAGACAGAGACAGATACGCGGACAGAGACAGAGGCAGAGACAGAGACAGAGAGAGAGACGGAGACAGAGACAGAGACAGAGACAGAGACAGAGACAGAGACAGAGACAGAGACAGAGACAGAGACAGAGACAGAGACAGAGACAGAGACAGAGACAGAGACAGAAACAGAGACAGAGACAGATACGCGGACAGAGACAGAGGCAGAGACAGAGACAGAGAGAGAGATGGAGACAGAGACAGAGACTGAGACGGAGACAGAGACAGCGGCAGAGACAGGGACGGAGACAGAGACAGAGACACAGACAGAGACAGAGACAGAGACAGAGACAGAGACAGAGACAGAGACCGAGACATAGACGGAGACAAAGACCGAGACAGAAACAGAAACAGAGACAGAGACAGATACGCGGACAGAGACAGAGGCAGAGCCAGAGACAGAGAGAGAGACGGAGACAGAGACAGAGACTGAGACGGAGACAGAGACAGCGGCAGAGACAGGGACGGAGACAGAGACAGGGACAGAGACAGAGACTGAGACTGAGGCAGAGACAGAGACAGAGACAGAGACAGAGACAGAGACGGAGACAGAGACAGAGACAGAGACAGAGACAGAGACTGACATAGAGACAGAGACAGAGACAGAGACAGAGACAGAGACAGAGACAGAGACAGAGACAGAGACAGAGACAGAGACAGATACGGAGACAGAGGGAGAGACAGCGACAAAGACAGAGACAGAGACAGAGACAGAGACAGAGACAGAGGCAGAGACAGAGACAGAGACAGAGACAGAGACAGAGACAGAGACAGAGACAGAGACAGAGACAGAGACAGAGACAGAGACAGAGACAGAGACAGAGACAGAGACTGAGACGGAGACAGAGACAGCGGCAGAGACAGGGACGGAGACAGAGACAGAGACACAGACAGAGACAGAGACAGAGACAGAGACAGAGACAGAGACAGATACGCGGACAGAGACAGAGGCAGAGACAGAGACAGAGAGAGAGACGGAGACAGAGACAGAGACTGAGACGGAGACAGAGACAGCGGCAGAGACAGGGACGGAGACAGAGACAGAGACACAGACAGAGACAGAGACAGAGACAGAGACCGAGACATAGACGGAGACAAAGACCGAGACAGAGACAGAAACAGAGACAGAGACAGATACGCGGACAGAGACAGAGGCAGAGACAGAGACAGAGAGAGAGACAGAGACAGAGACTGAGACGGAGACAGAGACAGCGGCAGAGACAGGGACGGAGACAGAGACAGAGACACAGACAGAGAAAGAGACAGAGACAGAGACAGAGGCAGAGACAGAGCCAGGGGCAGAGACGGAGACAGAGACAGAGGGAGAGCCAGGGACAGAGACGGAGACAGAGACAGAGGGAGAGACAGCGACAGAGACAGAGACAGAAACAGAGACAGAGACAGATACGCGGACAGAGACAGAGGCAGAGACAGAGACAGAGAGAGAGACGGAGACAGAGACAGAGACTGAGACGGAGACAGAGACAGCGGCAGAGACAGGGACGGAGACAGAGACAGAGACACAGACAGAGACAGAGACAGAGACAGAGACCGAGACATAGACGGAGACAAAGACCGAGACAGAGACAGAAACAGAGACAGAGACAGATACGCGGACAGAGACAGAGGCAGAGACAGAGACAGAGAGAGAGACAGAGACAGAGACTGAGACGGAGACAGAGACAGCGGCAGAGACAGGGACGGAGACAGAGACAGAGACACAGACAGAGAAAGAGACAGAGACAGAGACAGAGGCAGAGACAGAGCCAGGGGCAGAGACGGAGACAGAGACAGAGGGAGAGACAGCGACAGAGACAGAGACAGAAACAGAGACAGAGACAGATACGCGGACAGAGACAGAGGCAGAGACAGAGACAGAGAGAGAGATGGAGACAGAGACAGAGACTGAGACGGAGACAGAGACAGCGGCAGAGACAGGGACGGAGACAGAGACAGAGACACAGACAGAGACAGAGACAGAGACAGAGACAGAGACAGAGACAGAGACCGAGACATAGACGGAGACAAAGACCGAGACAGAAACAGAAACAGAGACAGAGACAGATACGCGGACAGAGACAGAGGCAGAGCCAGAGACAGAGAGAGAGACGGAGACAGAGACAGAGACTGAGACGGAGACAGAGACAGCGGCAGAGACAGGGACGGAGACAGAGACAGGGACAGAGACAGAGACTGAGACTGAGGCAGAGACAGAGACAGAGACAGAGACAGAGACAGAGACGGAGACAGAGACAGAGACAGAGACAGAGACAGAGACTGACATAGAGACAGAGACAGAGACAGAGACAGAGACAGAGACAGAGACAGAGACAGAGACAGAGACAGAGACAGAGACAGATACGGAGACAGAGGGAGAGACAGCGACAAAGACAGAGACAGAGACAGAGACAGAGACAGAGACAGAGGCAGAGACAGAGACAGAGACAGAGACAGAGACAGAGACAGAGACAGAGACAGAGACAGAGACAGAGACAGAGACAGAGACAGAGACAGAGACAGAGACAGAGACTGAGACGGAGACAGAGACAGCGGCAGAGACAGGGACGGAGACAGAGACAGAGACACAGACAGAGACAGAGACAGAGACAGAGACAGAGACAGAGACAGATACGCGGACAGAGACAGAGGCAGAGACAGAGACAGAGAGAGAGACGGAGACAGAGACAGAGACTGAGACGGAGACAGAGACAGCGGCAGAGACAGGGACGGAGACAGAGACAGAGACACAGACAGAGACAGAGACAGAGACAGAGACCGAGACATAGACGGAGACAAAGACCGAGACAGAGACAGAAACAGAGACAGAGACAGATACGCGGACAGAGACAGAGGCAGAGACAGAGACAGAGAGAGAGACAGAGACAGAGACTGAGACGGAGACAGAGACAGCGGCAGAGACAGGGACGGAGACAGAGACAGAGACACAGACAGAGAAAGAGACAGAGACAGAGACAGAGGCAGAGACAGAGCCAGGGGCAGAGACGGAGACAGAGACAGAGGGAGAGCCAGGGACAGAGACGGAGACAGAGACAGAGGGAGAGACAGCGACAGAGACAGAGACAGAAACAGAGACAGAGACAGATACGCGGACAGAGACAGAGGCAGAGACAGAGACAGAGAGAGAGACGGAGACAGAGACAGAGACTGAGACGGAGACAGAGACAGCGGCAGAGACAGGGACGGAGACAGAGACAGAGACACAGACAGAGACAGAGACAGAGACAGAGACCGAGACATAGACGGAGACAAAGACCGAGACAGAGACAGAAACAGAGACAGAGACAGATACGCGGACAGAGACAGAGGCAGAGACAGAGACAGAGAGAGAGACAGAGACAGAGACTGAGACGGAGACAGAGACAGCGGCAGAGACAGGGACGGAGACAGAGACAGAGACACAGACAGAGAAAGAGACAGAGACAGAGACAGAGGCAGAGACAGAGCCAGGGGCAGAGACGGAGACAGAGACAGAGGGAGAGACAGCGACAGAGACAGAGACAGAAACAGAGACAGAGACAGATACGCGGACAGAGACAGAGGCAGAGACAGAGACAGAGAAAGAGACGGAGACAGAGACAGAGACTGAGACGGAGAGAGAGACAGCGGCAGAGACAGGGACGGAGACAGAGACAGAGACAGAGACAGAGACAGAGACAGAGACAGAGACAGAGACAGAGACAGAGACAGAGACAGAGACAGAGACAGAGAAAGACACGCGGACAGAGACAGAGGCAGAGACAGAGACGGAGACAAAGACCGAGACAGAGACAGAGACGGAGACAGAGGCAGAGACAGAGCCAGGGACAGAGACGGAGACAGAGACAGAGACAGAGACAGAGACAGAGACAGAGACAGAGACAGAGACAGAGACAGAGACAGAGACAGAAACACAGACAGAGACAGATACGCGGACAGATACAGAGGCAGGGACACAGACAGAGACAGAGACAGAGACAGAGACAGAGACAGAGACAGAGACAGAGACAGAGACCGAGACATAGACGGAGACAAAGACCGAGACAGAAACAGAAACAGAGACAGAGACAGATACGCGGACAGAGACAGAGGCAGAGCCAGAGACAGAGAGAGAGACGGACACAGAGACAGAGACTGAGACGGAGACAGAGACAGCGGCAGAGAGAGGGACGGAGACAGAGACAGGGACAGAGACAGAGACTGAGACTGAGGCAGAGACAGAGACAGAGACAGAGACAGAGACAGAGACAGAGACAGAGCCAGGGACAGAGACGGAGACAGAGACAGAGGGAGAGACAGCGACAGAGACAGAGACAGAAACAGAGACAGAGACAGATACGCGGACAGAGACAGAGGCAGCGACAGAGACAGAGAGAGAGACGGAGACAGAGACAGAGACTGAGACGGAGACAGAGACAGCGGCAGAGACAGGGACGGAGACAGAGACAGGGACACGGACAGAGACAGAGACAGAGACAGAGACCGAGACATAGACGGAGACAAAGACCGAGACAGAGACAGAAACAGAGACAGAGACAGATACGCGGACAGAGACAGAGGCAGAGACAGAGACAGAGAGAGAGACGGAGACAGAGACAGAGACTGAGACGGAGACAGAGACAGCGGCAGAGACAGGGACGGAGACAGAGACAGAGACACAGACAGAGAAAGAGACAGAGACAGAGGCAGAGACAGAGCCAGGGGCAGAGACGGAGACTGAGACAGAGTGAGAGACAGCGACAGAGACAGAGACAGAAACAGAGACAGAGACAGATACGCGGACAGAGACAGAGGCAGAGACAGAGACAGAGAGAGAGACGGAGACAGAGACAGAGACTGAGACGGAGAGAGAGACAGCGGCAGAGACAGGGACGGAGACAGAGACAGAGACACAGACAGAGACAGAGACAGAGACAGAGACAGAGACAGAGACAGAGACACAGAAAGATACGCGGACAGAGACAGAGGCAGAGACAGAGACGGAGACAAAGACCGAGACAGAGACTGAGACGGAGACAGAGGCAGAGACAGAGCCAGGGACAGAGACGGAGACAGAGACAGAGACAGAGACAGAGACAGAGACAGAGACAGAGACAGAGACAGAAACAGAGACAGAGACAGATACGCGGACAGATACAGAGGCAGAGACAGAGACAGAGAGAGAGACGGAGACAGAGACAGAGACTGAGACGGAGACAGAGACAGCGGCAGAGACAGGGACGGAGACAGAGACAGGGACACAGACAGAGACAGAGACAGAGACAGAGACAGAGACACAGACAGAGACAGAGACAGAGAAAGATACGCGGACACAGACAGAGGCAGAGACAGTGACGGAGACAAAGACCGAGACAGAGACAGAGACGGAGACAGAGGCAGAGACAGAGCCAGGGACAGAGACGGAGACAGAGACAGAGACAGAGACAGAGACAGAGACAGAGACAGAAACAGAGACAGAGACAAATACGCGGACAGATACAGAGGCAGAGACAGAGACAGAGATAGAGACGGAGACAGAGACTGAGACTGAGGCAGAGACAGAGACAGAGACAGAGACAGAGACAGAGACGGAGACAGAGACAGAGACAGAGACAGAGACAGAGACAGAGACAGAGACAGAGAAAGAGACAGAGACAGAGACAGACATAGAGACAGAGACAGAGACAGAGACAGAGACAGAGACAGAGACAGATACGGAGACAGAGGGAGAGACAGCGACAAAGACAGAGACAGAGACAGAGACAGAGACAGAGACAGAGACAGAGACAGAGACAGAGACAGAGACAGAGACAGAGACAGAGACAGAGACAGAGCCAGGGAGAGAGACGGAGACAGAGACAGAGGGAGAGACAGCGACAGAGACAGAGACAGAAACAGAGACAGAGACAGATACGCGGACAGAGACAGAGGCAGAGACAGAGACAGAGAGAGAGACGGAGACAGAGACAGAGACTGAGACGGAGACAGAGACAGCGGCAGAGACAGGGACGGAGACAGAGACAGAGACACAGACAGAGAAAGAGACAGAGACAGAGGCAGCGACAGAGCCAGGGGCAGAGACGCAGACAGAGACAGAGGGAGAGACAGCGACAGAGACAGAGACAGAAACAGAGACAGAGACAGATACGCGGACAGAGACAGAGGCAGAGACAGAGACAGAGAGAGAGACGAAGACAGAGACAGAGACTGAGACGGAGAGAGAGACAGCGGCAGAGACAGGGACGGAGACAGAGACAGAGACACAGACAGAGACAGAGACAGAGACAGAGACAGAGACAGAGACAGAGACAGAGACAGAGACAGAGAAAGATACGCGGACAGAGACAGAGGCAGAGACAGAGACGGAGACAAAGACCGAGACAGAGACAGAGACGGAGACAGAGGCAGAGACAGAGCCAGGGACAGAGACGGAGACAGAGACAGAGACAGAGACAGAGACAGAGACAGAGACAGAGACAGAGACAGAGACAGAAACAGAGACAGAGACAGATACGCGGACAGATACAGAGGCAGAGACAGAGACAGAGAGAGAGACGGAGACAGAGACAGAGACTGAGACGGAGACAGAGACAGCGGCAGAGACAGGGACGGAGACAGAGACAGGGACAGAGACAGAGACAGAGACAGAGACAGAGACAGAGACAGAGACAGAGACAGAGACAGAGACAGAGACAGAGACAGAGACAGAGACAGAGACAGAGACAGAGACAGAGACAGAGACAGAGACAGAGACAGAGACAGAGACAGAAACAGAGACAGACGCAGAGACAGAGCCAGGGACAGAGACGGAGACAGAGACAGAGACAGAGACAGAGACAGAGACAGAGACAGAGACAGAGACAGAAACAGAGACTGAGACAGAGGCAGAGACAGAGACAGAGACAGAGACGGAGACAGGGGCAGAGACAGCGCCAGGGACAGAGACAGAGACAGAGACTGAGGGAGAGACAGCGACAGAGACAGAGACAGAGACAGAGAAAGAGACAGAGACGGAGACGGAGACAGAGACAGAGACAGAGACAGAGACAGAGACAGAGACAGAGACAGAGACAGAGACAGAGACAGAGACAGAGACAGAGACAGAGATAGAGACAGAGACAGAAACAGAAACAGAGACAGAGACAGAGACAGAGAAAGATACGCGGACAGAGACAGAGGCAGAGACAGAGACGGAGACAAAGACCGAGACAGAGACAGAGACAGAGACGGAGACAGAGGCAGAGACAGAGCCAGGGACAGAGACGGAGAGAGAGACAGACGGAGAGACAGCGACAGAGACAAAGACAGAGACAGAGACAGAAACAGAAACAGAGACAGAGACAGATACGCGGACAGAGACCGAGGCAGAAACAGAGACAGAGAGAGAGACGGAGACAGAGACAGAGACTGAGACGGAGACAGAGACAGCGGCACAGACAGGGCTGGAGACAGAGACAGAGACACAGACAGAGACAGAGACAGAGACAGAGACAGAGACAGAGACAGAGACAGAGGCAGAAACAGAGACAGAGACAGATACGCGGACAGAGACAGAGGCAGAGACAGAGACAGAGAGAGAGACGGAGACAGAGACAGAGACAGAGACAGAGACAGAGACAGAGACAGAGACAGAGACAGAGACAGAGATAGAGACAGAGACAGAAACAGAAACAGAGACAGAGACAGAGACAGAGAAAGATACGCGGACAGAGACAGAGGCAGAGACAGAGACGGAGACAAGGACCGAGGCAGAGACAGAGACAGAGACGGAGACAGAGGCAGAGACAGAGCCAGGGACAGAGACGGAGAGAGAGACAGACGGAGAGACAGCGACAGAGACAAAGACAAAGACAGAGACAGAAACAGAAACAGAGACAGAGACAGATACGCGGACAGAGACAGAGACAGAAACAGAAACAGAGACAGAGACAGATACGCGGACAGAGACCGAGGCAGAAACAGAGACAGAGAGAGAGACGGAGACAGAGACAGAGACTGAGACGGAGACAGAGACAGCGGCAGAGACAGGGCTGGAGACAGAGACAGAGACACAGACAGAGACAGAGACAGAGACAGAGACAGAGACAGAGACAGAGACAGAGACAGAGACAGAGACAGAGACAGAGACAGAGACAGAGACAGAGACAGAGACAGAGACAGAGACAGAGACAGAGACAGAGACAGAGACAGAGACAGAGACAGAGACAGAGACAGAAACAGAGACAGACGCAGAGACAGAGCCAGGGACAGAGACGGAGACAGAGACAGAGACAGAGACAGAGACAGAGACAGAGACAGAGACAGAGACAGAAACAGAGACTGAGACAGAGGCAGAGACAGAGACAGAGACAGAGACGGAGACAGGGGCAGAGACAGCGCCAGGGACAGAGACAGAGACAGAGACTGAGGGAGAGACAGCGACAGAGACAGAGACAGAGACAGAGAAAGAGACAGAGACGGAGACGGAGACAGAGACAGAGACAGAGACAGAGACAGAGACAGAGACAGAGACAGAGACAGAGACAGAGACAGAGACAGAGACAGAGACAGAGATAGAGACAGAGACAGAAACAGAAACAGAGACAGAGACAGAGACAGAGAAAGATACGCGGACAGAGACAGAGGCAGAGACAGAGACGGAGACAAAGACCGAGACAGAGACAGAGACAGAGACGGAGACAGAGGCAGAGACAGAGCCAGGGACAGAGACGGAGAGAGAGACAGACGGAGAGACAGCGACAGAGACAAAGACAGAGACAGAGACAGAAACAGAAACAGAGACAGAGACAGATACGCGGACAGAGACCGAGGCAGAAACAGAGACAGAGAGAGAGACGGAGACAGAGACAGAGACTGAGACGGAGACAGAGACAGCGGCACAGACAGGGCTGGAGACAGAGACAGAGACACAGACAGAGACAGAGACAGAGACAGAGACAGAGACAGAGACAGAGACAGAGGCAGAAACAGAGACAGAGACAGATACGCGGACAGAGACAGAGGCAGAGACAGAGACAGAGAGAGAGACGGAGACAGAGACAGAGACAGAGACAGAGACAGAGACAGAGACAGAGACAGAGACAGAGACAGAGATAGAGACAGAGACAGAAACAGAAACAGAGACAGAGACAGAGACAGAGAAAGATACGCGGACAGAGACAGAGGCAGAGACAGAGACGGAGACAAGGACCGAGGCAGAGACAGAGACAGAGACGGAGACAGAGGCAGAGACAGAGCCAGGGACAGAGACGGAGAGAGAGACAGACGGAGAGACAGCGACAGAGACAAAGACAAAGACAGAGACAGAAACAGAAACAGAGACAGAGACAGATACGCGGACAGAGACAGAGACAGAAACAGAAACAGAGACAGAGACAGATACGCGGACAGAGACCGAGGCAGAAACAGAGACAGAGAGAGAGACGGAGACAGAGACAGAGACTGAGACGGAGACAGAGACAGCGGCAGAGACAGGGCTGGAGACAGAGACAGAGACACAGACAGAGACAGAGACAGAGACAGAGACAGAGACAGAGACAGAGACAGAGACAGAGACAGAGACAGAGACAGAGACAGAGACAGAGACAGAGACAGAGACAGAGACAGAGACAGAGACGGAGACAGAGACAGAGACAGAGACAGAGACAGAGACAGAGGCAGAAACAGAGACAGAGACAGAGACACAGACAGAGACATAGACAGAGACAGAGACAGAGACAGAGACAGAGACAGAGACAGAGACAGAGAAAGATACGCGGACAGAGACAGAGGCAGAGACAGAGACGGAGACAAAGACCGAGACAGAGACAGAGACGGAGACAGAGGCAGAGACAGAGCCAGGGACAGAGACGGAGACAGAGACAGAGACAGAGACAGAGACAGAGACAGAGACAGAGACAGAGACAGAGACAGAGACAGAGACAGAGACTGAGACAGAGACAGAGACAGAGACAGAGACAGAGACACAGACAGAGACAGAGACGGAGACAGAGGGAGAGACAGCGACAGAGACAGAAACAGAGACAGAGACAGAGACAGAGACAGAGACAGAGACAGAGACAGAGACAGAGACAGAGACGGAGACAGAGACAGCGGCAGAGACAGGGACGGAGACAGAGACAGAGACACAGACAGAGAAAGAGACAGAGACAGAGACAGAGGCAGAGACAGAGCCAGGGGCAGAGACGGAGACAGAGACAGAGGGAGAGCCAGGGACAGAGACGGAGACAGAGACAGGGACAAAGACGGAGACAGAGGCAGAGACAGAGCCAGGGACAGAGACAGAGACAGAGACTGAGGGAGAGACAGCGACAGAGACAGAGACAGAGACAGAGACAGAGACAGAGACAGAGACGGAGACAGAGACAGAGACAGAGACAGAGACAGAGACAGAGACAGAGACAGAGACAGAGACAGGGACAGATACGGGGACAGAGACAGAGGCAGAGACAGAGACACAGACACAGACAGATACAGAGACAGAGACGGAGATAGAGACAGAGACAGAGACAGAGACGGAGACAGAGACGGAGACAAAGACCGAGACAGAGACAGAGACGGAGACAGAGGCAGAGACAGAGCCAGGGACAGAGACGGAGACAGAGACAGAGGGAGAGACAGCGACAGAGACAGAGACAGAAACAGAGACAGAGACAGATACGCGGACAGAGACAGAGGCAGAGACAGAGACACAGAGAGAGACGGAGACAGAGACAGAGACTGAGACGGAGACAGGGACAGCGGCAGAAACGGGGACGGAGACAGAGACAGGGACACAGACAGAGACAGAGACAGAGACAGAGACAGAGACAGAGACAGAGACAGAGACAGAGACAGAGGCAGAGACAGAGACAGAGACAGAGACAGAGACAGAGACAGAAACAGAGACAGAGACAGATACGCGGACAGAGACAGAGGCAGAGACAGAGACAGAGAGAGAGATGGAGACAGAGACAGAGACTGAGACGGAGACAGAGACAGCGGCAGAGACAGGGACGGAGACAGAGACAGAGACACAGACGGAGACAGAGACAGAGACAGAGACAGAGACAGAGACAGAGACCGAGACATAGACGGAGACAAAGACCGAGACAGAAACAGAAACAGAGACAGAGACAGATACGCGGACAGAGACAGAGGCAGAGCCAGGGACAGAGAGAGAGACGGAGACAGAGACAGAGACTGAGACGGAGACAGAGACAGCGGCAGAGACAGGGACGGAGACAGAGACAGGGACAGAGACAGAGACTGAGACTGAGGCAGAGACAGAGACAGAGACAGAGACAGAGACGGAGACAGAGACAGAGACAGAGACAGAGACAGAGACAGAGACAGAGGAAGAGACAGAGACAGAGACAGACATAGAGACAGAGACAGAGACAGAGACAGAGACAGAGACAGAGACAGAGACAGAGACAGAGACAGATACGGAGACAGAGGGAGAGACAGCGACAAAGACAGAGACAAAGACAGAGACAGAGACAGAGACAGAGACAGAGACAGAGACAGAGACAGAGACAGAGACAGAGACAGAGACAGAGACAGAGACTGAGACGGAGACAGAGACAGCGGCAGAGACAGGGACGGAGACAGAGACAGAGACACAGACAGAGACAGAGACAGAGACAGAGACAGAGACAGAGACAGAGACAGAGACAGAGACAGAGACAGAGACAGAGACAGAGACAGAGACAGAGACAGAGACAGAGACAGAGACAGAGACAGAGACAGGGACACAGACAGAGACAGAGACAGAGACAGAGACAGAGACAGAGACAGAGACAGAGACAGAGACAGAGACAGAGACAGAGACAGAGACAGAGACAGAGACAGAGACAGAGATAGAGACAGAGACAGAAACAGAAACAGAGACAGAGACAGAGACAGAGAAAGATACGCGGACAGAGACAGAGGCAGAGACAGAGACGGAGACAAAGACCGAGACAGAGACAGAGACAGAGACGGAGACAGAGGCAGAGACAGAGCCAGGGACAGAGACGGAGAGAGAGACAGACGGAGAGACAGCGACAGAGACAAAGACAGAGACAGAGACAGAAACAGAAACAGAGACAGAGACAGATACGCGGACAGAGACCGAGGCAGAAACAGAGACAGAGAGAGAGACGGAGACAGAGACAGAGACAGAGACAGAGACAGAGACAGAGACAGAGATAGAGACAGAGGCAGAGGCAGAGACAGAGACAGAGACAGAGACAGAGACAGAGACAGAGACAGAGACAGATACGCGGACAGAGACAGAGACAGAGACAGAGCCAGGGACAGAGACAGAGACAGAGACTGAGGGAGAGACAGCGACAGAGACAGAGACAGAGACAGAGACAGAGACAGAGACAGAGACGGAGACAGAGACAGAGACAGAGACAGAGACAGAGACAGAGACAGAGACAGAGACAGGGACAGATACGGGGACAGAGACAGAGGCAGAGACAGAGACACAGACACAGACAGATACAGAGACAGAGACGGAGATAGAGACAGAGACAGAGACAGAGACGGAGACAGAGACGGAGACAAAGACCGAGACAGAGACAGAGACGGAGACAGAGGCAGAGACAGAGCCAGGGACAGAGACGGAGACAGAGACAGAGGGAGAGACAGCGACAGAGACAGAGACAGAAACAGAGACAGAGACAGATACGCGGACAGAGACAGAGGCAGAGACAGAGACACAGAGAGAGACGGAGACAGAGACAGAGACTGAGACGGAGACAGGGACAGCGGCAGAAACGGGGACGGAGACAGAGACAGGGACACAGACAGAGACAGAGACAGAGACAGAGACAGAGACAGAGACAGAGACAGAGACAGAGACAGAGACAGAGACAGAGACAGAGACAGAGACAGAAACAGAGACAGAGACAGATACGCGGACAGAGACAGAGGCAGAGACAGAGACAGAGAGAGAGATGGAGACAGAGACAGAGACTGAGACGGAGACAGAGACAGCGGCAGAGACAGGGACGGAGACAGAGACAGAGACACAGACGGAGACAGAGACAGAGACAGAGACAGAGACAGAGACAGAGACCGAGACATAGACGGAGACAAAGACCGAGACAGAAACAGAAACAGAGACAGAGACAGATACGCGGACAGAGACAGAGGCAGAGCCAGAGACAGAGAGAGAGACGGAGACAGAGACAGAGACTGAGACGGAGACAGAGACAGCGGCAGAGACAGGGACGGAGACAGAGACAGGGACAGAGACAGAGACTGAGACTGAGGCAGAGACAGAGACAGAGACAGAGACAGAGACGGAGACAGAGACAGAGACAGAGACAGAGACAGAGACAGAGACAGAGGATGAGACAGAGACAGAGACAGACATAGAGACAGAGACAGAGACAGAGACAGAGACAGAGACAGAGACAGAGACAGAGACAGAGACAGAGACAGATACGGAGACAGAGGGAGAGACAGCGACAAAGACAGAGACAGAGACAGAGACAGAGACAGAGACAGAGACAGAGACAGAGACAGAGACAGAGACAGAGACAGAGACAGAGACAGAGACAGAGACAGAGACAGAGACTGAGACGGAGACAGAGACAGCGGCAGAGACAGGGACGGAGACAGAGACAGAGACACAGACAGAGACAGAGACAGAGACAGAGACAGAGACAGAGACAGAGACAGAGACAGAGACAGAGACAGAGACAGAGACAGAGACAGAGACAGAGACAGAGACAGAGACAGAGACAGAGACAGAGACAGGGACACAGACAGAGACAGAGACAGAGACAGAGACAGAGACAGAGACAGAGACAGAGACAGAGACAGAGACAGAGACAGAGACAGAGACAGAGACAGAGACAGAGACAGAGACAGAGACAGAGACAGAGACAGAGACAGAGACAGAGATAGAGACAGAGACAGAAACAGAAACAGAGACAGAGACAGAGACAGAGAAAGATACGCGGACAGAGACAGAGGCAGAGACAGAGACGGAGACAAAGACCGAGACAGAGACAGAGACAGAGACGGAGACAGAGGCAGAGACAGAGCCAGGGACAGAGACGGAGAGAGAGACAGACGGAGAGACAGCGACAGAGACAAAGACAGAGACAGAGACAGAAACAGAAACAGAGACAGAGACAGATACGCGGACAGAGACCGAGGCAGAAACAGAGACAGAGAGAGAGACGGAGACAGAGACAGAGACTGAGACGGAGACAGAGACAGCGGCAGAGACAGGGCTGGAGACAGAGACAGAGACACAGACAGAGACAGAGACAGAGACAGAGACAGAGACAGATACGCGGACAGAGACAGAGACAGAGACAGAGCCAGGGACAGAGACGGAGACAGAGACAGAGGGAGAGACAGCGACAGAGACAGAGACAGAAACAGAGACAGAGACAGATACGCGGACAGAGACAGAGGCAGAGACAGAGACAGAGAGAGAGACGGAGACAGAGACAGAGACTGAGACGGAGACAGAGACAGCGGCAGAGTCAGGGACGGAGACAGAGACAGAGACACAGACAGAGAAAGAGACAGAGACAGAGGCAGAGACAGAGCCAGGGGCAGAGACGGAGACAGAGACAGAGGGAGAGACAGCGACAGAGACAGAGACAGAAACAGAGACAGAGACAGATACGCGGACAGAGACAGAGGCAGAG
Organism: Megachile willughbiella; assembly: GCA_945859595.2. Classification (NCBI taxonomy): domain Eukaryota; kingdom Metazoa; phylum Arthropoda; class Insecta; order Hymenoptera; family Megachilidae; genus Megachile; species Megachile willughbiella. The sequence goes on from CAMAOD020000263.1 coordinate 264,796, forward strand.
ACAGAGGCAGAGAGAGAGACGAAGACAGAGACAGAGACTGAGACGGAGAGAGAGACAACGGCAGAGACAGGGACGGAGACAGAGACAGAGACACAGACAGAGACAGAGAGAGAGACAGAGACAGAGACAGAGACAGAGACAGAGAAAGATACGCGGACAGAGACAGAGGCAGAGACAGAGACGGAGACAAAGACCGAGACAGAGACAGAGACGGGGACAGAGGCAGAGACAGAGCCAGGGACAGAGACGGAGACAGAGACAGAGACAGAGACAGAGACAGAGACAGAGACAGAGACAGAAACAGAGACAGAGACAGATACGCGGACAGATACAGAGGCAGAGACAGAGACAGAGAGAGAGACGGAGACAGAGACAGAGACTGAGACGGAGACAGAGACAGCGGCAGAGACAGGGACGGAGACAGAGACAGGGACACAGACGGAGACAGAGACAGAGACAGAGACAGAGACAGAGACAGAGACAGAGACAGAGACAGAGACAGAGACAGAGACAGAGACAGAGACAGAGACAGAGACAGAGACAGAAACAGAGACAGACGCAGAGACAGAGCCAGGGACAGAGACGGAGACAGAGACAGAGACAGAGACAGAGACAGAGACAGAGACAGAGACAGAGACAGAGACAGAGACAGAGACAGAGACAGAAACAGAGACTGAGACAGAGACAGAGACAGAGACAGAGACAGAGACGGAGACAGGGGCAGAGACAGCGCCAGGGACAGAGACAGAGACAGAGACTGAGGGAGAGACAGCGACAGAGACAGAGACAGAGACAGAGAAAGAGACAGAGACGGAGACAGAGACAGAGACAGAGACAGAGACAGAGACAGAGACAGAGACAGAGACAGAGACAGAGACAGAGACAGAGACAGAGATAGAGACAGAGACAGAAACAGAAACAGAGACAGAGACAGAGACAGAGAAAGATACGCGGACAGAGACAGAGGCAGAGACAGAGACGGAGACAAAGACCGAGACAGAGACAGAGACAGAGACGGAGACAGAGGCAGAGACAGAGCCAGGCACAGAGACGGAGAGAGAGACAGACGGAGAGACAGCGACAGAGACAAAGACAGAGACAGAGACAGAAACAGAAACAGAGACAGAGACAGATACGCGGACAGAGACCGAGGCAGAAACAGAGACAGAGAGAGAGACGGAGACAGAGACAGAGACTGAGACGGAGACAGAGACAGCGGCAGAGACAGGGCTGGAGACAGAGACAGAGACACAGACAGAGACAGAGACAGAGACAGAGACAGAGACAGAGACAGAGACAGAGACAGAGGCAGAGACAGAGACAGAGACAGAGACAGAGACAGAGACAGAGACAGAGACAGAGACGGAGACAGAGACAGAGACAGAGACAGAGACAGAGACAGAGGCAGAAACAGAGACAGAGACAGATACGCGGACAGAGACAGAGGCAGAGACAGAGACAGAGAGAGAGACGGAGACAGAGACAGAGACAGAGACAGAGACAGAGACAGAGTCAGAGACAGAGACAGAGAGAGAGACAGAGACGGAGACAGAGGCAGAGACAGAGCCAGGGACAGAGACGGAGACAGAGACAGAGACAGAGACAGAGACAGAGACAGAGACAGAGACAGAGACAGAGACAGAGACAGAGACAGAGACTGAGACAGAGACAGAGACAGAGACAGAGACAGAGACAGAGACAGAGACAGAGACAGAGACAGAGACAGAGACAGAGACAGAGACAGAGACAGAGACAGAGAAAGAGACAGAGACAGAGACAGACATAGAGACAGAGACAGAGACAGAGACAGAGACAGAGACAGAGACAGATACGGAGACAGAGGGAGAGACAGCGACAAAGACAGAGACAGAGACAGAGACAGAGACAGCGACAGAGACAGAGACAGAGACAGAGACAGAGACAGAGACAGAGACAGAGACAGAGACAGAGACAGAGACAGAGCCAGAGCCAGGGACAGAGACGGAGACAGAGACAGTGGGAGAGACAGCGACAGAGACAGAGACAGAAACAGAGGCAGAGACAGATACGCGGACAGAGACAGAGGCAGAGACAGAGACAGAGAGAGAGACGGAGACAGAGACAGAGACTGAGACGGAGACAGAGACAGCGGCAGAGACAGGGACGGAGACAGAGACAGAGACACAGACAGAGACAGAGACAGAGACAGAGACCGAGACATAGACGGAGACAAAGACCGAGACAGAGACAGAAACAGAGACAGAGACAGATACGCGGACAGAGACAGAGGCAGAGACAGAGACAGAGAGAGAGACAGAGACAGAGACTGAGACGGAGACAGAGACAGCGGCAGAGACAGGGACGGAGACAGAGACAGAGACACAGACAGAGAAAGAGACAGAGACAGAGGCAGAGACAGAGCCAGGGGCAGAGACGGAGACAGAGACAGAGGGAGAGACAGCGACAGAGACAGAGACAGAAACAGAGACAGAGACAGATACGCGGACAGAGACAGAGGCAGAGACAGAGACAGAGAAAGAGACGGAGACAGAGACAGAGACTGAGACGGAGAGAGAGACAGCGGCAGAGACAGGGACGGAGACAGAGACAGAGACAGAGACAGAGACAGAGACAGAGACAGAGACAGAGACAGAGACAGAGACAGAGACAGAGAAAGACACGCGGACAGAGACAGAGGCAGAGACAGAGACGGAGACAAAGACCGAGACAGAGACAGAGACGGAGACAGAGGCAGAGACAGAGCCAGGGACAGAGACGGAGACAGAGACAGAGACAGAGACAGAGACAGAGACAGAGACAGAGACAGAGACAGAGACAGAAACGGAGACAGAGACAGATACGCGGACAGATACAGAGGCAGAGACAGAGACAGAGAGAGAGACGGAGACAGAGACAGAGACTGAGACGGAGACAGAGACAGCGGCAGAGACCGGGACGGAGACAGAGACAGGGGCACAGACAGAGACAGCGACAGAGACAGAGACAGAGACAGAGACAGAGACAGAGACAGAGACAGAGACAGAGACAGAGACAGAGACAGAAACAGAGACAGACGCAAAGACAGAGCCAGGGACAGAGACGGAGACAGAGACAGAGACAGAGACAGAGACAGAGACAGAGACAGAGCCAGAGACAGAGACAGATACGCGGACAGAGACAGAGGCAGAGACAGAGACACAGAGAGAGACGGAGACAGAGGCAGAGACTGAGACGGAGACAGGGACAGCGGCAGAAACAGGGACGGAGACAGAGACAGGGACACAGATAGAGACAGAGACAGAGACAGAGACAGAGACGGAGACGGAGACGGAGACAGAGACAGAGACAGAGACAGAGACAGAGACAGAGACAGAGACAGAGACAGAGACAGAGACAGAGACAGAGACAGAAACAGAGACAGAGACAGATACGCGGACAGAGACAGAGGCAGAGACAGAGACAGAGAGAGAGATGGAGACAGAGACAGAGACTGAGACGGAGACAGAGACAGCGGCAGAGACAGGGACGGAGACAGAGACAGAGACACAGACAGAGACAGAGACAGAGACAGAGACAGAGACAGAGACAGAGACCGAGACATAGACGGAGACAAAGACCGAGACAGAAACAGAAACAGAGACAGAGACAGATACGCGGACAGAGACAGAGGCAGAGACAGAGACAGAGAGAGAGACAGAGACAGAGACTGAGACGGAGACAGAGACAGCGGCAGAGACAGGGACGGAGACAGAGACAGAGACACAGACAGAGACAGAGACAGAGACAGAGGCAGAGACAGAGCCAGGGGCAGAGACGGAGACAGAGACAGAGGGAGAGACAGCGACAGAGACAGAGACAGAAACAGAGACAGAGACAGATACGCGGACAGAGACAGAGGCAGAGACAGAGACAGAGAAAGAGACGGAGACAGAGACAGAGACTGAGACGGAGAGAGAGACAGCGGCAGAGACAGGGACGGAGACAGAGACAGAGACAGAGACAGAGACAGAGACAGAGACAGAGACAGAGACAGAGACAGAGACAGAGAAAGACACGCGGACAGAGACAGAGGCAGAGACAGAGACGGAGACAAAGACCGAGACAGAGACAGAGACGGAGACAGAGGCAGAGACAGAGCCAGGGACAGAGACGGAGACAGAGACAGAGACAGAGACAGAGACAGAGACAGAGACAGAGACAGAGACAGAGACAGATACGGAGACAGAGACAGATACGCGGACAGATACAGAGGCAGAGACAGAGACAGAGAGAGAGACGGAGACAGAGACAGAGACTGAGACGGAGACAGAGACAGCGGCAGAGACCGGGACGGAGACAGAGACAGGGACACAGACAGAGACAGCGACAGAGACAGAGACAGAGACAGAGACAGAGACAGAGACAGAGACAGAGACAGAGACAGAGACAGAGACAGAAACAGAGACAGACGCAAAGACAGAGCCAGGGACAGAGACGGAGACAGAGACAGAGACAGAGACAGAGACAGAGACAGAGACAGAGCCAGAGACAGAGACAGATACGCGGACAGAGACAGAGGCAGCGACAGAGACACAGAGAGAGACGGAGACAGAGGCAGAGACTGAGACGGAGACAGGGACAGCGGCAGAAACAGGGACGGAGACAGAGACAGGGACACAGATAGAGACAGAGACAGAGACAGAGACAGAGACGGAGACGGAGACAGAGACAGAGACAGAGACAGAGACAGAGACAGAGACAGAGACAGAGACAGAGACAGAGACAGAGACAGAGACAGAGACAGAAACAGAGACAGAGACAGATACGCGGACAGAGACAGAGGCAGAGACAGAGACAGAGAGAGAGATGGAGACAGAGACAGAGACTGAGACGGAGACAGAGACAGCGGCAGAGACAGGGACGGAGACAGAGACAGAGACACAGACAGAGACAGAGACAGAGACAGAGACAGAGACAGAGACAGAGACCGAGACATAGACGGAGACAAAGACCGAGACAGAAACAGAAACAGAGACAGAGACAGATACGCGGACAGAGACAGACGCAGAGCCAGAGACAGAGAGAGAGACGGAGACAGAGACAGAGACTGAGACGGAGACAGAGACAGCGGCAGAGACAGGGGCGGAGACAGAGACAGAGACACAGACAGAGACGGAGACAGAGACAGAGGCAGAGACAGAGCCAGGGGCAGAGACGGAGACAGAGACAGAGGGAGAGACAGCGACAGAGACAGAGACAGAAACAGAGACAGAGACAGATACGCGGACAGAGACAGAGGCAGAGACAGAGACAGAGAGAGAGACGGAGACAGAGAAAGAGACTGAGACGGAGACAGAGACAGCGGCAGAGACAGGGACGGAGACAGAGACAGGGACAGAGACAGAGACTGAGACTGAGGCAGAGACAGAGACAGAGACAGAGACAGAGACGGAGACAGAGACAGAGACAGAGACAGAGACAGAGACAGAGACAGAGAAAGAGACAGAGACAGAGACTGACATAGAGACAGAGGCAGAGACAGAGACAGAGACAGAGACAGAGACAGAGACAGATACGGAGACAGAGGGAGAGACAGCGACAAAGACAGAGACAGAGACAGAGACAGAGACAGAGACAGAGACAGAGACAGAGACAGAGACAGAGACAGAGACAGAGACAGAGACAGAGACAGAGACAGAGACAGAGACAGAGACAGAGACAGAGACAGAGACAGAGACAGAGACAGAGACAGAGATAGAGACAGAGACAGCGACAGAGACGGAGACAGAGACAGAGACTGAGACGGAGACAGAGACAGCGGCAGAGACAGGGACGGAGACAGAGACAGAGACACAGACAGAGACAGAGGCAGAAACAGAGACAGAGACAGATACGCGGACAGAGACAGAGGCAGAGACAGAGACAGAGAGAGAGACGGAGACAGAGACAGAGACAGAGACAGAGACAGAGACAGAGACAGAGACAGAGACAGAGACAGATACAGAGATAGAGACAGAGACAGAAACAGAAACAGAGACAGAGACAGAGACAGAGAAAGATACGCGGACAGAGACAGAGGCAGAGACAGAGACGGAGACAAAGACCGAGACAGAGACAGAGACAGAGACGGAGACAGAGGCAGAGACAGAGCCAGGGACAGAGACGGAGAGAGAGACAGACGGAGAGACAGCGACAGAGACAAAGACAGAGACAGAGACAGAAACAGAAACAGAGACAGAGACAGATACGCGGACAGAGACCGAGGCAGAAACAGAGACAGAGAGAGAGACGGAGACAGAGACAGAGACTGAGACGGAGACAGAGACAGCGGCAGAGACAGTGCTGGAAACAGAGACAGAGACACAGACAGAGACAGAGACAGAGACAGAGACAGAGACAGAGACAGAGACAGAGACAGAGACAGAGACAGAGACAGAGACAGAGACAGAGACAGAGACAGAGACAGAGACAGAGACAGAGACGGAGACAGAGACAGAGACAGAGACAGAGACAGAGACAGAGGCAGAAACAGAGACAGAGACAGATACGCGGACAGGACAGAGGCAGAGACAGAGACAGAGAGAGAGACGGAGACAGAGACAGAGACTGAGACGGAGACAGAGACAGCGGCAGAGTCAGTTACGGAGACAGAGACAGAGACACAGACAGAGACATAGACAGAGACAGAGACAGAGACAGAGACAGAGACAGAGAAAGATACGCGGACAGAGACAGAGGCAGAGACAGAGACGGAGACAAAGACCGAGACAGAGACAGAGACGGAGACAGAGGCAGAGACAGAGCCAGGGACCGAGACGGAGACAGAGACAGAGACAGAGACAGAGACAGAGACAGAGACAGAGACAGAGACTGAGACAGAGACTGAGACAGAGACAGAGACAGAGACAGAGACAGAGACAGAGACAGAGACAGAGACAGAGACAGAGACAGAGACAGAGACAGAGAAAGAGACAGAGACAGAGACAGAGACAGAGACAGAGACAGAGACAGAGACAGAAACAGAGACAGAGACAGATACGCGGACAGAGACAGAGGCAGAGACAGAGACAGAGAGAGAGATGGAGACAGAGACAGAGACTGAGACGGAGACAGAGACAGCGACAGAGACAGGGACGGAGACAGAGACAGAGACACAGACAGAGACAGAGACAGAGACAGAGACAGAGACAGAGACCGAGACATAGACGGAGACAAAGACCGAGACAGAAACAGAAACAGAGACAGAGACAGATACGCGGACAGAGACAGAGGCAGAGCCAGAGACAGAGAGAGAGACGGAGACAGAGACAGAGACTGAGACGGAGACAGAGACAGCGGCAGAGACAGGGACGGAGACAGAGACAGGGACAGAGACAGAGACTGAGACTGAGGTAGAGACAGAGACAGAGACAGAGACAGAGACGGAGACAGAGACAGAGACAGAGACAGAGACAGAGACAGAGACAGAGAAAGAGACAGAGACAGAGACAGACATAGAGACAGAGACAGAGACAGAGACAGAGACAGAGACAGAGACAGAGACAGAGACAGAGACAGAGACAGAGACAGATACGGAGACAGAGGGAGAGACAGCGACAAAGACAGAGACAGAGACAGAGATAGAGACAGAGACAGAGACAGAGACAGAGACAGAGACAGAGACGGAGACAGAGACAGAGACAGAGACAGAGACAGAGACAGAGACAGAGACAGAGACAGAGACAGAGACTGAGACGGAGACAGAGACAGCGGCAGAGACAGGGACGGAGACAGAGACAGAGACACAGACAGAGACAGAGACAGAGACAGAGACAGAGACAGAGACAGAGACAGAGACAGAGACAGAGACAGAGACGGAGACAGAGACAGAGACAGAGACAGAGACAGAGACAGAGACAGAGACAGAGACAGAGACTGGGACTGAGGCAGAGACAGAGACAGAGACAGAGACAGAGACGGAGACAGAGACAGAGACAGAGACAGAGACAGAGACAGAGACAGAGAAAGAGACAGAGACAGAGACAGACATAGAGACAGAGTCAGAGACAGAGACAGAGACAGAGACAGAGACAGAGACAGATACGGAGACAGAGGGAGAGACAGCGACAAAGACAGAGACAGAGACAGAGACAGAGACAGAGACAGCGACAGAGACAGAGACAGAGACAGAGACAGAGACAGAGACAGAGACAGAGACAGAGACAGAGCCAGGGACAGAGACGGAGACAGGGACAGAGACGGAGACAGAGACAGAGGGAGAGACAGCGACAGAGACAGAGACAGAAACAGAGACAGAGACAGATACGCGGACAGAGACAGAGGCAGAGACAGAGACAGAGAGAGAGACGGAGACAGAGACAGAGACTGAGACGGAGACAGAGACAGCGGCAGAGACAGGGACGGAGACAGAGACAGAGACACAGACAGAGACAGAGACAGAGACAGAGACCGAGACATAGACGGAGACAAAGACCGAGACAGAGACAGAAACAGAGACAGAGACAGATACGCGGACAGAGACAGAGGCAGAGACAGAGACAGAGAGAGAGACAGAGACCGAGACTGAGACGGAGACAGAGACAGCGGCAGAGACAGGGACGGAGACGGAGACAGAGACACAGACAGAGAAAGAGACAGAGACAGAGGCAGAGACAGAGCCAGGGGCAGAGACGGAGACAGAGACAGAGGGAGAGACAGCGACAGAGACAGAGACAGAAACAGATACAGAGACAGATACGCGGACAGAGACAGAGGCAGAGACAGAGACAGAGAAAGAGACGGAGACAGAGACAGAGACTGAGACGGAGAGAGAGACAGCGGCAGAGACAGGGACGGAGACAGAGACAGAGACAGAGACAGAGACAGAGACAGAGACAGAGACAGAGACAGAGACAGAGACAGAGACAGAGACAGAGACAGAGACAGAGACAGAGACACAGAAAGACACGCGGACAGAGACAGAGGCAGAGACAGAGACGGAGACAAAGACCGAGACAGAGACAGAGACGGAGACAGAGGCAGAGACAGAGCCAGGGACAGAGACGGAGACAGAGACAGAGACAGAGACAGAGACAGAGACAGAGACAGAGACAGAGACAGAAACAGAGACAGAGACAGATACGCGGACAGATACAGAGGCAGAGACAGAGACAGAGAGAGAGACGGAGACAGAGACAGAGACTGAGACAGAGACAGAGACAGAGACAGAGACAGAGACAGAGACAGAGACAGAGACAGAGACAGAGACAGAGACAGAGACAGAGACAGAGACAGAGACAGAGACAGAGACAGAGACAGAGACAGAGACAGAGACAGAGACAGAGACAGAGACAGAGACAGCGACAGAGACGGAGACAGAGACAGAGACTGAGACGGAGACAGAGACAGCGGCAGAGACAGGGACGGAGACAGAGACAGAGACACAGACAGAGACAGAGGCAGAAACAGAGACAGAGACAGATACGCGGACAGAGACAGAGGCAGAGACAGAGACAGAGAGAGAGACGGAGACAGAGACAGAGACAGAGACAGAGACAGAGACAGAGACAGAGACAGGGACAGAGACAGAGACAGAGATAGAGACAGAGACAGAAACAGAAACAGAGACAGAGACAGAGACAGAGAAAGATACGCGGACAGAGACAGAGGCAGAGACAGAGACGGAGACAAAGACCGAGACAGAGACAGAGACAGAGACGGAGACAGAGGCAGAGACAGAGCCAGGGACAGAGACGGAGAGAGAGACAGACGGAGAGACAGCGACAGAGACAAAGACAGAGACAGAGACAGAAACAGAAACAGAGACAGAGACAGATACGCGGACAGAGACCGAGGCAGAAACAGAGACAGAGAGAGAGACGGAGACAGAGACAGAGACTGAGACGGAGACAGAGACAGCGGCAGAGACAGTGCTGGAGACAGAGACAGAGACACAGACAGAGACAGAGACAGAGACAGAGACAGAGACAGAGACAGAGACAGAGACAGAGACAGAGACAGAGACAGAGACAGAGACAGAGACAGAGACAGAGACAGAGACAGAGACAGAGACAGAGACGGAGACAGAGACAGAGACAGAGACAGAGACAGAGACAGAGGCAGAAACAGAGACAGAGACAGATACGCGGACAGAGACAGAGGCAGAGACAGAGACAGAGAGAGAGACGGAGACAGAGACAGAGACTGAGACGGAGACAGAGACAGCGGCAGAGTCAGTTACGGAGACAGAGACAGAGACACAGACAGAGACATAGAGAGAGACAGAGACAGAGACAGAGACAGAGACAGAGACAGAGACAGAGACAGAGACAGAGACAGAGACAGAGACAGAGACAGAGAAAGATACGCGGACAGAGACAGAGGCAGAGACAGAGACGGAGACAAAGACCGAGACAGAGACAGAGACGGAGACAGAGGCAGAGACAGAGCCAGGGACCGAGACGGAGACAGAGACAGAGACAGAGACAGAGACAGAGACAGAGACAGAGACAGAGACTGAGACAGAGACTGAGACAGAGACAGAGACAGAGACAGAGACAGAGACAGAGACAGAGACAGAGACAGAGACAGAGACAGAGACAGAGACAGAGAAAGAGATAGAGACAGAGACAGAGACAGAGACAGAGACAGAGACAGAGACAGAGACAGAAACAGAGACAGAGACAGATACGCGGACAGAGACAGAGGCAGAGACAGAGACAGAGAGAGAGATGGAGACAGAGACAGAGACTGAGACGGAGACAGAGACAGCGGCAGAGACAGGGACGGAGACAGAGACAGAGACACAGACAGAGACAGAGACAGAGACAGAGACAGAGACAGAGACCGAGACATAGACGGAGACAAAGACCGAGACAGAAACAGAAACAGAGACAGAGACAGATACGCGGACAGAGACAGAGGCAGAGCCAGAGACAGAGAGAGAGACGGAGACAGAGACAGAGACTGAGACGGAGACAGAGACAGCGGCAGAGACAGGGACGGAGACAGAGACAGGGACAGAGACAGAGACTGAGACTGAGGTAGAGACAGAGACAGAGACAGAGACAGAGACGGAGACAGAGACAGAGGGAGAGACAGCGACAGAGACAGAGACAGAAACAGAGACAGAGACAGATACGCGGACAGAGACAGAGGCAGAGACAGAGACAGAGAGAGAGACGGAGACAGAGACAGAGACTGAGACGGAGACAGAGACAGCGGCAGAGACAGGGACGGAGACAGAGACAGAGACACAGACAGAGACAGAGACAGAGACAGAGACCGAGACATAGACGGAGACAAAGACCGAGACAGAGACAGAAACAGAGACAGAGACAGATACGCGGACAGAGACAGAGGCAGAGACAGAGACAGAGAGAGAGACAGAGACCGAGACTGAGACGGAGACAGAGACAGCGGCAGAGACAGGGACGGAGACGGAGACAGAGACACAGACAGAGAAAGAGACAGAGACAGAGGCAGAGACAGAGCCAGGGGCAGAGACGGAGACAGAGACAGAGGGAGAGACAGCGACAGAGACAGAGACAGAAACAGATACAGAGACAGATACGCGGACAGAGACAGAGGCAGAGACAGAGACAGAGAAAGAGACGGAGACAGAGACAGAGACTGAGACGGAGAGAGAGACAGCGGCAGAGACAGGGACGGAGACAGAGACAGAGACAGAGACAGAGACAGAGACAGAGACAGAGACAGAGACAGAGACAGAGACAGAGACAGAGACAGAGACAGAGACAGAGACACAGAAAGACACGCGGACAGAGACAGAGGCAGAGACAGAGACGGAGACAAAGACCGAGACAGAGACAGAGACGGAGACAGAGGCAGAGACAGAGCCAGGGACAGAGACGGAGACAGAGACAGAGACAGAGACAGAGACAGAGACAGAGACAGAGACAGAGACAGAAACAGAGACAGAGACAGATACGCGGACAGATACAGAGGCAGAGACAGAGACAGAGAGAGAGACGGAGACAGAGACAGAGACTGAGACAGAGACAGAGACAGAGACAGAGACAGAGACAGAGACAGAGACAGAGACAGAGACAGAGACAGAGACAGAGACAGAGACAGAGACAGAGACAGAGACAGAGACAGAGACAGAGACAGAGACAGAGACAGAGACAGAGACAGAGACAGAGACAGCGACAGAGACGGAGACAGAGACAGAGACTGAGACGGAGACAGAGACAGCGGCAGAGACAGGGACGGAGACAGAGACAGAGACACAGACAGAGACAGAGGCAGAAACAGAGACAGAGACAGATACGCGGACAGAGACAGAGGCAGAGACAGAGACAGAGAGAGAGACGGAGACAGAGACAGAGACAGAGACAGAGACAGAGACAGAGACAGAGACAGAGACAGAGACAGAGACAGAGACAGAGATAGAGACAGAGACAGAAACAGAAACAGAGACAGAGACAGAGACAGAGAAAGATACGCGGACAGAGACAGAGGCAGAGACAGAGACGGAGACAAAGACCGAGACAGAGACAGAGACAGAGACGGAGACAGAGGCAGAGACAGAGCCAGGGACAGAGACGGAGAGAGAGACAGACGGAGAGACAGCGACAGAGACAAAGACAGAGACAGAGACAGAAACAGAAACAGAGACAGAGACAGATACGCGGACAGAGACCGAGGCAGAAACAGAGACAGAGAGAGAGACGGAGACAGAGACAGAGACTGAGACGGAGACAGAGACAGCGGCAGAGACAGTGCTGGAGACAGAGACAGAGACACAGACAGAGACAGAGACAGAGACAGAGACAGAGACAGAGACAGAGACAGAGACAGAGACAGAGACAGAGACAGAGACAGAGACAGAGACAGAGACAGAGACAGAGACAGAGACAGAGACGGAGACAGAGACAGAGACAGAGACAGAGACAGAGACAGAGGCAGAAACAGAGACAGAGACAGATACGCGGACAGAGACAGAGGCAGAGACAGAGACAGAGAGAGAGACGGAGACAGAGACAGAGACTGAGACGGAGACAGAGACAGCGGCAGAGTCAGTTACGGAGACAGAGACAGAGACACAGACAGAGACATAGAGAGAGACAGAGACAGAGACAGAGACAGAGACAGAGACAGAGACAGAGACAGAGACAGAGACAGAGAAAGATACGCGGACAGAGACAGAGGCAGAGACAGAGACGGAGACAAAGACCGAGACAGAGACAGAGACGGAGACAGAGGCAGAGACAGAGCCAGGGACCGAGACGGAGACAGAGACAGAGACAGAGACAGAGACAGAGACAGAGACAGAGACAGAGACTGAGACAGAGACTGAGACAGAGACAGAGACAGAGACAGAGACAGAGACAGAGACAGAGACAGAGACAGAGACAGAGACAGAGACAGAGACAGAGAAAGAGATAGAGACAGAGACAGAGACAGAGACAGAGACAGAGACAGAGACAGAGACAGAAACAGAGACAGAGACAGATACGCGGACAGAGACAGAGGCAGAGACAGAGACAGAGAGAGAGATGGAGACAGAGACAGAGACTGAGACGGAGACAGAGACAGCGGCAGAGACAGGGACGGAGACAGAGACAGAGACACAGACAGAGACAGAGACAGAGACAGAGACAGAGACAGAGACCGAGACATAGACGGAGACAAAGACCGAGACAGAAACAGAAACAGAGACAGAGACAGATACGCGGACAGAGACAGAGGCAGAGCCAGAGACAGAGAGAGAGACGGAGACAGAGACAGAGACTGAGACGGAGACAGAGACAGCGGCAGAGACAGGGACGGAGACAGAGACAGGGACAGAGACAGAGACTGAGACTGAGGTAGAGACAGAGACAGAGACAGAGACAGAGACGGAGACAGAGACAGAGACAGAGACAGAGACAGAGACAGAGACAGAGAAAGAGACAGAGACAGAGACAGACATACAGACAGAGACAGAGACAGAGACAGAGACAGAGACAGAGACAGAGACAGAGACAGATACGGAGACAGAGGGAGAGACAGCGACAAAGACAGAGACAGAGACAGAGACAGAGACAGAGACAGCGACAGAGACAGAGACAGAGACAGAGACAGAGACAGAGACAGAGACAGAGACAGAGACAGAGCCAGGGACAGAGACGGAGACAGGGACAGAGACGGAGACAGAGACAGAGGGAGAGACAGCGACAGAGACAGAGACAGAAACAGAGACAGAGACAGATACGCGGACAGAGACAGAGGCAGAGACAGAGACAGAGAGAGAGACGGAGACAGAGACAGAGACTGAGACGGAGACAGAGACAGCGGCAGAGACAGGGACGGAGACAGAGACAGAGACACAGACAGAGACAGAGACAGAGACAGAGACCGAGACATAGACGGAGACAAAGACCGAGACAGAGACAGAAACAGAGACAGAGACAGATACGCGGACAGAGACAGAGGCAGAGACAGAGACAGAGAGAGAGACAGAGACAGAGACTGAGACGGAGACAGAGACAGCGGCAGAGACAGGGACGGAGACAGAGACAGAGACACAGACAGAGAAAGAGACAGAGACAGAGGCAGAGACAGAGCCAGGGGCAGAGACGGAGACAGAGACAGAGGGAGAGACAGCGACAGAGACAGAGACAGAAACAGAGACAGAGACAGATACGCGGACAGAGACAGAGGCAGAGACAGAGACAGAGAAAGAGACGGAGACAGAGACAGAGACTGAGACGGAGAGAGAGACAGCGGCAGAGACAGGGACGGAGACAGAGACAGAGACAGAGACAGAGACAGAGACAGAGACAGAGACAGAGACAGAGACAGAGACAGAGACAGAGACAGAGACAGAGACAGAGACAGAGACACAGAAAGACACGCGGACAGAGACAGAGGCAGAGACAGAGACGGAGACAAAGACCGAGACAGAGACAGAGACGGAGACAGAGGCAGAGACAGAGCCAGGGACAGAGACGGAGACAGAGACAGAGACAGAGACAGAGACAGAGACAGAGACAGAGACAGAGACAGAAACAGAGACAGAGACAGATACGCGGACAGATACAGAGGCAGAGACAGAGACAGAGAGAGAGACGGAGACAGAGACAGAGACTGAGACAGAGACAGAGACAGAGACAGAGACAGAGACAGAGACAGAGACAGAGACAGAGACAGAGACAGAGACAGAGACAGAGACAGAGACAGAGACAGAGACAGAGACAGAGACAGAGACAGAGACAGAGACAGCGACAGAGACGGAGACAGAGACAGAGACTGAGACGGAGACAGAGACAGCGGCAGAGACAGGGACGGAGACAGAGACAGAGACACAGACAGAGACAGAGGCAGAAACAGAGACAGAGACAGATACGCGGACAGAGACAGAGGCAGAGACAGAGACAGAGAGAGAGACGGAGACAGAGACAGAGACAGAGACAGAGACAGAGACAGAGACAGAGACAGAGACAGAGACAGAGACAGAGATAGAGACAGAGACAGAAACAGAAACAGAGACAGAGACAGAGACAGAGAAAGATACGCGGACAGAGACAGAGGCAGAGACAGAGACGGAGACAAAGACCGAGACAGAGACAGAGACAGAGACGGAGACAGAGGCAGAGACAGAGCCAGGGACAGAGACGGAGAGAGAGACAGACGGAGAGACAGCGACAGAGACAAAGACAGAGACAGAGACAGAAACAGAAACAGAGACAGAGACAGATACGCGGACAGAGACCGAGGCAGAAACAGAGACAGAGAGAGAGACGGAGACAGAGACAGAGACTGAGACGGAGACAGAGACAGCGGCAGAGACAGTGCTGGAGACAGAGACAGAGACACAGACAGAGACAGAGACAGAGACAGAGACAGAGACAGAGACAGAGACAGAGACAGAGACAGAGACAGAGACAGAGACAGAGACAGAGACAGAGACAGAGACAGAGACAGAGACAGAGACAGAGACGGAGACAGAGACAGAGACAGAGACAGAGACAGAGACAGAGGCAGAAACAGAGACAGAGACAGATACGCGGACAGAGACAGAGGCAGAGACAGAGACAGAGAGAGAGACGGAGACAGAGACAGAGACTGAGACGGAGACAGAGACAGCGGCAGAGTCAGTTACGGAGACAGAGACAGAGACACAGACAGAGACATAGACAGAGACAGAGACAGAGACAGAGACAGAGACAGAGACAGAGACAGAGACAGAGACAGAGACAGAGAAAGATACGCGGACAGAGACAGAGGCAGAGACAGAGACGGAGACAAAGACCGAGACAGAGACAGAGACGGAGACAGAGGCAGAGACAGAGCCAGGGACCGAGACGGAGACAGAGACAGAGACAGAGACAGAGACAGAGACAGAGACAGAGACAGAGACTGAGACAGAGACTGAGACAGAGACAGAGACAGAGACAGAGACAGAGACAGAGACAGAGACAGAGACAGAGACAGAGACAGAGACAGAGACAGAGAAAGAGACAGAGACAGAGACAGAGACAGAGACAGAGACAGAGACAGAGACAGAGACAGAAACAGAGACAGAGACAGATACGCGGACAGAGACAGAGGCAGAGACAGAGACAGAGAGAGAGATGGAGACAGAGACAGAGACTGAGACGGAGACAGAGACAGCGGCAGAGACAGGGACGGAGACAGAGACAGAGACACAGACAGAGACAGAGACAGAGACAGAGACAGAGACAGAGACCGAGACATAGACGGAGACAAAGACCGAGACAGAAACAGAAACAGAGACAGAGACAGATACGCGGACAGAGACAGAGGCAGAGCCAGAGACAGAGAGAGAGACGGAGACAGAGACAGACACTGAGACGGAGACAGAGACAGCGGCAGAGACAGGGACGGAGACAGAGACAGGGACAGAGACAGAGACTGAGACTGAGGTAGAGACAGAGACAGAGACAGAGACAGAGACGGAGACAGAGACAGAGACAGAGACAGAGACAGAGACAGAGACAGAGACAGAGAAAGAGACAGAGACAGAGACAGACATACACACAGAGACAGAGACAGAGACAGAGACAGCGACAGAGACAGAGACAGAGACAGATACGGAGACAGAGGGAGAGACAGCGACAAAGACAGAGACAGAGACAGAGACAGAGACAGAGACAGCGACAGAGACAGAGACAGAGACAGAGACAGAGACAGAGACAGAGACAGAGACAGAGACAGAGCCAGGGACAGAGACGGAGACAGGGACAGAGACGGAGACAGAGACAGAGGGAGAGACAGCGACAGAGACAGAGACAGAAACAGAGACAGAGACAGATACGCGGACAGAGACAGAGGCAGAGACAGAGACAGAGAGAGAGACGGAGACAGAGACAGAGACTGAGACGGAGACAGAGACAGCGGCAGAGACAGGGACGGAGACAGAGACAGAGACACAGACAGAGACAGAGACAGAGACAGAGACCGAGACATAGACGGAGACAAAGACCGAGACAGAGACAGAAACAGAGACAGAGACAGATACGCGGACAGAGACAGAGGCAGAGACAGAGACAGAGAGAGAGACAGAGACAGAGACTGAGACGGAGACAGAGACAGCGGCAGAGACAGGGACGGAGACAGAGACAGAGACACAGACAGAGAAAGAGACAGAGACAGAGGCAGAGACAGAGCCAGGGGCAGAGACGGAGACAGAGACAGAGGGAGAGACAGCGACAGAGACAGAGACAGAAACAGAGACAGAGACAGATACGCGGACAGAGACAGAGGCAGAGACAGAGACAGAGAAAGAGACGGAGACAGAGACAGAGACTGAGACGGAGAGAGAGACAGCGGCAGAGACAGGGACGGAGACAGAGACAGAGACAGAGACAGAGACAGAGACAGAGACAGAGACAGAGACAGAGACAGAGACAGAGACAGAGACAGAGACAGAGACAGAGACAGAGAAAGACACGCGGACAGAGACAGAGGCAGAGACAGAGACGGAGACAAAGACCGAGACAGAGACAGAGACGGAGACAGAGGCAGAGACAGAGCCAGGGACAGAGACGGAGACAGAGACAGAGACAGAGACAGAGACAGAGACAGAGACAGAGACAGAGACAGAGACAGAGACAGAAACAGAGACAGAGACAGATACGCGGACAGATACAGAGGCAGAGACAGAGACAGAGAGAGAGACGGAGACAGAGACAGAGACTGAGACGGAGACAGAGACAGCGGCAGAGACCGGGACGGAGACAGAGACAGGGACACAGACAGAGACAGAGACAGAGACAGAGACAGAGACAGAGACAGAGACAGAGACAGAGACAGAGACAGAGACAGAAACAGAGACAGACGCAAAGACAGAGCCAGGGACAGAGACGGAGACAGAGACAGAGACAGAGACAGAGACAGAGACAGAGACAGAGCCAGAGACAGCGACAGATACGCGGACAGAGACGGAGGCAGAGACAGAGACACAGAGAGAGACGGAGACAGAGACAGAGACTGAGACGGAGACAGGGACAGCGGCAGAAACAGGGACGGAGACAGAGACAGGGACACAGATAGAGACAGAGACAGAGACAGAGACAGAGACGGAGACGGAGACAGAGACAGAGACAGAGACAGAGACAGAGACAGAAACAGAGACAGACGCAGAGACAGAGCCAGGGACAGAGACGGAGACAGAGACCGAGACAGAGACAGAGACGGAGACAGAGGCAGAGACAGAGCCAGGGACCGAGACGGAGACAGAGACAGAGACAGAGACAGAGACAGAGACAGAGACAGAGACAGAGACTGAGACAGAGACTGAGACAGAGACAGAGACAGAGACAGAGACAGAGACAGAGACAGAGACAGAGACAGAGACAGAGACAGAGACAGAGACAGAGACAGAGACAGAGAAAGAGACAGAGACAGAGACAGAGACAGAGACAGAGACAGAGACAGAGACAGAAACAGAGACAGAGACAGATACGCGGACAGAGACAGAGGCAGAGACAGAGACAGAGAGAGAGATGGAGACAGAGACAGAGACTGAGACGGAGACAGAGACAGCGGCAGAGACAGGGACGGAGACAGAGACAGAGACACAGACAGAGACAGAGACAGAGACAGAGACAGAGACAGAGACCGAGACATAGACGGAGACAAAGACCGAGACAGAAACAGAAACAGAGACAGAGACAGATACGCGGACAGAGACAGAGGCAGAGCCAGAGACAGAGAGAGAGACGGAGACAGAGACAGAGACTGAGACGGAGACAGAGACAGCGGCAGAGACAGGGACGGAGACAGAGACAGGGACAGAGACAGAGACTGAGACTGAGGTAGAGACAGAGACAGAGACAGAGACAGAGACGGAGACAGAGACAGAGACAGAGACAGAGACAGAGACAGAGACAGAGACAGAGAAAGAGACAGAGACAGAGACAGACATAGAGACAGAGACAGAGACAGAGACAGAGACAGAGACAGAGACAGAGACAGAGACAGATACGGAGACAGAGGGAGAGACAGCGACAAAGACAGAGACAGAGACAGAGACAGAGACAGAGACAGAGACAGAGACAGCGACAGAGACAGAGACAGAGACAGAGACAGAGACAGAGACAGAGACAGAGACAGAGACAGAGCCAGGGACAGAGACGGAGACAGGGACAGAGACGGAGACAGAGACAGAGGGAGAGACAGCGACAGAGACAGAGACAGAAACAGAGACAGAGACAGATACGCGGACAGAGACAGAGGCAGAGACAGAGACAGAGAGAGAGACGGAGACAGAGACAGAGACTGAGACGGAGACAGAGACAGCGGCAGAGACAGGGACGGAGACAGAGACAGAGACACAGACAGAGACAGAGACAGAGACAGAGACCGAGACATAGACGGAGACAAAGACCGAGACAGAGACAGAAACAGAGACAGAGACAGATACGCGGACAGAGACAGAGGCAGAGACAGAGACAGAGAGAGAGACAGAGACAGAGACTGAGACGGAGACAGAGACAGCGGCAGAGACAGGGACGGAGACAGAGACAGAGACACAGACAGAGAAAGAGACAGAGACAGAGGCAGAGACAGAGCCAGGGGCAGAGACGGAGACAGAGACAGAGGGAGAGACAGCGACAGAGACAGAGACAGAAACAGAGACAGAGACAGATACGCGGACAGAGACAGAGGCAGAGACAGAGACAGAGAAAGAGACGGAGACAGAGACAGAGACTGAGACGGAGAGAGAGACAGCGGCAGAGACAGGGACGGAGACAGAGACAGAGACAGAGACAGAGACAGAGACAGAGACAGAGACAGAGACAGAGACAGAGACAGAGACAGAGACAGAGAAAGACACGCGGACAGAGACAGAGGCAGAGACAGAGACGGAGACAAAGACCGAGACAGAGACAGAGACGGAGACAGAGGCAGAGACAGAGCCAGGGACAGAGACGGAGACAGAGACAGAGACAGAGACAGAGACAGAGACAGAGACAGAGACAGAGACAGAGACAGAAAGAAACAGAGACAGAGACAGATACGCGGACAGATACAGAGGCAGAGACAGAGACAGAGAGAGAGACGGAGACAGAGACAGAGACTGAGACGGAGACAGAGACAGCGGCAGAGACCGGGACGGAGACAGAGACAGGGACACAGACAGAGACAGAGACAGAGACAGAGACAGAGACAGAGACAGAGACAGAGACAGAGACAGAGACAGAGACAGAGACAGAAACAGAGACAGACGCAAAGACAGAGCCAGGGACAGAGACGGAGACAGAGACAGAGACAGAGACAGAGACAGAGACAGAGACAGAGCCAGAGACAGCGACAGATACGCGGACAGAGACAGAGGCAGAGACAGAGACACAGAGAGAGACGGAGACAGAGACAGAGACTGAGACGGAGACAGGGACAGCGGCAGAAACAGGGACGGAGACAGAGACAGGGACACAGATAGAGACAGAGACAGAGACAGAGACAGAGACGGAGACGGAGACAGAGACAGAGACAGAGACAGAGACAGAGACAGAAACAGAGACAGACGCAGAGACAGAGCCAGGGACAGAGACGGAGACAGAGACAGAGACAGAGACAGAGACAGAGACAGAGACAGAGACAGAGACAGAGACAGAGGCAGAGACAGAGACAGAGACAGAGACAGAGACAGAAACAGAGACTGAGACAGAGACAGAGACAGAGACAGAGACAGAGACGGAGACAGGGGCAGAGACAGAGCCAGGGACAGAGACAGAGACAGAGACTGAGGGAGAGACAGCGACAGAGACAGAGACAGAGACAGAGAAAGAGACAGAGACGGAGACAGAGACAGAGACAGAGACAGAGACAGAGACAGAGATAGAGACAGAGACAGAAACAGAAACAGAGACAGAGACAGAGACAGAGAAAGATACGCGGACAGAGACAGAGGCAGAGACAGAGACGGAGACAAAGACCGAGACAGAGACAGAGACAGAGACGGAGACAGAGGCAGAGACAGAGCCAGGGACAGAGACGGAGAGAGAGACAGACGGAGAGACAGCGACAGAGACAAAGACAGAGACAGAGACAGAGACAGAAACAGAAACAGAGACAGAGACAGATACGCGGACAGAGACAGAGGCAGAGATAGAGACACAGAGAGAGACGGAGACAGAGACAGAGACTGAGACGGAGACAGGGACAGCGGCAGAAACAGGGACGGAGACAGAGACAGAGACAGAGATAGAGACAGAGACAGAAACAGAAACAGAGACAGAGACAGAGACAGTGACAGAGAAAGATACGCGGACAGAGACAGAGGCAGAGACAGAGACGGAGACAAAGACCGAGACAGAGACAGAGACAGAGACGGAGACAGAGACAGAGACAGAGGCAGAAACAGAGACAGAGACAGATACGCGGACAGAGACAGAGGCAGAGACAGAGACAGAGAGAGAGACGGAGACAGAGACAGAGACTGAGACGGAGACAGAGACAGCGGCAGAGTCAGTTACGGAGACAGAGACAGAGACACAGACAGAGACATAGACAGAGACAGAGACAGAGACAGAGACAGAGACAGAGACAGAGACAGAGACAGAGACAGAGAAAGATACGCGGACAGAGACAGAGGCAGAGACAGAGACGGAGACAAAGACCGAGACAGAGACAGAGACGGAGACAGAGGCAGAGACAGAGCCAGGGACCGAGACGGAGACAGAGACAGAGACAGAGACAGAGACAGAGACAGAGACAGAGACAGAGACTGAGACAGAGACTGAGACAGAGACAGAGACAGAGACAGAGACAGAGACAGAGACAGAGACAGAGACAGAGACAGAGACAGAGACAGAGAAAGAGACAGAGACAGAGACAGAGACAGAGACAGAGACAGAGACAGAGACAGAAACAGAGACAGAGACAGATACGCGGACAGAGACAGAGGCAGAGACAGAGACAGAGAGAGAGATGGAGACAGAGACAGAGACTGAGACGGAGACAGAGACAGCGGCAGAGACAGGGACGGAGACAGAGACAGAGACACAGACAGAGACAGAGACAGAGACAGAGACAGAGACAGAGACCGAGACATAGACGGAGACAAAGACCGAGACAGAAACAGAAACAGAGACAGAGACAGATACGCGGACAGAGACAGAGGCAGAGCCAGAGACAGAGAGAGAGACGGAGACAGAGACAGAGACTGACACGGAGACAGAGACAGCGGCAGAGACAGGGACGGAGACAGAGACAGGGACAGAGACAGAGACTGAGACTGAGGTAGAGACAGAGACAGAGACAGAGACAGAGACGGAGACAGAGACAGAGACAGAGACAGAGACAGAGACAGAGACAGAGAAAGAGACAGAGACAGAGACAGACATAGAGACAGAGACAGAGACAGAGACAGAGACAGAGACAGAGACAGAGACAGAGACAGAGACAGAGACAGAGACAGAGACAGATACGGAGACAGAGGGAGAGACAGCGACAAAGACAGAGACAGAGACAGAGACAGAGACAGAGACAGAGACAGAGACAGAGACAGAGACAGAGACGGAGACAGAGACAGAGACAGAGACAGAGACAGAGACAGAGACAGAGACAGAGACAGAGACTGAGACGGAGACAGAGACAGCGGCAGAGACAGGGACGGAGACAGAGACAGAGACACAGACAGAGACAGAGACAGAGACAGAGACAGAGACAGAGACAGAGACAGAGACAGAGACAGAGACAGAGACGGAGACAGAGACAGAGACAGAGACAGAGACAGAGACAGAGACAGAGACAGAGACTGGGACTGAGGCAGAGACAGAGACAGAGACAGAGACAGAGACGGAGACAGAGACAGAGACAGAGACAGAGACAGAGACAGAGACAGAGACAGAGACAGAGAAAAAGACAGAGACAGAGACAGACATAGAGACAGAGACAGAGACAGAGACAGAGACAGAGACAGATACGGAGACAGAGGGAGAGACAGCGACAAAGACAGAGACAGAGACAGAGACAGAGACAGAGACAGCGACAGAGACAGAGACAGAGACAGAGACAGAGACAGAGACAGAGACAGAGACAGAGCCAGGGACAGAGACGGAGACAGGGACAGAGACGGAGACAGAGACAGAGGGAGAGACAGCGACAGAGACAGAGACAGAAACAGAGACAGAGACAGATACGCGGACAGAGACAGAGGCAGAGACAGAGACAGAGAGAGAGACGGAGACAGAGACAGAGACTGAGACGGAGACAGAGACAGCGGCAGAGACAGGGACGGAGACAGAGACAGAGACACAGACAGAGACGGAGACAGAGACAGAGACCGAGACATAGACGGAGACAAAGACCGAGACAGAGACAGAAACAGAGACAGAGACAGATACGCGGACAGAGACAGAGGCAGAGACAGAGACAGAGAGAGAGACAGAGACAGAGACTGAGACGGAGACAGAGACAGCGGCAGAGACAGGGACGGAGACAGAGACAGAGACAGAGACAGAGAAAGACACGCGGACAGAGACAGAGGCAGAGACAGAGACGGAGACAAAGACCGAGACAGAGACAGAGACGGAGACAGAGGCAGAGACAGAGCCAGGGACAGAGACGGAGACAGAGAGAGAGACAGAGACAGAGACAGAGACAGAGACAGAGACAGAGACAGAGACAGAGACAGAGACAGAAACAGAGACAGAGACAGATACGCGGACAGATACAGAGGCAGAGACAGAGACAGAGAGAGAGACGGAGACAGAGACAGGGACTGAGACGGAGACAGAGACAGCGGCAGAGACCGGGACGGAGACAGAGACAGGGACACAGACAGAGACAGAGACAGAGACAGAGACAGAGACAGGGACACAGACAGAGACAGAGACAGAGACAGAGACAGAGACAGAGACAGAGACAGAGACAGAGACAGAGACAGAGACAGAGACAGAGACAGAGACAGAAACAGAGACAGACGCAAAGACAGAGCCAGGGACAGAGACGGAGACAGAGCCAGGGACAGAGACGGAGACAGAGACAGAGGGAGAGACAGCGACAGAGACAGAGACAGAAACAGAGACAGAGACAGATACGCGGACAGAGACAGAGGCAGAGATAGAGACACAGAGAGAGACGGAGACAGAGACAGAGACTGAGACGGAGACAGGGACAGCGGCAGAAACAGGGACGGAGACAGAGACAGGGACACAGACAGAGACAGAGACAGAGACAGAGACAGAGACAGAGACAGAGACAGAGACAGAGACAGAGACAGAGACAGAGACAGAGACAGAGACAGAGACAGCGGCAGAGACAGAAACAGAGACAGAGACAGATACGCGGACAGAGACAGAGGCAGAGACAGAGACAGAGACAGAGACAGAGACAGAGACCGAGACATAGACGGAGACAAAGACCGAGACAGAAACAGAAACAGAGACAGAGACAGATACGCGGACAGAGACAGAGGCAGAGCCAGAGACAGAGAGAGAGACGGAGACAGAGACAGAGACTGAGACGGAGACAGAGACAGCGGCAGAGACAGGGGCGGAGACAGAGACAGAGACACAGACAGAGACAGAGACAGAGACAGAGGCAGAGACAGAGCCAGGGGCAGAGACGGAGACAGAGACAGAGGGAGAGACAGCGACAGAGACAGAGACAGAAACAGAGACAGAGACAGATACGCGGACAGAGACAGAGGCAGAGACAGAGACAGAGAGAGAGACGGAGACAGAGACAGAGACTGAGACGGAGACAGAGACAGCGGCAGAGACAGGGACGGAGACAGAGACAGGGACAGAGACAGAGACTGAGACTGAGGCAGAGACAGAGACAGAGACAGAGACAGAGACGGAGACAGAGACAGAGACAGAGACAGAGACAGAGACAGAGACAGAGAAAGAGACAGAGACAGAGACAGACATAGAGACAGAGACAGAGACAGAGACAGAGACAGAGACAGAGACAGAGACAGAGACAGATACGGAGACAGAGGGAGAGACAGCGACAAAGACAGAGACAGAGACAGAGACAGAGACAGAGACAGAGACAGAGACAGAGACAGAGACAGAGACAGAGACAGAGACAGAGACAGAGACAGAGACAGAGACAGAGACAGAGACAGAGACAGAGACAGAGACAGAGACAGAGACAGAGACTGAGACGGGTACAGAGACAGCGGCAGAGACAGGGACGGAGACAGAGACAGAGACACAGACAGAGACAGAGACAGAGACAGAGACAGAGACAGAGACAGAGACAGAGACAGAGACAGAGACAGAGACAGAGACAGAGACAGAGACAGAGACAGAGACAGAGACAGAGACAGAGACTGAGACTGAGGCAGAGACAGAGACAGAGACAGAGACAGAGACGGAGACAGAGACAGAGACAGAGACAGAGACAGAGACAGAGACAGAGAAAGAGACAGAGACAGAGACAGACATAGAGACAGAGACAGAGACAGAGACAGAGACAGAGACAGAGACAGAGACAGAGACAGATACGGAGACAGAGGGAGAGACAGCGACAAAGACAGAGACAGAGACAGAGACAGAGACAGCGACAGAGACAGAGACAGAGACAGAGACAGAGACAGAGACAGAGACAGAGACAGAGACAGAGACAGAGACAGAGACAGAGACAGAGACAGAGACAGGGACAGAGACGGAGACAGAGACAGAGGGAGAGACAGCGACAGAGACAGAGACAGAAACAGAGACAGAGACAGATACGCGGACAGAGACAGAGGCAGAGACAGAGACAGAGAGAGAGACGGAGACAGAGACAGAGACTGAGACGGAGACAGAGACAGCGGCAGAGACAGGGACGGAGACAGAGACAGAGACACAGACAGAGACAGAGACAGAGACAGAGACAGAGACCGAGACATAGACGGAGACAAAGACCGAGACAGAGACAGAAACAGAGACAGAGACAGATACGCGGACAGAGACAGAGGCAGAGACAGAGACAGAGGGAGAGACAGAGACAGAGACAGAGACAGAGACAGAGACAGAGACAGAGGCAGAGACAGAGACAGAGACAGAGACAGAGACAGAGACAGAGACAGAGGCAGAGACAGAGAGAGAGAGAGAGATGGAGACAGAGACAGAGACTGAGACGGAGACAGAGACAGCGGCAGAGACAGGGACGGAGACAGAGACAGAGACACAGACAGAGACAGAGACAGAGACAGAGACAGAGACAGAGACCGAGACATAGACGGAGACAAAGACCGAGACAGAAACAGAAACGGAGACAGAGACAGATACGCGGACAGAGACAGAGGCAGATCCAGAGACAGAGAGAGAGACGGAGACAGAGACAGAGACTGAGACGGAGACAGAGACAGCGGCAGAGACAGGGGCGGAGACAGAGACAGAGACACAGACAGAGACAGAGACAGAGACAGAGGCAGAGACAGAGCCAGGGGCAGAGACGGAGACAGAGACAGAGGGAGAGACAGCGACAGAGACAGAGACAGAAACAGAGACAGAGACAGATACGCGGACAGGGACGGAGACAGAGACAGAGACAGAGACAGAGACAGAGACAGAGACAGAGACAGAGACAGAGACAGAGACAGAGACAGAGACAGAGAAAGACACGCGGACAGAGACAGAGGCAGAGACAGAGACGGAGACAAAGACCGAGACAGAGACAGAGACGGAGACAGAGGCAGAGACAGAGCCAGGGACAGAGACGGAGACAGAGACAGAGACAGAGACAGAGACAGAGACAGAGACAGAGACAGAGACAGAGACAGAAAGAAACAGAGACAGAGACAGATACGCGGACAGATACAGAGGCAGAGACAGAGACAGAGAGAGAGACGGAGACAGAGACAGAGACTGAGACGGAGACAGAGACAGCGGCAGAGACCGGGACGGAGACAGAGACAGGGACACAGACAGAGACAGAGACAGAGACAGAGACAGAGACAGAGACAGAGACAGAGACAGAGACAGAGACAGAGACAGAGACAGAGACAGAAACAGAGACAGACGCAAAGACAGAGCCAGGGACAGAGACGGAGACAGAGACAGAGACAGAGACAGAGACAGAGACAGAGACAGAGCCAGAGACAGCGACAGATACGCGGACAGAGACAGAGGCAGAGACAGAGACACAGAGAGAGACGGAGACAGAGACAGAGACTGAGACGGAGACAGGGACAGCGGCAGAAACAGGGACGGAGACAGAGACAGGGACACAGATAGAGACAGAGACAGAGACAGAGACAGAGACGGAGACGGAGACAGAGACAGAGACAGAGACAGAGACAGAGACAGAAACAGAGACAGACGCAGAGACAGAGCCAGGGACAGAGACGGAGACAGAGACAGAGACAGAGACAGAGACAGAGACAGAGACAGAGACAGAGACAGAGGCAGAGACAGAGACAGAGACAGAGACAGAGACAGAAACAGAGACTGAGACAGAGACAGAGACAGAGACAGAGACAGAGACGGAGACAGGGGCAGAGACAGAGCCAGGGACAGA
Organism: Megachile willughbiella; assembly: GCA_945859595.2. Classification (NCBI taxonomy): domain Eukaryota; kingdom Metazoa; phylum Arthropoda; class Insecta; order Hymenoptera; family Megachilidae; genus Megachile; species Megachile willughbiella. The sequence continues at coordinate 292,666 of CAMAOD020000263.1, forward strand.
GACAGAGACAGAGACTGTGGGAGAGACAGCGACAGAGACAGAGACAGAGACAGAGAAAGAGACAGAGACGGAGACAGAGACAGAGACAGAGACAGAGACAGAGACAGAGATAGAGACAGAGACAGAAACAGAAACAGAGACAGAGACAGAGACAGAGAAAGATACGCGGACAGAGACAGAGGCAGAGACAGAGACGGAGACAAAGACCGAGACAGAGACAGAGACAGAGACGGAGACAGAGGCAGAGACAGAGCCAGGGACAGAGACGGAGAGAGAGACAGACGGAGAGACAGCGACAGAGACAAAGACAGAGACAGAGACAGAAACAGAAACAGAGACAGAGACAGATACGCGGACAGAGACAGAGGCAGAGATAGAGACACAGAGAGAGACGGAGACAGAGACAGAGACTGAGACGGAGACAGGGACAGCGGCAGAAACAGGGACGGAGACAGAGACAGAGACAGAGATAGAGACAGAGACAGAAACAGAAACAGAGACAGAGACAGAGACAGTGACAGAGAAAGATACGCGGACAGAGACAGAGGCAGAGACAGAGACGGAGACAAAGACCGAGACAGAGACAGAGACAGAGACGGAGACAGAGGCAGAGACAGAGCCAGGGACAGAGACGGAGAGAGAGACAGACGGAGAGACAGCGACAGAGACAAAGACAGAGACAGAGACAGAAACAGAAACAGAGACAGAGACAGATACGCGGACAGAGACCGAGGCAGAAACAGAGACAGAGAGAGAGACGGAGACAGAGACAGAGACTGAGACGGAGACAGAGACAGCGGCAGAGACAGTGCTGGAGACAGAGACAGAGACACAGACAGAGACAGAGACAGAGACAGAGACAGAGACAGAGACAGAGACAGAGACAGAGACAGAGACAGAGACAGAGACAGAGACAGAGACAGAGACAGAGACAGAGACAGAGACAGAGACAGAGACAGAGACGGAGACAGAGACAGAGACAGAGACAGAGACAGAGACAGAGGCAGAAACAGAGACAGAGACAGATACGCGGACAGAGACAGAGGCAGAGACAGAGACAGAGAGAGAGACGGAGACAGAGACAGAGACTGAGACGGAGACAGAGACAGCGGCAGAGTCAGTTACGGAGACAGAGACAGAGACACAGACAGAGACATAGACAGAGACAGAGACAGAGACAGAGACAGAGACAGAGACAGAGACAGAGACAGAGACAGAGAAAGATACGCGGACAGAGACAGAGGCAGAGACAGAGACGGAGACAAAGACCGAGACAGAGACAGAGACGGAGACAGAGGCAGAGACAGAGCCAGGGACCGAGACGGAGACAGAGACAGAGACAGAGACAGAGACAGAGACAGAGACAGAGACAGAGACTGAGACAGAGACTGAGACAGAGACAGAGACAGAGACAGAGACAGAGACAGAGACAGAGACAGAGACAGAGACAGAGACAGAGACAGAGAAAGAGACAGAGACAGAGACAGAGACAGAGACAGAGACAGAGACAGAGACAGAAACAGAGACAGAGACAGATACGCGGACAGAGACAGAGGCAGAGACAGAGACAGAGAGAGAGATGGAGACAGAGACAGAGACTGAGACGGAGACAGAGACAGTGGCAGAGACAGGGACGGAGACAGAGACAGAGACACAGACAGAGACAGAGACAGAGACAGAGACAGAGACAGAGACCGAGACATAGACGGAGACAAAGACCGAGACAGAAACAGAAACAGAGACAGAGACAGATACGCGGACAGAGACAGAGGCAGAGCCAGAGACAGAGAGAGAGACGGAGACAGAGACAGAGACTGAGACGGAGACAGAGACAGCGGCAGAGACAGGGACGGAGACAGAGACAGGGACAGAGACAGAGACTGAGACTGAGGTAGAGACAGAGACAGAGACAGAGACAGAGACGGAGACAGAGACAGAGACAGAGACAGAGACAGAGACAGAGACAGAGAAAGAGACAGAGACAGAGACAGACATAGAGACAGAGACAGAGACAGAGACAGAGACAGAGACAGAGACAGAGACAGAGACAGAGACAGAGACAGAGACAGAGACAGATACGGAGACAGAGGGAGAGACAGCGACAAAGACAGAGACAGAGACAGAGACAGAGACAGAGACAGAGACAGAGACAGAGACAGAGACGGAGACAGAGACAGAGACAGAGACAGAGACAGAGACAGAGACAGAGACAGAGACAGAGACTGAGACGGAGACAGAGACAGCGGCAGAGACAGGGACGGAGACAGAGACAGAGACACAGACAGAGACAGAGACAGAGACAGAGACAGAGACAGAGACAGAGACAGAGACAGAGACAGAGACTGGGACTGAGGCAGAGACAGAGACAGAGACAGAGACAGAGACGGAGACAGAGACAGAGACAGAGACAGAGACAGAGACAGAGACAGAGACAGAGACAGAGAAAAAGACAGAGACAGAGACAGACATAGAGACAGAGACAGAGACAGAGACAGAGACAGAGACAGATACGGAGACAGAGGGAGAGACAGCGACAAAGACAGAGACAGAGACAGAGACAGAGACAGAGACAGCGACAGAGACAGAGACAGAGACAGAGACAGAGACAGAGACAGAGACAGAGACAGAGCCAGGGACAGAGACGGAGACAGGGACAGAGACGGAGACAGAGACAGAGGGAGAGACAGCGACAGAGACAGAGACAGAAACAGAGACAGAGACAGATACGCGGACAGAGACAGAGGCAGAGACAGAGACAGAGAGAGAGACGGAGACAGAGACAGAGACTGAGACGGAGACAGAGACAGCGGCAGAGACAGGGACGGAGACAGAGACAGAGACACAGACAGAGACATAGACAGAGACAGAGACAGAGACAGAGACAGAGACAGAGACAGAGACAGAGACAGAGACAGAGAAAGATACGCGGACAGAGACAGAGGCAGAGACAGAGACGGAGACAAAGACCGAGACAGAGACAGAGACGGAGACAGAGGCAGAGACAGAGCCAGGGACCGAGACGGAGACAGAGACAGAGACAGAGACAGAGACAGAGACAGAGACAGAGACAGAGACTGAGACAGAGACTGAGACAGAGACAGAGACAGAGACAGAGACAGAGACAGAGACAGAGACAGAGACAGAGACAGAGACAGAGACAGAGAAAGAGACAGAGACAGAGACAGAGACAGAGACAGAGACAGAGACAGAGACAGAAACAGAGACAGAGACAGATACGCGGACAGAGACAGAGGCAGAGACAGAGACAGAGAGAGAGATGGAGACAGAGACAGAGACTGAGACGGAGACAGAGACAGTGGCAGAGACAGGGACGGAGACAGAGACAGAGACACAGACAGAGACAGAGACAGAGACAGAGACAGAGACAGAGACCGAGACATAGACGGAGACAAAGACCGAGACAGAAACAGAAACAGAGACAGAGACAGATACGCGGACAGAGACAGAGGCAGAGCCAGAGACAGAGAGAGAGACGGAGACAGAGACAGAGACTGAGACGGAGACAGAGACAGCGGCAGAGACAGGGACGGAGACAGAGACAGGGACAGAGACAGAGACTGAGACTGAGGTAGAGACAGAGACAGAGACAGAGACAGAGACGGAGACAGAGACAGAGACAGAGACAGAGACAGAGACAGAGACAGAGAAAGAGACAGAGACAGAGACAGACATAGAGACAGAGACAGAGACAGAGACAGAGACAGAGACAGAGACAGAGACAGAGACAGAGACAGAGACAGAGACAGAGACAGATACGGAGACAGAGGGAGAGACAGCGACAAAGACAGAGACAGAGACAGAGACAGAGACAGAGACAGAGACAGAGACAGAGACAGAGACGGAGACAGAGACAGAGACAGAGACAGAGACAGAGACAGAGACAGAGACAGAGACAGAGACTGAGACGGAGACAGAGACAGCGGCAGAGACAGGGACGGAGACAGAGACAGAGACACAGACAGAGACAGAGACAGAGACAGAGACAGAGACAGAGACAGAGACAGAGACAGAGACAGAGACTGGGACTGAGGCAGAGACAGAGACAGAGACAGAGACAGAGACGGAGACAGAGACAGAGACAGAGACAGAGACAGAGACAGAGACAGAGACAGAGACAGAGAAAAAGACAGAGACAGAGACAGACATAGAGACAGAGACAGAGACAGAGACAGAGACAGAGACAGATACGGAGACAGAGGGAGAGACAGCGACAAAGACAGAGACAGAGACAGAGACAGAGACAGAGACAGCGACAGAGACAGAGACAGAGACAGAGACAGAGACAGAGACAGAGACAGAGACAGAGACAGAGCCAGGGACAGAGACGGAGACAGGGACAGAGACGGAGACAGAGACAGAGGGAGAGACAGCGACAGAGACAGAGACAGAAACAGAGACAGAGACAGATACGCGGACAGAGACAGAGGCAGAGACAGAGACAGAGAGAGAGACGGAGACAGAGACAGAGACTGAGACGGAGACAGAGACAGCGGCAGAGACAGGGACGGAGACAGAGACAGAGACACAGACAGAGACAGAGACAGAGACAGAGACCGAGACATAGACGGAGACAAAGACCGAGACAGAGACAGAAACAGAGACAGAGACAGATACGCGGACAGAGACAGAGGCAGAGACAGAGACAGAGAGAGAGACAGAGACAGAGACTGAGACGGAGACAGAGACAGCGGCAGAGACAGGGACGGAGACAGAGACAGAGACACAGACAGAGAAAGAGACAGAGACAGAGGCAGAGACAGAGCCAGGGGCAGAGACGGAGACAGAGACAGAGGGAGAGACAGCGACAGAGACAGAGACAGAAACAGAGACAGAGACAGATACGCGGACAGAGACAGAGGCAGAGACAGAGACAGAGAAAGAGACGGAGACAGAGACAGAGACTGAGACGGAGAGAGAGACAGCGGCAGAGACAGGGACGGAGACAGAGACAGAGACAGAGACAGAGACAGAGACAGAGACAGAGACAGAGACAGAGACAGAGACAGAGACAGAGACAGAGAAAGACACGCGGACAGAGACAGAGGCAGAGACAGAGACGGAGACAAAGACCGAGACAGAGACAGAGACGGAGACAGAGGCAGAGACAGAGCCAGGGACAGAGACGGAGACAGAGACAGAGACAGAGACAGAGACAGAGACAGAGACAGAGACAGAGACAGAGACAGAGACAGAGACAGAAACAGAGACAGAGACAGATACGCGGACAGATACAGAGGCAGAGACAGATACAGAGAGAGAGACGGAGACAGAGCCAGGGACAGAGACGGAGACAGAGACAGAGGGAGAGACAGCGACAGAGACAGAGACAGAAACAGAGACAGAGACAGATACGCGGACAGAGACAGAGGCAGAGATAGAGACACAGAGAGAGACGGAGACAGAGACAGAGACTGAGACGGAGACAGGGACAGCGGCAGAAACAGGGACGGAGACAGAGACAGGGACAGAGACAGATACGCGGACAGAGACAGAGGCAGAGACAGAGACAGAGACAGAGACAGAGACAGAGACAGAGACAGAGACAGAGACAGAGACAGAGACAGAGACAGAGACAGAGACAGAGACAGAGACAGAGACAGAGACAGAGACAGAGACAGAGACAGAGACAGGGACAGAGACGGAGACAGAGACAGAGGGAGAGACAGCGACAGAGACAGAGACAGAAACAGAGACAGAGACAGATACGCGGACAGAGACAGAGGCAGAGACAGAGACAGAGAGAGAGACGGAGACAGAGGCAGACACTGAGACGGAGACAGAGACAGCGGCAGAGACAGGGACGGAGACAGAGACAGAGACACAGACAGAGACAGAGACAGAGACAGAGACCGAGACATAGACGGAGACAAAGACCGAGACAGAGACAGAAACAGAGACAGAGACAGATACGCCGACAGAGACAGAGGCAGAGACAGAGACAGAGAGAGAGACGGAGACAGAGACAGAGACTGAGACGGAGACAGAGACAGCGGCAGAGACAGGGACGGAGACAGAGACAGAGACACAGACAGAGAAAGAGACAGAGACAGAGGCAGAGACAGAGCCAGGGGCAGAGACGGAGACAGAGACAGAGGGAGAGACAGCGACAGAGACAGAGACAGAAACAGAGACAGAGACAGATACGCGGACAGAGACAGAGGCAGAGACAGAGACAGAGAGAGAGACGGAGACAGAGACAGAGACTGAGACGGAGAGAGACAGCGGCAGAGACAGGGACGGAGACAGAGACAGAGACACAGACAGAGACAGAGACAGAGACAGAGACAGAGACAGAGACAGAGAAAGATACGCGGACAGAGACAGAGGCAGAGACAGAGACGGAGACAAAGACCGAGACAGAGACAGAGACGGAGACAGAGGCAGAGACAGAGCCAGGGACAGAGACGGAGACTGAGACGGAGACAGAGACAGCGGCAGAGACAGGGACGGAGACAGAGACAGAGACACAGACAGAGACAGAGACAGAGACGGAGACCGAGACATAGACGGAGACAAAGACCGAGACAGAGACAGAAACAGAGACAGAGACAGATACGCGGACAGAGACAGAGGCAGAGACAGAGACAGAGAGAGAGACGGAGACAGAGACAGAGACTGAGACGGAGACAGAGACAGCGGCAGAGACAGGGACGCAGACAGAGACTGAGACACAGACAGAGAAAGAGACAGAGACAGAGGCAGAGACAGAGCCAGGGGCAGAGACGGAGACAGAGACAGAGGGAGAGACAGCGACAGAGACAGAGACAGAAACAGAGACAGAGACAGATACGCGGACAGAGACAGAGGCAGAGACAGAGACAGAGAGAGAGACGGAGACAGAGACAGAGACTGAGACGGAGAGAGAGACAGCGGCAGAGACAGGGACGGAGACAGAGACAGAGACACAGACAGAGACAGAGACAGAGACAGAGAAAGATACGCGGACAGAGACAGAGGCAGAGACAGAGACGGAGACAAAGACCGAGACAGAGACAGAGACGGAGACAGAGGCAGAGACAGAGCCAGGGACAGAGACGGAGACAGAGACAGCGACAGAGACAGAGACAGAGACAGAGACAGAGACAGAAACAGAGACAGAGACAGATACGCGGACAGATACAGAGGCAGAGACAGAGACAGAGAGAGAGACGGAGACAGAGACAGAGACTGAGACGGAGACAGAGACAGCGGCAGAGACAGGGACGGAGACAGAGACAGGGACACAGACAGAGACAGAGACAGAGACAGAGACAGAGACAGAGACAGAGACAGAGACAGAGACAGAGACAGAGACAGAGACAGAGACAGAGACAGAGACAGAGAAAGATACGCGGACAGAGACAGAGGCAGAAACAGAGACGGAGACAAAGACCGAGACAGAGACAGAGACGGAGACAGAGGCAGAGACAGAGCCAGGGACAGAGACAGAGACAGAGACAGAGACAGAGACAGAGACAGAGACAGAGACAGAGACTGAGACAGAGACAGAGACAGAGACAGAGACAGAGACGGAGACAGGGGCAGAGACAGAGACAGAGAAAGAGACAGAGACAGAGACAGACATAGAGACAGAGACAGAGACAGAGACAGAGACAGAGACAGAGACAGAGACAGAGACAGAGACAGAGACAGATACGGAGACAGAGACTGAGACTGAGGCAGAGAGAGAGACAGAGACAGAGACAGAGACAGAGACAGAGACTGAGACGGAGACAGAGACAGCGGCAGAGACAGGGACGGAGACAGAGACAGAGACAGAGACAGAGACAGAGACAGAGACAGAGACAGAGACAGAGACAGAGACAGGGACAGAGACGGAGACAGAGACAGAGGGAGAGACAGCGACAGAGACAGAGACAGAAACAGAGACAGAGACAGATACGCGGACAGAGACAGAGGCAGAGACAGAGACAGAGAGAGAGACGGAGACAGAGGCAGACACTGAGACGGAGACAGAGACAGCGGCAGAGACAGGGACGGAGACAGAGACAGAGACACAGACAGAGACAGAGACAGAGACAGAGACCGAGACATAGACGGAGACAAAGACCGAGACAGAGACAGAAACAGAGACAGAGACAGATACGCCGACAGAGACAGAGGCAGAGACAGAGACAGAGAGAGAGACGGAGACAGAGACAGAGACTGAGACGGAGACAGAGACAGCGGCAGAGACAGGGACGGAGACAGAGACAGAGACACAGACAGAGAAAGAGACAGAGACAGAGGCAGAGACAGAGCCAGGGGCAGAGACGGAGACAGAGACAGAGGGAGAGACAGCGACAGAGACAGAGACAGAAACAGAGACAGAGACAGATACGCGGACAGAGACAGAGGCAGAGACAGAGACAGAGAGAGAGACGGAGACAGAGACAGAGACTGAGACGGAGAGAGACAGCGGCAGAGACAGGGACGGAGACAGAGACAGAGACACAGACAGAGACAGAGACAGAGACAGAGACAGAGACAGAGACAGAGACAGAGAAAGATACGCGGACAGAGACAGAGGCAGAGACAGAGACGGAGACAAAGACCGAGACAGAGACAGAGACGGAGACAGAGGCAGAGACAGAGCCAGGGACAGAGACGGAGACTGAGACGGAGACAGAGACAGCGGCAGAGACAGGGACGGAGACAGAGACAGAGACACAGACAGAGACAGAGACAGAGACAGAGAAAGATACGCGGACAGAGACAGAGGCAGAGACAGAGACGGAGACAAAGACCGAGACAGAGACAGAGACGGAGACAGAGGCAGAGACAGAGCCAGGGACAGAGACGGAGACAGAGACAGCGACAGAGACAGAGACAGAGACAGAGACAGAGACAGAAACAGAGACAGAGACAGATACGCGGACAGATACAGAGGCAGAGACAGAGACAGAGAGAGAGACGGAGACAGAGACAGAGACTGAGACGGAGACAGAGACAGCGGCAGAGACAGGGACGGAGACAGAGACAGGGACACAGACAGAGACAGAGACAGAGACAGAGACAGAGACAGAGACAGAGACAGAGACAGAGACAGAGACAGAGACAGAGACAGAGACAGAGAAAGATACGCGGACAGAGACAGAGGCAGAAACAGAGACGGAGACAAAGACCGAGACAGAGACAGAGACGGAGACAGAGGCAGAGACAGAGCCAGGGACAGAGACAGAGACAGAGACAGAGACAGAGACAGAGACAGAGACAGAGACAGAGACAGAGACAGAGACAGAGACAGAGAAAGATACGCGGACAGAGACAGAGGCAGAGACAGAGACGGAGACAAAGACCGAGACAGAGACAGAGACGGAGACAGAGACAGAGACAGAGACAGAGACAGAGACAGAGACAGAGACAGATACAGAGACAGAGGGAGAGACAGCGACAAAGACAGAGACAGAGACAGAAACAGAGACAGCGACAGAGACAGAGACAGAGACAGAGACAGAGACAGAGACAGAGACAGAGACAGAGACAGAGACAGAGACAGAGACAGAGACAGAGACAGAGACAGAGACAGAGACAGAGACAGAGACAGAGACAGAGACAGAGACAGAGACAGAGACAGAGACAGAGACAGAGACAGAGCCAGGGACAGAGACGGAGACAGAGACAGAGGGAGAGACAGCGACAGAGACAGAGACAGAAACAGAGACAGAGACAGATACGCGGACAGAGACAGAGGCAGAGACAGAGACAGAGAGAGAGACGGAGACAGAGACAGAGACTGAGACGGAGACAGAGACAGCGGCAGAGACAGGGACGGAGACAGAGACAGAGACACAGACAGAGACAGAGACAGAGACAGAGACAGAGACCGAGACATAGACGGAGACAAAGACCGAGACAGAGACAGAAACAGAGATAGAGACAGATACGCGGACAGAGACAGAGGCAGAGACAGAGACAGAGAGAGAGACGGAGACAGAGACAGAGACTGAGACGGAGACAGAGACAGCGGCAGAGACATGGACGGAGACAGAGACTGAGACACAGACAGAGAAAGAGACAGAGACAGAGGCAGAGACAGAGCCAGGGGCAGAGACGGAGACAGAGACAGAGGGAGAGACAGCGACAGAGACAGAGACAGAAACAGAGACAGAGACAGATACGCGGACAGAGACAGAGGCAGAGACAGAGACAGAGAGAGAGACGGAGACAGAGACAGAGACTGAGACGGAGAGAGAGACAGCGGCAGAGACAGGGACGGAGACAGAGACAGAGACACAGACAGAGACAGAGACAGAGACAGAGAAAGATACGCGGACAGAGACAGAGGCAGAGACAGAGACGGAGACAAAGACCGAGACAGAGACAGAGACGGAGACAGAGGCAGAGACAGAGCCAGGGACAGAGACGGAGACAGAGACAGCGACAGAGACAGAGACAGAGACAGAGACAGAGACAGAAACAGAGACTGAGACAGATACGCGGACAGATACAGAGGCAGAGACAGAGACAGAGAGAGAGACGGAGACAGAGACAGAGACTGAGACGGAGACAGAGACAGCGGCAGAGACAGGGACGGAGACAGAGACAGGGACACAGACAGAGACAGAGACAGAGACAGAGACAGAGACAGAGACAGAGACAGAGACAGAGACAGAGACAGAGACAGAGACAGAGACAGAGAAAGATACGCGGACAGAGACAGAGGCAGAAACAGAGACGGAGACAAAGACCGAGACAGAGACAGAGACGGAGACAGAGGCAGAGACAGAGCCAGGGACAGAGACAGAGACAGAGACAGAGACAGAGACAGAGACAGAGACAGAGACAGAGACAGAGACAGAGACAGAGACTGAGACAGAGACAGAGACAGAGACAGAGACAGAGACGGAGACAGGGGCAGAGACAGAGCCAGGGACAGAGACAGAGACGGAGACAGAGGCAGAGACAGAGCCAGGGACAGAGACGGAGAGAGAGACAGACGGAGAGACAGCGACAGAGACAGAGACAGAAACAGAGACAGAGACAGATACGCGGACAGAGACAGAGGCAGAGACAGAGACAGAGAGAGAGACGGAGACAGAGACAGAGACTGAGACGGAGAGAGAGACAGCGGCAGAGACAGGGACGGAGACAGAGACAGAGACACAGACAGAGACAGAGACAGAGACAGAGACAGAGACAGAGACAGAGAAAGATACGCGGACAGAGACAGAGGCAGAGACAGAGACGGAGACAAAGACCGAGACAGAGACAGAGACGGAGACAGAGACAGAGACAGAGACAGAGACAGAGACAGAGACAGAGACAGATACAGAGACAGAGAGAGAGACAGCGACAAAGACAGAGACAGAGACAGAAACAGAGACAGCGACAGAGACAGAGACAGAGACAGAGACAGAGACAGAGACAGAGACAGAGACAGAGACAGAGACAGAGACAGAGACAGAGACAGAGACAGAGACAGAGACAGAGACAGAGACAGAGACAGAGACAGAGACAGAGACAGAGACAGAGCCAGGGACAGAGACGGAGACAGAGACAGAGGGAGAGACAGCGACAGAGACAGAGACAGAAACAGAGACAGAGACAGATACGCGGACAGAGACAGAGGCAGAGACAGAGACAGAGAGAGAGACGGAGACAGAGACAGAGACTGAGACGGAGACAGAGACAGCGGCAGAGACAGGGACGGAGACAGAGACAGAGACACAGACAGAGACAGAGACAGAGACAGAGACAGAGACCGAGACATAGACGGAGACAAAGACCGAGACAGAGACAGAAACAGAGATAGAGACAGATACGCGGACAGAGACAGAGGCAGAGACAGAGACAGAGAGAGAGACGGAGACAGAGACAGAGACTGAGACGGAGACAGAGACAGCGGCAGAGACATGGACGGAGACAGAGACTGAGACACAGACAGAGAAAGAGACAGAGACAGAGGCAGAGACAGAGCCAGGGGCAGAGACGGAGACAGAGACAGAGGGAGAGACAGCGACAGAGACAGAGACAGAAACAGAGACAGAGACAGATACGCGGACAGAGACAGAGGCAGAGACAGAGACAGAGAGAGAGACGGAGACAGAGAGAGAGACGGAGACAGAGACAGAGACTGAGACGGAGAGAGAGACAGCGGCAGAGACAGGGACGGAGACAGAGGCAGAGACACAGACAGAGACAGAGACAGAGACAGAGAAATATACGCGGACAGAGACAGAGGCAGAGACAGAGACGGAGACAAAGACCGAGACAGAGACAGAGACGGAGACAGAGGCAGAGACAGAGCCAGGGACAGAGACGGAGACAGAGACAGAGACAGAGACAGAGACAGAGACAGAGACAGAGACAGAGACAGAAACAGAGACAGAGACAGATACGCGGACAGATACAGAGGCAGAGACAGAGACAGAGAGAGAGACGGAGACAGAGACAGAGACTGAGACGGAGACAGAGACAGCGGCAGAGTCAGGGACGGTGACAGAGACAGAGACACAGACTGAGACAGAGACAGAGACAGAGACAGAGACAGAGACAGAGACAGAGACAGAGACAGAGACAGAGACAGAGACAGAGACAGAGACAGAGACAGAGAAAGATACGCGGACAGAGACAGAGGCAGAGACAGAGACGGAGACAAAGACCGAGACAGAGACAGAGACGGAGACAGAGGCAGAGACAGAACCAGGGACAGAGACGGAGACAGAGACAGAGACAGAGACAGAGACAGAGACAGAGACAGAGACAGAGACAGAGACAGAGACAGAGACAGAGACAGAGACTGAGACAGAGACAGAGACAGAGACAGAGACAGAGACAGAGACAGAGACAGAGACAGAGACAGAGACAGAGACAGAGACAGAGACAGAGACAGAGACAGAGACAGAGACAGAGACAGAGACAGAGACAGAGACAGAGACAGAGACAGAGACAGAGACAGAGACGGAGACTGAGACAGAGACAGAGACAGAGACAGAGACAGAGACAGAGACAGAGACAGGGAGAGAGACGGAGACAGAGACAGAGACTAAGACGGAGACAGATACAGCGGCAGAGACAGGGACGGAGACAGAGACAGGGACACAGACAGAGACAGAGACAGAGACAGAGACAGAGACAGAGACAGAGACAGAGACAGAGACAGAAACAGAGACAGAGACAGATACGCGGACAGAGATAGAGGCAGAGACAGAGACAGATACGCGGACAGAGACAGCGGCAGAGACAGAGACAGAGAGAGAGACGGAGACAGAGACAGAGACTGAGACGGAGACAGAGACAGCGGCAGAGTCAGGGACGGAGACAGAGACAGAGACACAGACAGAGACAGAGACAGAGACAGAGACAGAGACAGAGACAGAGACAGATACAGAGACAGAGACGGAGACTGAGACTGAGACAGAGACACAGACAGAGACAGAGACGGAGACAGAGACAGAGACAGAGACAGAGACAGAGACAGAGACAGAGACAGTGACAGAGACAGAGACAGAGACAGAGACAGAGACAGAGAGAGGGACAGAGACAGAGACAGAGACAGAGTCAGAGACAGAGACACAGACACAGACAGAGACAGAGACGGAGACAGAGGGAGAGACAGCAACAGAGACAGAGACAGAGACAGAGACATAGACAGAAACAGAAACAGAGACAGAGACAGAGACAGAGACGGAGACAGAGACAGAGACAGAGACAGAGACAGAGACAGAGACAGAGACAGAGACAGAAACAGAGACAGAGACAGAGACAGAGACAGAGACAGAGACAGAGACAGAAACAGAGACAGAGACAGATACGCGGACAGAGACAGAGGCAGAGACAGAGACAGAGAGAGAGACGGAGACAGAGACAGAGACTGAGACGGAGACAGAGACAGCGGCATAGTCAGGGACGGAGACAGAGACAGAGACACAGACAGAGACAGAGACAGAGACAGAGACAGAGTCAGAGACAGAGAAAGATACGCGGACAGAGACAGAGGCAGAGACAGAGACGGAGACAAAGACCGAGACAGAGACAGAGACGGAGACAGAGGCAGAGACAGAGCCAGGGACAGAGACGGAGACAGAGACAGAGACAGAGACAGAGACAGAGACAGAGACAGAGACAGAGACAGAGACAGAGACAGAGACAGAGACAGAGACAGAGACAGAGACAGAGACTGAGACAGAGACAGAGACAGAGACAGAGACAGAGACAGAGACAGAGACAGAGACAGAGACAGAGACAGAGACAGAGACAGAGACAGAGACAGAGACAGAGACAGAGACAGAGACAGAGACAGAGACAGAGACGGAGACTGAGACAGAGACAGATACGCGGACAGAGACAGAGGCAGAGACAGAGACAGAGAGAGAGACGGAGACAGAGACAGAGACTGAGACGGAGACAGAGACAGCGGCAGAGACAGGGACGGAGACAGGGACAGAGACACAGACAGAGACAGAGACAGAGACAGAGACCGAGACATAGACGGAGACAAAGACCGAGACAGAGACAGAAACAGAGACAGAGACAGATACGCGGACAGAGACAGAGGCAGAGACAGAGACAGAGAGAGAGACAGAGACAGAGACTGAGACGGAGACAGAGACAGCGGCAGAGACAGGGACGGAGACAGAGACAGAGACACAGACAGAGAAAGAGACAGAGACAGAGGCAGAGACAGAGCCAGGGGCAGAGACGGAGACAGAGACAGAGGGAGAGACAGCGACAGAGACAGAGACAGAAACAGAGACAGAGACAGATACGCGGACAGAGACAGAGGCAGAGACAGAGACAGAGAAAGAGACGGAGACAAAGACAGAGACTGAGACGGAGAGAGAGACAGCGGCAGAGACAGGGACGGAGACAGAGACAGAGACAGAGACAGAGACAGAGACAGAGACAGAGACAGAGACAGAGACAGAGACAGAGACAGAGACAGAGAAAGACACGCGGACAGAGACAGAGGCAGAGACAGAGACGGAGACAAAGACCGAGACAGAGACAGAGACGGAGACAGAGGCAGAGACAGAGCCAGGGACAGAGACGGAGACAGAGACAGAGACAGAGACAGAGACAGAGACAGAGACAGAGACAGAGACAGAGACAGAGACAGAAACAGAGACAGAGACAGATACGCGGACAGATACAGAGGCAGAGACAGAGACAGAGAGAGAGACGGAGACAGAGACAGGGACTGAGACGGAGACAGAGACAGCGGCAGAGACCGGGACGGAGACAGAGACAGGGACACAGACAGAGACAGAGACAGAGACAGAGACAGAGACAGGGACACAGACAGAGACAGAGACAGAGACAGAGACAGAGACAGAGACAGAGACAGAGACAGAGACAGAGACAGAGACAGAGACAGAGACAGAGACAGAAACAGAGACAGACGCAAAGACAGAGCCAGGGACAGAGACGGAGACAGAGCCAGGGACAGAGACGGAGACAGAGACAGAGGGAGAGACAGCGACAGAGACAGAGACAGAAACAGAGACAGAGACAGATACGCGGACAGAGACAGAGGCAGAGATAGAGACACAGAGAGAGACGGAGACAGAGACAGAGACTGAGACGGAGACAGGGACAGCGGCAGAAACAGGGACGGAGACAGAGACAGGGACACAGACAGAGACAGAGACAGAGACAGAGACAGAGACAGAGACAGAGACAGAGACAGAGACAGAGACAGAGATAGAGACAGAGACAGAGACAGCGGCAGAGACAGAAACAGAGACAGAGACAGATACGCGGACAGAGACAGAGGCAGAGACAGAGACAGAGACAGAGACAGAGACAGAGACCGAGACATAGACGGAGACAAAGACCGAGACAGAAACAGAAACAGAGACAGAGACAGATACGCGGACAGAGACAGAGGCAGAGCCAGAGACAGAGAGAGAGACGGAGACAGAGACAGAGACTGAGACGGAGACAGAGACAGCGGCAGAGACAGGGGCGGAGACAGAGACAGAGACACAGACAGAGACAGAGACAGAGACAGAGGCAGAGACAGAGCCAGGGGCAGAGACGGAGACAGAGACAGAGGGAGAGACAGCGACAGAGACAGAGACAGAAACAGAGACAGAGACAGATACGCGGACAGAGACAGAGGCAGAGACAGAGACAGAGAGAGAGACGGAGACAGAGACAGAGACTGAGACGGAGACAGAGACAGCGGCAGAGACAGGGACGGAGACAGAGACAGGGACAGAGACAGAGACTGAGACTGAGGCAGAGACAGAGACAGAGACAGAGACAGAGACGGAGACAGAGACAGAGACAGAGACAGAGACAGAGACTGAGACGGGTACAGAGACAGCGGCAGAGACAGGGACGGAGACAGAGACAGAGACACAGACAGAGACAGAGACAGAGACAGAGACAGAGACAGAGACAGAGACAGAGACAGAGACAGAGACAGAGACAGAGACAGAGACAGAGACAGAGACAGAGAAAGAGACAGAGACAGAGACAGACATAGAGACAGAGACAGAGACAGAGACAGAGACAGATACGGAGACAGAGGGAGAGACAGCGACAAAGACAGAGACAGAGACAGAGACAGAGACAGAGACAGAGACAGAGACAGAGACAGAGACAGAGACAGAGACAGAGACAGAGACAGAGACAGAGACAGAGACAGAGACAGAGACAGAGACAGAGACAGAGACAGAGACTGAGACGGGTACAGAGACAGCGGCAGAGACAGGGACGGAGACAGAGACAGAGACACAGACAGAGACAGAGACAGAGACAGAGACAGAGACAGAGACAGAGACAGAGACAGAGACAGAGACAGAGACAGAGACAGAGACAGAGACAGAGACAGAGACAGAGACAGAGACTGAGACTGAGGCAGAGACAGAGACAGAGACAGAGACAGAGACGGAGACAGAGACAGAGACAGAGACAGAGACAGAGACAGAGACAGAGAAAGAGACAGAGACAGAGACAGACATAGAGACAGAGACAGAGACAGAGACAGAGACAGAGACAGAGACAGAGACAGAGACAGATACGGAGACAGAGGGAGAGACAGCGACAAAGACAGAGACAGAGACAGAGACAGAGACAGCGACAGAGACAGAGACAGAGACAGAGACAGAGACAGAGACAGAGACAGAGACAGAGACAGAGACAGAGACAGAGACAGAGACAGAGACAGAGACAGAGACAGGGACAGAGACGGAGACAGAGACAGAGGGAGAGACAGCGACAGAGACAGAGACAGAAACAGAGACAGAGACAGATACGCGGACAGAGACAGAGGCAGAGACAGAGACAGAGAGAGAGACGGAGACAGAGACAGAGACTGAGACGGAGACAGAGACAGCGGCAGAGACAGGGACGGAGACAGAGACAGAGACACAGACAGAGACAG